>CM031957.1:5726328-5946328 GCA_018749465.1 Paracanthobrama guichenoti
AATTATTATGCAGGATTTCAGTACAATAAACATTCAGGTTTTAATTTTCAGAGAAAGTGTTTGTTTGTTTTATTTCTCCATATCTTTTAAGTTAACTGGTATTAATCTCAGACAGGTTTGTTAAATAGTTTGCCAGCTCTACTTAGGTCAATGGAACCCTACTTAAAGAAGATTGTTCCACATTATTAAACAATTCACAGTTCTCATATTGGTCAGATAAAGGCTTAAGGAAAGTTTCTGTACAAAAACAAAAAAACAAAATTGTATTAAAAGGACAGCTTAAAAACAGTCATTGTCAGTGCAGCAAACATGTATTTGAAGCTGCTGGTGTTACTGGAGTCTCAAAAACCTCTCCATGCAGGGGTTCTTTTCCTAAAGTCAACTATGATCGCAAGTTCCATCTTTGCCAATGGAGTTCAATAGAAATGGCGATCATAGTTGGCTAACGATGCTTTTGGGAAATGCACCACTGGCTGCCAGTTGTGCGTAAAGTTGCATTTCAGCCACTTCTAACCAAAGCTCACAAAGAGAAACGTTTACAGTGGGAGTAGAAATACATTTTAAGCGTTTTATTGCTTTTTTGCAGCAGCTAGTGCATTGTCCTGATGAAAATCCTTTATTTCAGAAGGCACTATCCTTCTTTTTATGCCATAGCAGAGAATGGTCAGTTCTAAGCTCCACATATCTTGCAGAAGTCATTTTGACACCCTCAGAGACCCTCAGACCTTCCTTCTCACTTCCCATTATTCCAGCCCAAATCATCAACCTAGCTCCTTGCTGACGTCGCAGTCTTGTTGGAACGTGGTAGCCACTCACCAACCATTCAGAAATCCATCCATCTAGACCATCCATTGTAGTACGACATTCGTCAGTGAATAAAAACTATTTAAAAATTAGTCTTCATGTATTTATAAACCCACTGTAAAAGTTTCTTTTGGGAGCTTTGAGTTAGAGGTGGCTGAAAGTTTATGCACAACTGCCAGCCTGCATGGAGAGACTCCAGAGACACCAGCAGCTTCAAATACCTGTTTTTTTAATAGTTGTCCTTTTAATATAATACATTTTCTTGATAGAAAATGTCCTAACAAGTTTTCTTGTGCTGTAAATTACTCACAAATCTTATGATAGTTCAATAATCCCATTCAGTTTTCACACAACATTAGTGTTCATACCTTTTGCATAACATTGCACCATTTCATGCTTTTCATCTTCATAAATATATTTCTTCCTCCCCATATTGCATGAGAACTGTGGCTTGCTTAATAATGTGGAACAACCTCTTTAAGTAGTGTTTCCATTTTACCTCAGTAGACCTGGCAACTATTTTTCCATAATATAATACCAGTTATCTAAAAAGATATGGAGAAATAAAACAAGCAAACAAACACTGATTTGTCATTTGCGTAATAATTTGGAACACAAAATAAAAAATTGTATTATTAAAATTTCTTCAATGGTTATTTCATGAAATGTTCACTGAAAGGTTATTTTGGGAACCTAAAATGGATCTTCTATAGCATTGCTGCGAAAAACCTTCTGAAACCTTTGTTTTAAAGACATTCAAATAATGCAAGATAAAAATTTCAAATCATCCATACACTCTTAAAAATAAAGGTTCTTTATTGACATCTGTAGGGTCTTTTTCACCGGAGGAACCTTTTATAGTTCCTAGAACTAATGGCGGAAGTATACACTTTTTGGCGTGTTCGCACCACAGGAACCCAGCACAATAGGAACCACCAGTGACGTAAGTGTATGTTGATTGGTTTAATGCATGCCATATGAAACAGTACCCGCCATTTTTAAAAGCTGCATAAATGCACACAGTTTACTCATTTATTTTATTTATTTTATTATTTTACAAATGTTAATGCCATTTACCAGTCACCTTTGTCTGCGGCATTGTGTTCTTTTTTCAGACTTGTTGATATGGTAGCAGCCCCAAGTTGTTGTAGGAGATTTCGTCTCTTAGCCCTCCTTTTTGCTCTTTCTGTCGCATAACTTATACGTCTACGTTCTATCTTTGTTATCATGAATACTACAACACACAACAATCACGGTGTCCACCATTTTTTCCAGTTGTTGAGTCGTCGCTGTCGGTCGACTTTTGTCATCTCAGAGTTCCTACTGGTGGTGCAAATGCAACTGGGAAAATGGCCCTAGGAACATTTCATTTTTGGAGGATTACTGGTGAATGTGATTTCACCAAGCAACATCTTTGTTGATCTTGGAACAACAGTCCAAATAACCAAACAGATTTTAAGGACATTTACAGTTTATGTCAAGTTTAGGCTTACAACCAGGGTTAGATACTTCTACATCAGTGTTATTCACCTATAATTTCCTCTGACTTTAGGGATAACTTATGGGTAGGGTTTGGTTTAGGAGTAGGGATATGTTTAGGACAAAAATTTCAGAGAGGAATGTTGTTCCAGGATCAACAAAATATGTTGATCCAGGAACATGTCTTTCTTGGCAAATCACGGTGACCTGGGTGCACCCAGGTGGCTAGTTGCTATAACTGAGTTCCAATAACTATCCTACCAGGTGCAAAAGCCCCTATAGTACATATCTTCTATGCCTTTTTATTTTTTGGAGAAATGTTCTGATTGAATTGACAGTTGTAGATTGGGGTGAGCTAGTCTGGCAGCTGTTGTAATGGTAAGGTTTCAGTTTACCAAATAATCAACAATGATGGCCCAGACTTCATTACAGTTCCCTGCCCTCTGCCAACTCTCTCTGACGTCCACTTACAACTGCTTCAACCTCTCTGACAGTCTCTCTCTCTCTCTCTATCTCTTGTCCCATCTTGTCTTTGATTGATTGTACAGTGTCTAGTAGTGGTTGCCATGTGAAAAAAAATGCTGTATGGCAATACTGTAAGAAAGAGGACATTTTCAGTTAAATCAGTGGTTCTCAGCCAGGGGCCAGAGCCCTCTAGGGGCCTCAGCAAACTTTCAAGTGGGCTTCAAGAATAATATTATTAAAAAAAGTCTAAAGACAAAGCTAAAACAACTTATAAATATTAGGAAACCTGTATATATAAAGTCAAAAGGTTCATAACCACTGGATTAAATTATGATAGTCAAATTATTTTAAAATGAATGACAAGAGAAGCTAATTAAATGGGTACTGAAATACTGGATACATAAATACTGGATGTGATTTTTTTCAATTTGAAATATGCTTCAATGTTAAATAATCAGTTCAGTAGGGTTTTGAAAATTGACCACTTTTGAAAATGGTACAAAAGTGATTTAAAAAAGAAAAAAGAAAAACGTCTGTAACCATAAATGTAACCATGGTTCCCCTGAGAAGGTGAACAAGACACATTCGGGAATGCCTCCAGTGTGACTGGTGTCTGAAGCATGTCTAAACACGACAATAACACTGGCCGGCAGCAGCCTATGACATTAGTAGCTGTGCAATCAGCCATGGCAAAGCATGGCAGCAAGACGCAGACTCTCGTTCTCCCTCTCAGGGAACAATGGTAGCATTCGTGATGCCTTACGGTAGAGCCGTATGCCTTGGCCATGCATCTTAAGTGGGGTTCTGGGGAGTGGAGGTCTCAGCACGATGACTCTTCTAAATCGAGAGGAAACCTAACAATGCTTTCTCCTAAGGGTGGTTCCACTAAGGAGGCTTACAGAGAGTCATTCAACCCAGTGTGACCACCCAGACTGAGCTCTAAGAATAGCAAGACGACACTCTAAAATGAGAGGTGGCCTAACTATGTTCTACGCTAAGGACTGCTTACCAAGGAGGCTCACAAAAGAGCCTGATAACTCAATACTGCTATCCAAGTGGAGATGACTCTCTAGAGCAAGAGGAGGCCTAACAACAACACTTTAAAGACAGATCCACCAAGGAGGTTTCACAGAGAGCCAGTGATGTCACTGTCTATAGCAAAATAATACTGAAGTCAGAACGAGCTCATTACAGGGAGTGGAGGACCTTGCCCATAACAGGGAAGGTTCTACTCCATGCTCGTTCTGAATGACCAATGGGAGCTAACAGCTAAGGTTAGCTACAACCATTGTAAAATCTGTAATGTAATAATATGATAAACCTACTGATTTGGTCCCTACTAGACTTCAGACACTAGACTAGACTCAGAGGTGCCGTACAAGAGGTGGGGTTCGCCCAAGGCAAACAGACCACTTTTATACTCTGGTCTCACCAGAAGTGACGTCATAGGCTGTCACTGGCTAATCTTATTGTTGTGTTTTGACACGTGCTTCAGTCACCGGTCACGCTGGAGGCGCTCCCTGTAAGCGTGCTAGGAAGCAGTGCAAGTTCACATTTGAAAAGGAACTACACATTGAGACACTGTACACAATGATTATATTATTTGTATTATTTAATGCATTTTAAATAAGTTTTAATTATTTAATTATTCAAGATTTGATCACTTGTTTAATTTTTTATGCGGGAACAAGATGCAGACCTTCTATTTCTAGCCACAGGTAACTTAGTGCCTCAATACCTCTGTTTACTTTAATATTATTTGCTGTGTTTTAGCAAGATTTTACAGTGTGTTGAATGCATTTAAGCAGCTGAATATTAGCATAATACCATGTTATGGTTGCTTACCATGACAACCAGTGTACCACACAATGACTGCATGCTGCAAATAAAAAAGAAATACTTCT
Source organism: Paracanthobrama guichenoti (assembly GCA_018749465.1). Classification (NCBI taxonomy): domain Eukaryota; kingdom Metazoa; phylum Chordata; class Actinopteri; order Cypriniformes; family Gobionidae; genus Paracanthobrama; species Paracanthobrama guichenoti. Next base: position 5,730,981 of record CM031957.1, read on the forward strand.
ATGATACGTTGGAGAATAGTTTTAGTAATTGAAGAAATTATAAATATAATTTGAAAACAGTCAAATCAGTGCTTAGAAATGTGGTTATAGGGACAATGAGGATCTCACCGTAGGCACCAAAATGATCAGAAATGGCCCTGTCTATGTGAATAAGTCAACGATTATATGATCTAGTGTGTATATTTAAGAGATATATGGGAGCTGTTCTGAACTATATTATTTTATGTGTAATAGCAGTATTTATAATCACTTTAATACTGCTTAATTGTCATTTGGATTCCAGATTCCAGAAAACTCCACTTGTAGACTGCTATGAGAATCCCTGCCTAAATTATATCTGGTGTCATCATTCTCCCTCTCTCATTCTCTAACTTGCCCTGTCTCAGGTTCTTCACATAAATGAGACCTGCATTGTGGTTGGGCCAGAGCTCCTGCTTTTGTATTATTAAATACACTGGCCACTGTTAATTAATCAGTGCTGTGCAGTGCTAAATCCAGACACAGCGCTTTAAAAAAAGAGCCTGGTGCTGCCCTATGTGTGGAGCAATACTGTCAAATCAGGAGCTTATTAAAAAACGGGAAGGTTCTATCATCCCTCCGTTGCCCACAGAGGATGTAATTGTTCTTTCCACCGAAGTGGCGCCCCTTTGAAGTCTCCTCATTCATTTTTCTTCAGCAGATTTTTTATTACATTTTGTCCTTTATTTGCTCTCCTCTCCCTTTTCTGGTGCCATATGTAAGATTTACAGAGAATTTGTGGCTTCAAGACCTCACAAATTAATCTTTCGATGCACAAGGAGGTCTTCAAGAGTTAAAAATATAAAAATATTTGAAGCTCAAAACATTCTGTGCAAAAACATCTTATTCGCTAAGCACCCACAATCCTGTTTAATCAGGCTCTAATTGTGCTAGCATAGCGCTGCACTGTATTTAAATAGCTCAATGTAGTGAATCAGTAACAGTAAAGTTATATTGTAATCATCCTTCCTCGTGTATTTTGGCTTGTTTACAACAATTTTTTGTGAATTTTGTTATGCATTTTAGGCATGATTACTGAATCTGTTCTGTTACCACAAAGGGGTTTTTGACTTGCTGCTTTTGCACACGGAATTTGCCCAAAACAGAACCATACCGTCAACTCTAACTGAATGCATTATCATTTAATAATACATTTGATGAAAGTGGTCCTGACTGAAATATTGGTAACTCACACCTTACACTTATTGTTTTAATTAGAATACATCACATCTAGTCAGGTGGTCACAAATGCTCTTGCCGTTTAAAAATATTTTTTAACGCATTCGATGATCTAATCAGATCCAAAAATTCCATATACGCAGATGATTGCAACTTACTATTCTCCACTGGAAATAAATTACTTCTGGTCTGTTGTTTTTTTGGGGTATATAAAGGTGGCTTTACTTCACTATTGTCCTTCAAAACTTTACCACAAAGATATAAAGATATTATCTTTAGTGTTCACTCTCTTATTGGTCACTGGTCTGCGGCCAGTGAATTGACCAGATGACAGAATTATGGGCTACAATGTCTATTGTCGGGTCACTCTGGAATGTCTCCCAAAAAGACCTTTAATTTGGCAGACGTTTGGTGTTGTGTGCGTGTATTGGCAAAGCAGAGCTTATACTTGTCATTACTCTCTCCTGAGGTGCTTTTCCTGTTGCTAATATTGTTGTTATGGCGACATGTCCCCTCAGATTAAGAACGCAGCAGCGAATGTTCTACGAGAGACTTGGCTGATATACAAGCACACCAAGCTGATGAAGAAAATTGACCACTCCCGTGTACGCAAGCATCAGAGGAAGTTCCTTCAAGCCATTCACCAGTGAGAAAAACAGCCTCTCTTCACAGACACAGAGCTTTACACCACATTTGACTTAAGCCCTCATCTATACACTTTTTACTTTAAACACACGGATCAATAAATAGCAAAAGTACTTAGTGAGCTTTAGCGATGCACGCTAAAACTGCATAAAAGCATTTGGAGTGCATGCTTCACATTTGGGCTGAGTGGCCAGTTGAGCAATGAGTGTGACTGGGGCAGTTAGCATGTCTGACCTGCCCATGGACATGGTACCTGAAGAAATTGGAAAACATGACAAATACATACACGAATGGCAGCTTTTTCTGATAATGGTTAGCTGTAAGTGCTAATTTATCAATCTTCATGCTTTTTTTATCTGTGTACTAGTGATGGTTTTCTGTACCATTCATTTCTTCAGACCTGTTTAGAAATCTGTCTAGAAACGTGAAAGCTTTCTGTTGTAATTAAATATTTTGTATCATCCAAATACTAAAATATTTTAGTATTTTCAGGCCTTATCAATGATCTTGATCTCACTGACCATGCATGTAGCAACCATTGTAAATGGCCAATCACATGACCAATGATAATTATTACAAAATAATCTTAATAATCGTTCTAATTAGATGAGAACAGTGAATTAAACCACCACAACTATAACAATAAAGACAGATATTATTGGAATTACTTTCAGAAAGTTTTTCTTTTTAGCTGATGAATGATAAGAATGCTGACAGCAATCAGAATCCACTTGGTTTTAAAGTGCTTGAGCATTTAAAGAGAGCATTTAAAATGTCCTGGCTCTTCCAAGATTTATAATTGAAGTGAATGGCACTGATTGAAGTGAAAGCCCAAAAAGTGTATCCATTCATTCTAAAAGTTAATAAAGACTTTCTGAAGCAAATTGATGGGTTTTTATAAGAAAAATATCCATATTTAACACATTATAAAGTAAAATGGCTAGCTTCGTGGACCGCCTTCTGTATTCAACTTAGAAAAAGCATAACTGGCGTGACGATGATAAGCATTTTGAACTGCGTGAGGCGCTACACTTTCTTAAGTTGAATATGGAAGGCGATATTTTAAAGGTATATTTTACTTTATGATGTGTTAAATATGGATCATTTTCTACAAAAACCTATCAATTCGCTTCAGAAGGCCTTTATTAACCCCGGAGCTGTGTGGAGTAAGTTTATAATGGACGCATGCACTTTTTGGGCTTCAAATTTTGGGCTGCCATTCACTGCCATTATAAAGCTTGGAAGACCCAGGACATTTTTAATATAACTCCGATTGTATCTGTCTGAAAGAAGAATGTCATATACACCTAAGATCTTGAGGGTGAGTAAATCATGGAGTAATTTTCATTTTTGGGTGAACTATCCTTTAACTTACACTTTTAGACATTTCAAACTTTGCCGTCCACTGGTATTGCATTTTTAGTGGTGCAAATAAAAGTTACGATTAAATTTATTAAAACAATGGCTTTAAAGGATAGTTAACCCAAAAATAAAGATTCTGTCATTTACTCATCCCAAACTTGTATGACTGTTTCATTTTGGGGTTAACTATCCCTTTAAGACCAATCAGATGCCTTGTTTTGGCAGTGGACTGATGAATAAACAAGCGCTAATGCTAATATGGCTAGAGCCCTCCTGCCTTTTAGCAAATTAGTTAGAACTACTGAGCAAATGTTACGTCACCTAATTCAAATTCATAAGCCAGTCCAATTTGATTATAACATGTCCCTCTGACTTTTCAAATCGTTGTTATTCTACTGAAGTGGCCATGTTTCTCTTGGTGGGATCATTCGTTTGGCCAAACTGTGACTGCTATATCAGCTTCTTTGACTGTTAGCTCGCTAGGGCTAATGCTATTCTCTGTCTCTGTGTGGGTGCTCACCACACATACTCATCATTTTAAGAACTCTAATCCTCCTGTCACTGTTTTGTCGTGGCCCTGGCCGCCAATTTTAAGGGCTCCTTTCAAACCGAAGCCTTTCTTTTAAAGAAATCCCACACTTATAGAATCCTTTTATGTCTGAAGCTTTTAGGATGTACGCCATAATTGCATATTCATCTTGGGGGATTCTCATCAACAACAAACAAATAAAGAAAACAAGCTGATTAAGTTAATTAGCTAGTTGAGGTTTACCATCGAGGGCCATTGTGCTAGTGAGATTAGGATAGGGTCTAATGGGCTGTGTGTTTGTCCCTGTTTTTGTAGATTGCGAAGTGTTAAAATGGAGCAGAGAAAACTCAGTGATCAAGCCAATACTCTGGTGGACTTATCAAAGGTAAGACTACTGTCCATGCACACACATCAACACAAATCACAGACACAGTCGCACATCAGAACCCACGCATATGCACGTTACATCTGTTAGGAAACAGTAGACACCCACACACACTTTCGATGACATTGTGTTCCCTTTCCTGCAATTTCAACATGCCCACATACACACAAACACTTTATAATGGCCAAGGCTGCAAGTACGTCGACAGCAACACATAATGCCCAGTGGCACACACATACCTTTGCTTTCCCAAATATATCTCAGCATTCAACTGTTTCCATGCTGACCCGTTTGTTTCTGTGGCTTTGTGTCTCCTAGCAACCTGAACAAGTGTTAAAGCAGGGATGACAGTGGGAGCGAGAGAGATGGGGAGAGGGTGGAGGGGAGAGAGACAGGAAGCTGAAGAATGACAGAAAATGTGTGCAATTCAAGATATTTTTCGTGATGGCGGTGTGTGCCTGTTTGGGCATTTTTTCTGAATGTAACTAGTGTTTATTTTTTATTTTTTGTTTATTTTTGTGTTGCGTATTCTTGGACTGTGCACCATTTTCTCATTAGAAATTTGAAGATGTAGTACAGTGTACTTGTCATGTGTCATTATCTAGGTGCATAAGATATTAACACTTGTTTTCAATGAGCCGGTCTGGTAAGTTTTTTCTTACCCAATTGACAAATCGTTTTTTCTTATTATTCCCACTAAATTTTACTTGACTCATACCTAAAGAATAAGGTATAAGAAATAAGAAAAATAAACTTTATTCAATATATGTTCTCTGGAAAACAAGTCCTAATAGTTTGCTTCTGAAGTAACTAATATTACTAATGTATTTTGGTTCTAGTCAAAGTGACATGAAGTATGGTAACCCATACCAATTTGTCCTCTGCATTTAACCCATCCAAGGAGCAGTGAGTAGTGAACACACACAGACACCAAGAGCATTGGGCAGCCATTTTTGCTGTGGTACCCAGGGATCGATTGGGGGTTATGTGCCTTGCTCAGGGCAAACCAGTCATTTGCTGCCAGCATTGAGAATCAAACCTTCGGGTTACCAGTCTGACTCTCTAACCATTAGGTATGACTGCAAGTGGATTTTAACAATTGTTTTGCTCTAAATACAATCCAAAAATAGCGATTAAGAAGTTTTTTCTGCATTCAATGTGTTCTTTTTTTCCTATTACAGTATTTCAAGTATATTTTCTATAGACTACTGTAAGTTCTCCTCCTTCCTCAGAGGACAATTTTATTGCTCAGATAGTGCCCTTTCAAAGCTTGGGAGACCTGTTGAGATCTCAGTTACATTTTATTCAAGTATCAACCTTGTCTTTAAAATTCCAGAGAATAAACAGAACATGGGACACAAATGAGACAATTGTCGCACGTACACAGTATGACTTTAGAGCTGTAAATTGCACAACAATTTCATAGTGCAGTTTCATTTGGTCCTAGAAAAATATTTGATTGCAGCCTTTGTCCACAGTTCAAGATCTTGTTGAGAAACTCAAAAGGAGAAACAAGGAGATTACTGAGTCTTTTTTTTTTTTTTTATAAGAAAAAAACTGGAGAAGCTGGAGTCTCCATTTAATCTCCATTTAACTGAATTGCTGTCTAGCCAAAGAAGCCAAGATATGACAGATCAAAACTGACCCTATTTACTTAATGCACATTCCTAGTTCTATTAAAAGAAGTGTTTGTCATCATAATCTTTCATCAAAATATAATGACTTGCTCTTCCTCTGCTTTCCTTTTCCATTGATGTCACTATTGAATAATGCTATCCAATAACCAAATAGCTACTTATTTTTAGCAAGCGGTATGTAATGCCCACTGTTCTCAATAAAAGCCTGTTCACACCAAGAACGAGAACTATAAAGATCACTATACAATATATAATGTTAACGCATGATAACATTATATTTATGTTGTCTACCCTTTAAATGCTCAAGCTCTTTTAAAGTCAGATGGATACTGATTGGCTGTCAATGTTTTTATTGTTCAGCTGGAAAAAAAAGTCATTCTGGAAGTGTGTCTAATGATATCGCTCTTTAATGCCGTTATCGTTAAAATGTGGCCTGTTCTCATAGAATTAAAATGATTATTAAAACTTAATAGTTGTCATTATAGTTATCGTTGTTGGTGTGAACAACGGACCTTAAGAGGGTAGTTCATCCAAAAGTTGTTTCAAACCTGGATTTCTTTCTTCAAAGACTAAATTTCTTTCTTCTGCTGAACACAAAAGAAGATAGTTTAGTTTGGTTACCCGTATTCTTCAAAATATCTTCTTTTGTGTTCAGCAGGAGAAAGAAATTCATACAAGTTTGGAAGAATTTGAGGGTGAGTGAATTTTCATTTTGGGGTGAACTATTCCTTTAAGTCCCATCAAACATTTTTTTATAGTTGAAAATCCTGTTTCCTCACAAACGCATCAGATTTAGAGGTAAAATGGATTGTGTACACCATGTTGACTTTAAAGAGATCTCATTTGAGATTTTTATTTCCTAAGGGTATTTATTGCTCCATTTATTATCTCTACTCTTTCTATTTAATGTTTCTTATGGTCTAGTTTAGTGTTTGTACTCTTTTTCCCTTCCTTTGACTGTCCAGTCCCTTTACCACAGTATTTTGTCTAACTACAGTCATTCTCTTCACATAGATGCAGAGCGTCATGTATGAACTGATGTCTGAGCTGAATGACCGCAGTGAGGATCTGAGAGGCAGATGTTAAGTCTGGAGCAGCGGGTGGAGCAGCTGACGGCCGGCTTTAACGCTCTGCCCGGCCATTTGTCGGGCCACGCTCAGCGCCCAGCATGCCGCGACTCATTCAACTGCCGCGTGGAGCGTGATGCCAAGGTCCTGAGCCCTACTGTGCCCCTCTGCGCCTCACCCACCGCTGCCAGCCTGCCTCTAGCCAACCCTCCGGCCCGCCCGGCTCCGGCTCTGGCTCCGCCCCGGCTCAGCCCACCGAGGACAGTCCCCACACTAGCAGCTCCAGCTGCTGAGAGCACTGGTGCGGGAAGTTCTCCAGGGCAGAGAGATGGATGATTAGTCGAACGAAGAGACGTGATGACATAACCATATACACGCATACACATACGATGCACTGCATCTACGAACATTACGCAGCTTAACGCCACAGAATATATCACAATGGAGGAGACGCTAACATTTGCACAAAAACCCTATGACTAAACTGCCATATTTCATATAGTCCAAAAGAAGGACGTACTTTACTGTTACCATGAATGTATACATTTTAGAAGACACTGACTCAGTGACATGTTAACATGCATGGACACTCATACACACACTTTCTCTAATTCCGCCTTTGCTACCAAAGTGCTTTGTCTATAGTTGACTCTGAAACGAACTGAGGTGTGTGTTGCAAAACAAGGGATTGGGGTGGTTGGGATTAGAGAGTGTATAAATAATCAGCGCTCGAGAATGCTATGATGGCGAATCATCATAGATCTCTGACAGCACTTTTACAGTCTGCAAGAGACTAACAGCCATTTGAGCAAAGCATTACTTCAAGAGCGACGCTGAAGCCAGTCGATACATTATAAAAACCACCCCATCAAGGTGGAACAGCTGCTCACACGGAAATAACTGTAGAATGAGTGATTATAGTCATTTTCTTAGTGGAATTGCTTCTATTATAATGGCGTTGGAATAAGAGACTTCTGACCCCATTTCAATGGAGAGACCATTTTGAAAACTGACTAATAGTGACATCCTGTGGCCGGAATACTGAATTACATCCGCTTGACTATTGTACAGTATGCTATTACTGAAACTTAGCTTTGTATCGCTCAGTTTTTTACCATTAATAATTACTAACGCAGTTATAGCTCATATTTATTATAATTATAAGATAGCATTCTTCTCATACGTCATGGAAATTATGATTGCTGTATAAATAACGATTTTATTAATATTAATTATAGATAAGGGAGGTGCCGTTTGAGGTTGAAATTATTTTGTAATTTTATTTTACCAGAGAGAATTAATAAAGTATATATCTATACTTGACTGTGTCTGTGTGTGAGTATTATTGTGTGTCTGTGTAACGATGAGCGGCCATCTCTCTTTAAAGGCACATGTCATGAACAGTTTTTTAACATCAGGTAACCATTACAACTGACAAGACCAAAGGTGTTGTTTCCATTCTTGTTGTAGCCAGGTATAGATTTCATAATGCATGCATAACCTCGGGTGTGCATTATTTTTCGAATAATTCAAGGTCCGTCATCAATTATTCCTTAATTTTCCTCAATTATTTATAATTTTATTTTACTATATTTATAATTAATAATTAACATCATAATAGGGTTTCAAATGTTTTAGTAATTATAAATCTTAAATGCAGGTGACACAGTCAACTAACGAAAGAACTAACGAACTTTCTATGAACGATTTCGGACGTAACGTTACATGTCATATAAAGCATGACCTTCTTTATGGATTTATTATAAATTTGTATCAAAAAATATTTTTGTGTTGTTTGTTTGCTTACTTATGTATGATGTTTAGACGCGCAGTGAACGGCAGTAGAGATCATTTGCGGGTTGAAATTCAGATTTATTTTGGCTATATATTCGCGACCGCAGTCCGTTGTAGACATGTAATTTAGGCCTAAATAAGTGCGGTCCTCCATTCAAAGTAAATCGTGTTTTTTTCTGCGTTTTTTTTTTTTTTTTTCATAGCGACAATTAATTTTATGTAATGTATTATTTACATTAAATAATTTAGCGGATGGTTAAATGATAAAAATATATTTTTAAAAATCTCTGTAATTTATGCCGTGGTTCCTCGCAATTATCGTAAATACGTGTTTCCTAGGTAAAAATTGCACATGAACGCCCTCCATTTTTCGAACTTGAATGCGATGAGCTCGTGAATTACGACTTTCATAAATGGGAATTATCAAATTTCCGATAGTACGTGAAGGCAGCAATAATCCCAAGGCGCCAACCAGCCAAATGCTTTCTCAGCGCTAAATAATTGTTCATTCAATTGCCAATTAAGAGGACTGGGATGAGGCACGCCCCAGTGGCAATAATCTAACAGTAACAGTGTTAAATCACTAGTAGCCGGTTTGTCGGGTTAATTAGGGTTTACTGATTTACAGTGGTAACCAAATTTGCGCAGATTTAGCGCAAATACTCAACTCGTGAGTCATCATCATATATACGCCAGATAAAGTGAATCTATGATATCTGGCTTACTTGAACATACATTTATTAAGCATAACGGCGCAAAGATAAAAAAATATATATATAATAATAATAAAAATAATATAATAGTAACATAATGTGGTGATAGTTACTTGCCTGGGGTAAGTTAACTAACTCCCAGTGAAAAAGGAAAGACCTGACGAATAAGGAAACCAAGCAAGAAAATAAAACTAGACATTTTAATACCAAGTGGCAAGCTGGTCACCGGCCACGTAGTGGCCTGCCTTCTTTTGACTCCAACAAACAATGTAATGTATGTAACACGAGGACTGCAGGACAGCCTACGCTTTGGCAAACACAAAAACAAACTTTGTACTGTATTGATCTGTCTAAAGTACATTTTAGGGTGTGAAAAGGATGAGGATGAAAGAGGAAGGGAGGAGATGGCTGATGTTTTTTTTTTTTTTTTTTTTTTAAACATGGCCATATATGGCTAGCTAAGCAGGTCTAGCCAGGATGTGACATGAAAGGGTGCAATTTTTGGCTCAGTTTTTATTGTAAGAAGCTTTAGTGAGGCAAGTGAGGGTAATGCAATGCAATGTAGTGCAATACAGGTGGTAGCTCATTCTGAGAGGAATTATGAGCTGCTCAGGATGTACTACCACTCCATAAGACCTGTTTTATTTAAAAAAAAAGTAAAAAAAATCCAGTAACTTCTTCTATAGCATCACGTGGCCAAAGCCTGGCTAACTACCAAAACTCTGCTGGTTCTAGCCCAGCAGTGAAATGACTGGGAAATCTTTTGGAAAAATCTTGATTGTTATTTTAAGATTCACCTTTTTCTGCTGAAGCATCCCATGGCCAAAGACTGGCTCCCTAACAAAGCTAAGCAGGTCTAGCCAGGATGTGACATGAAAGGGTGCAATTTTTGCCAAAAACCTGATTTTTATTGTAAGATGCTTTAGTGAGGCAAGTAGGGGTAATGCAATGCAATGTAGTGCAATACAGGTGGTAGCTCATTCTGAGAGGAATTATGAGCTGCTCAGGATGTACTACCACTCCATAAGACCCGTTTTAGTTTTTAAACATTCAGTAACTTCTTCTATAGCATCACGTGGCCAAAGCCTGGCTAACTACCAAAACTTTGCTGGTTCTAGCCCAGCAGTGACATGAATGGGAAATCTTCTGGGAAAAATCTTGATTGTTATTTTAAGATTCACCTTTTTCTGCTGAAGCATCCCATGGCCAAAGACTGGCTCCCTAACAAAGCTAAGCAGGTCTAGCCAGGATGTGACATGAAAGGGTGCAATTTTTGCCAAAAACTCGATTTTTATTGTAAGATGCTTTAGTGAGGCAAGTAGGGGTAATGCAATGCAATGTAGTGCAATACAGGTGGTAGCTCATTCTGAGAGGAATTATGAGCTGCTCAGGATGTACTACCACTCCATAAGACCTGTTTTATTTTAAAAATCAGTAACTTCTTCTATAGCATCACGTGGCCAAAGCCTGGCTAGCTACCAAAGGTTTGCTGGTTCTAGCCCAGCAGTGAAATGACTGGGAAATCTTTTTGGAAAAATCTTGATTGTTATTTTAAGATTCACCTTTTCTGCTGAAGCATCCCATGGCCAAAGGCTGGCTCCCTAACAAAGCTAAGCAGGTCTAGCCAGGATGTGACATGAAAGGGTGCAATTTTTGCCAAAAACTCGATTTTTATTGTAAGATGCTTTAGTGAGGCAAGTAGGGGGTAATGCAATGCAATGTAGTGCAATACAGGTGGTAGCTCATTCTGAGAGGAATTATGAGCTGCTCAGGATGTACTACCACTCCATAAGACCTGTTTTATTTAAAAAAACATCAGTAACTTCTTCTATAGCATCACATGGCCAAAGCCTGGCTACCTACCAAAACTTTGCTGGTTCTAGCCCAGCAGTGACATGAATGGGAAATCTTCTGGGAAAAATCTTGATTGTTATTTTAAGATTCACCTTTTTCTGCTGAAGCATCCCATGGCCAAAGACTGGCTCCCTAACAAAGCTAAGCAGGTCTAGCCAGGATGTGACATGAAAGGGTGCAATTTTTGCCAAAAACTCGATTTTTATTGTAAGATGCTTTAGTGAGGCAAGTAGGGGTAATGCAATGCACTGTAGTGCAATACAGGTGGTAGCTCATTCTGAGAGGAATTATGAGCTGCTCAGGATGTACTACCACTCCATAAGACCCGTTTTAGTAAAGTGGCATCAGTAACTTCTTCTATAGCATCACGTGGCCAAAGCCTGGCTAGCTACTAAAACTTTGCTGGTTCTAGCCCAGCAGTGACATGAATGGGAAATCTTCTGGGAAAAATCTTGATTGTTATTTTAAGATTCACCTTTTTCTGCTGAAGCATCCCATGGCCAAAGACTGGCTCCCTAACAAAGCTAAGCAGGTCTAGCCAGGATGTGACATGAAAGGGTGCAATTTTTGCCAAAAACTCGATTTTTATTGTAAGATGCTTTAGTGAGGCAAGTAGGGGGTAATGCAATGCAATGTAGTGCAATACAGGTGGTAGCTCATTCTGAGAGGAATTATGAGCTGCTCAGGATGTCCTACCACTCCATAAGACCTGTTTTATTTTTAAAAATCAGTAACTTCTTCTATAGCATCACGTGGCCAAAGCCTGGCTAGCTACCAAAACTCTGCTGGTTCTAGCCCAGCAGTGAAATGACTGGGAAATATTTTTGGAAAAATCTTGATTGTTATTGGAAGATTCACCTTTTTCTGCTGAAGCATCCCATGGCCAAAGGCTGGCTCCCTACCAAAGCTAAGCAGGTCTAGCCAGGATGTGACATGAAAGGGTGCAATTTTTGCCAAAAACTCAATTTTTATTGTAAGATGCTTTAGTGAGGCAAGTAGGGGGTAATGCAATGCAATGTAGTGCAATACAGGTGGTAGCTCATTCTGAGAGGAATTATGAGCTGCTCAGGATGTACTACCACTCCATAAGACCTGTTTTATTTAAAAAAAAAATCCAGTAACTTCTTCTATAGCATCACGTGGCCAAAGCCTGGCTAGCTATCAAAACTTTGCTGGTTCTAGCCCAGCAGTGACATGAATGGGAAATCTTCTGAGAAAAATCTTGGTTGTTATTTTAAGATTCACCTTTTTCTGCTGAAGCATCCCATGGCCAAAGACTGGCTCCCTAACAAAGCTAAGCAGGTCTAGCCAGGATGTGACATGAAAGGGTGCATTTTTGCCAAACCTATTTTTATTGTAAGATGCTTTAGTGAGGCAAGTAGGGGGTAATGCAATGCAATGTAGTGCAATACAGGTGGTAGCTTATTCTGAGGGGAATTATGAGCTGCTCAGGATGTACTACCACTCCATAAGACCTGTTTTATTTTTTTTAAAATTCAGTAACTTCTTCTATAGCATCACATGGCAAAAGCCTGGCTACCTACCAAAACTTTGTTGGTTCTAGCCCAGCAGTGACATGAATGGGAAATCTTCTGGGAAAAATCTTGATTGTTATTTTAAGATTCACCTTTTTCTGCTGAAGCATCCCATGGCCAAAGACTGGCTCCCCAACAAAGCTAAGCAGGTCTAGCCAGGATGTGACATGAAAGGGTGCAATTTTTGCCAAAAACTTGATTTTTATTGTTAGATGCTTTAGTGAGGCAAGTAGGGGGTAATGCAATGCAATGTAGTGCAATACAGGTGGTAGCTCATTCTGAGAGGAATTATGAGCTGCTCAGGATGTACTACCACTCCATAAGACCTGTTTTATTTTAAAAAAATCCAGTAACTTCTTCTATAGCATCACGTGGCCAAAGCCTGGCTAGCTACCAAAACTTTGCTGGTTCTAGCCCAGCAGTGAAATGACTGGAAAATTTTTGGAAAAATCTTGATTGTTATTGGAAGATTCACCTTTTTCTGCTGAAGCATCCCATGGCCAAAGGCTGGCTCCCTACCAAAGCTAAGCAGGTTTGCCAGGATGTGACATGAAAGGTCCCATTTTTGCCAAAAACTCGATTTTTATTTTAAGATGCTTTAGTGAGGCAAGTAGGGGGTAATGCAATGCAATGTAGTGCAATACAGGTGGTAGCTCATTCTGAGAGGAATTATGAGCTGCTCAGGATGTACTACCACTCCATAAGACCTGTTTTATTTTATTTTTTAAATCCAGTAACTTCTTCTATAGCATCACGTGGCCAAAGCCTGGCTAGTTACAAAAACTCTTTTTGGAAAAATTGTTATTTTAAGATTCACCTTTTTCTGCTGAAGCATCCCATGGCCAAAGACTGGGTCCCTAACAAAGCTAAGCAGGTCTAGCCAGGATGTGACATGAAAGGGTGCAGTTTTTGCCAAAAACTCGATTTTTATTGTTAGATGCTTTAGTGAGGCAAGTAGGGGGTAATGCAATGCAATGTAGTGCAATACAGGTGGTAGCTCATTCTGAGAGGAATTATGAGCTGCTAAGGATGTACTACCACTCCATAAGACCTGTTTTATTTTTAAAAAATTCAGTAACTTCTTCTATAGCATCACGTGGCCAAAGCCTGGCTAACTACCAAAACTCTGCTGGTTCTAGCCCAGCAGTGAAATGACTGGGAAATCTTTTTGGAAAAATCTTGATTGTTATTTTAAGATTCACCTTTTTCTGCTGAAGCATCCCATGGCCAAAGACTGGCTCCCCAACAAAGCTAAGCAGGTCTAGCCAGGATGTGACATGAAAGGGTGCAATTTTTGCCAAAAACTCAATTTTTATTTTAAGATGCTTTAGTGAGGCAAGTAGGGGGTAATGCAATGCAATGTACTGCAATACAGGTGGTAGCTCATTCTGAGAGGAATTATGAGCTGCTCAGGATGTACTACCACTCCATAAGACCTGTTTTATTTTAAAAAAAATTCAGTAACTTCTTCTATAGCATCACATGGCAAAAGCCTGGCTACCTACCAAAACTTTGCTGGTTTTAGCCCAGCAGTGACATAAATGGGAAATCTTCTGGGAAAAATCTTGATTGTTATTTTAAGATTCACCTTTTCTGCTGAAGCATCCCATGTTCAAAGACTGGCTCCTAACAAAGCTAAGCAGGTCTAGCCAGGATGTGACATGAAAGGGTGCAATTTTTGCCAAAAACTCGATTTTTATTGTAAGATGCTTTAGTGAGGCAAGTAGGGGGTAATGCAATGCAATGTAGTGCAATACAGGTGGTAGCTCATTCTGAGAGGAATTATGAGCTGCTCAGGATGTACTACCACTCCATAAGACCCGTTTTAGTAAAGCGGCATCAGTAACTTCTTCTATAGCATCACGTGGCCAAAGCCTGGCTAGCTACCAAAACTTTGCTGGTTCTAGCCCAGCAGTGACATGAATGGGAAATCTTCTGGGAAAAATCTTGATTGTTATTTTAAGATTCACCTTTTTCTGCTGAAGCATCCCATGGCCAAAGACTGGCTCCCTAACAAAGCTAAGTAGGTCTAGCCAGGATGTGACATGAAAGGGTGCAGTTTTTGCCAAAATCTCGATTTTTATTGTAAGATGCTTTAGTGAGGCAAGTAGGGGGTAATGCAATGCAATGTAGTGCAATACAGGTGGTAGCTCATTCTGAGGGGAATTATGAGCTGCTCAGGATGTCCTACCACTCCATAAGACCTGTTTTATTTTTTAAAAATCCAGTAACTTCTTCTATAGCATCACGTGGCCAAAGCCTGGCTAGCTACCAAAACTCTGCTGGTTCTAGCCCAGCAGTGAAATGACTGGGAAATATTTTTGGAAAAATCTTGATTGTTATTGGAAGATTCACCTTTTCTGCTGAAGCATCCCATGGCCAAAGGCTGGCTCCCTACCAAAGCTAAGCAGGTTTTGCCAGGATGTGACATGAAAGGGTGCAGTTTTTGCCAAAAACTCGATTTTTATTGTAAGATGCTTTAGTGAGGCAAGTAGGGGGTAATGCAATGCAATGTAGTGCAATACAGGTGGTAGCTCATTCTGAGAGGAATTATGAGCTGCTCAGGATGTACTACCACTCCATAAGACCTGTTTTATTTAAAAAAAAAAAAAATCCAGTAACTTCTTCTATAGCATCACGTGGCCAAAGCCTGGCTAGCTATCAAAACTTTGCTGGTTCTAGCCCAGCAGTGACATGAATGGGAAATCTTCTGAGAAAAATCTTGGTTGTTATTTTAAGATTCACCTTTTTCTGCTGAAGCATCCCATGGCCAAAGACTGGCTCCCTAACAAAGCTAAGCAGGTCTAGCCAGGATGTGACATGAAAGGGTGCAATTTTTGCCAAACCTATTTTTATTGTAAGATGCTTTAGTGAGGCAAGTAGGGGGTAATGCAATGCAATGTAGTGCAATACAGGTGGTAGCTCATTCTGAGAGGAATTATGAGCTGCTCAGGATGTACTACCACTCCATAAGACCCGTTTTAGTAAAGTGGCATCAGTAACTTCTTCTATAGCATCACGTGGCCAAAGCCTGGCTAGCTACCAAAACTTTGCTGGTTCTAGCCCAGCAGTGACATGAATGGGAAATCTTCTGGGAAAAATCTTGATTGTTATTTTAAGATTCACCTTTTTCTGCTGAAGCATCCCATGGCCAAAGGCTGGCTCCCTACCAAAGCTAAGCAGGTCTAGCCAGGATGTGACATGAAAGGGTGCAGTTTTTGCCAAAAACTCGATTTTTATTGTAAGATGCTTTAGTGAGGCAAGTAGGGGGTAATGCAATGCAATGTAGTGCAATACAGGTGGTAGCTCATTCTGAGAGGAATTATGAGCTGCTCAGGATGTACTACCACTCCATAAGACCTGTTTTATTTTATTTTTTAAATCCAGTAACTTCTTCTATAGCATCACGTGGCCAAAGCCTGGCTAGTTACCAAAACTTTGCTGGTTCTAGCCCAGCAGTGAAATGACTGGGAAATCTTTTTGGAAAAATCTTGATTGTTATTGGAAGATTCACCTTTTTCTGCTGAAGCATCCCATGGCCAAAGGCTGGCTCCCTACCAAAGCTAAGCAGGTCTAGCCAGGATGTGACATGAAAGGGTGCAGTTTTTGCTAAAAACTCGATTTTTATTGTAAGATGCTTTAGTGAGGCAAGTAGGGGGTAATGCAATGCAATGTAGTGCAATACAGGTGGTAGCTCATTCTGAGAGGAATTATGAGCTGCTCAGGATGTACTACCACTCCATAAGACCTGTTTTATTTTTTAAAAAATTCAGTAACTTCTTCTATAGCATCACATGGCAAAAGCCTGGCTACCTACCAAAACTTTGCTGGTTTTAGCCCAGCAGTGACATAAATGGGAAATCTTCTGGGAAAAATCTTGATTGTTATTTTAAGATTCACCTTTTTCTGCTGAAGCATCCCATGTTCAAAGACTGGCTCCCTAACAAAGCTAAGCAGGTCTAGCCAGGATGTGACATGAAAGGGTGCAATTTTTGCCAAAAACTCGATTTTTATTGTAAGATGCTTTAGTGAGGCAAGTAGGGGGTAATGCAATGCAATGTAGTGCAATACAGGTGGTAGCTCATTCTGAGAGGAATTATGAGCTGCTCAGGATGTACTACCACTCCATAAGACCCGTTTTAGTAAAGTGGCATCAGTAACTTCTTCTATAGCATCACGTGGCCAAAGCCTGGCTAGCTACCAAAACTTTGCTGGTTCTAGCCCAGCAGTGACATGAATGGGAAATCTTCTGGGAAAAATCTTGTTTGTTATTTTAAGATTCACCTTTTTCTGCTGAAGCATCCCATGGCCAAAGGCTGGCTCCCTACCAAAGCTAAGCAGGTCTAGCCAGGATGTGACATGAAAGGGTGCAGTTTTTGCCAAAAACTCGATTTTTATTGTAAGATGCTTTAGTGAGAGCAAGTAGGGGGTAATGCAATGCAATGTAGTGCAATACAGGTGGTAGCTCATTCTGAGAGGAATTATGAGCTGCTCAGGATGTACTACCACTCCATAAGACCCGTTTTAGTAAAGTGACATCAGTAACTTCTTCTATAGCATCATGTGGCCAAAGCCTGGCTAACTACCAAAACTCTCCTGGTTCTAGCCCAGCAGTGAAATGACTGGAAAATCTTTTTGGAAAAATCTTGATTGTTATTTTAAGATTCACCTTTTTCTGCTGAAGCATCCCATGGCCAAAGACTGGCTCCCCAACAAAGCTAAGCAGGTCTAGCCAGGATGTGACATGAAAGGGTGCAATTTTTGTCAAAAACTCAATTTTTATTTTAAGACGCTTTAGTGAGGCAAGTAGGGGGTAATGCAATGCAATGTAGTGCAATACAGGTGGTAGCTCATTCTGAGAGGAATTATGAGCTGCTCAGGATGTACTACCACTCCATAAGACCCGTTTTAGTAAAGTGACATCAGTAACTTCTTCTATAGCATCATGTGGCCAAAGCCTGGCTAACTACCAAAACTCTCCTGGTTCTAGCCCAGCAGTGAAATGACTGGGAAATCTTTTTGGAAAAATCTTGATTGTTATTTTAAGATTCACCTTTTTCTGCTGAAGCATCCCATGGCCAAAGACTGGCTCCCCAACAAAGCTAAGCAGGTCTAGCCAGGATGTGACATGAAAGGGTGCAATTTTTGTCAAAAACTCAATTTTTATTTTAAGACGCTTTAGTGAGGCAAGTAGGGGGTAATGCAATACAATGTAGTGCAATACAGGTGGTAGCTCATTGTGAGAGGAATTATTAGCTGCTCAGGATGTACTACCACTCCATAAGACCCGTTTTAGTAAAGTAGCATTAGTAACTTCTTCTATAGCGTCACGTGGCCAAAGCTTGGCTAGCTACCAAAACTTTGCTGGTCCTAGCCCAGCAGTGACATGAATGGGAAATCTTCTGGGAAAAATCTTGATTGTTATTTTAACATTCACCTTTTTCTGCTGAAGCATCCCATGGCCAAAGACTGGCTCCCTAACAAAGCTAAGCAGGTCTAGCCAGGATGTGACATGAAAGGGTGCAGTTTTTGCCAAAAACTCGATTTTTATTGTTAGATGCTTTAGTGAGGCAAGTAGGGGGTAATGCAATGCAATGTAGTGCAATACAGGTGGTAGCTCATTCTGAGAGGAATTATGAGCTGCTAAGCATGTACTACCACTCCATAAGACCTGTTTTATTTTTAAAAAATCCAGTAACTTCTTCTATAGCATCACGTGGCCAAAGCCTGGCTAGCTACCAAAACTTTGCTGGTTCTAGCCCAGCAGTGAAATGACTGGGAAATCTTTTTGGAAAAATCTTGATTGTTATTGGAAGATTCAACTTTTTCTGCTGAAGCATCCCATGGCCAAAGCCTGGCTCCCTACCAAAGCTAAGCAGGTCTAGCCAGGATGTGACATGAAAGGGTGCTATTTTTGCCAAAACCTCGATTTTTATTGTAAGATGCTTTAGTGAGGCAAGTAGGGGGTAATGCAATGCACTATAGTGCAATACAGGTGGTAGCTCATTCTGAGAGGAATTATGAGCTGCTCAGGATGTACTACCACTCCATAAGACCTGTTTTATTTTAAAAAATTCCAGTAACTTCTTATATAGCATCACATGGCCAAAGCCTCGCTACCTACCAACACTTTGCTGGTTCCAGCCCAGCAGTGACATGAATGGGAAATCTTCTGGGAAAAATCTTGATTGTTATTTTAAGATTCACCTTTTTCTGCTGAAGCATCCCATGGCCAAAGACTGGCTCCCTAACAAAGCTAAGCAGGTCTAGCCAGGATGTGACATGAAAGGGTGCAATTTTTGCCAAAAACTCGATTTCTATTGTAAGATGCTTCAGTGAGGCAAGTAGGGGGTAATGCAATGCACTGTAGTGCAATACAGGTGGTAGCTTATTCTGAGGGGAATTATGAGCTGCTCAGGATGTACTACCACTCCATAAGACCCGTTTTAGTAAAATGACATCAGTAACATCATCTATAGCATCACGTGGCCAAAGCCTGGCTAGCTACCAAAACTTTGCTGGTTCTAGCCCAGCAGTGACATGAATGGGAAATCTTCTGGGAAAAATCTTGATTGTTATTTTAAGATTCACCTTTTTCTGCTGAAGCATCCCATGGCCAAAGACTGGCTCCCTAACAAAGCTAAGCAGGTCTAGCCAGGATGTGACATGAAAGGGTGCAGTTTTTGCCAAAAACTCGATTTTTATTGTAAGATGCTTTAGTGAGGCAAGTAGGGGGTAATGCAAAACAATGTAGTGCAATACAGGTGGTAGCTCATTCTGAGAGGAATTATGAGCTGCTCAGGATGTCCTACCACTCCATAAGACCTGTTTTATTTTTTAAAAATCCAGTAACTTCTTCTATAGCATCACGTGGCCAAAGCCTGGCTAGCTACCAAAACTCTGCTGGTTCTAGCCCAGCAGTGAAATGACTGGGAAATATTTTTGGAAAAATCTTGATTGTTATTGGAAGATTCACCTTTTTCTGCTGAAGCATCCCATGGCCAAAGGCTGGCTCCCTACCAAAGCTAAGCAGGTTTTGCCAGGATGTGACATGAAAGGGTGCAGTTTTGCCAAAAACTCGATTTTTATTGTAAGATGCTTTTAGTGAGGCAAGTAGGGGGTAATGCAATGCAATGTAGTGCAATACAGGTGGTAGCTCATTCTGAGAGGAATTATGAGCTGCTCAGGATGTACTACCACTCCATAAGACCTGTTTTATTTAAAAAAAAAAAAATCCAGTAACTTCTTCTATAGCATCACGTGGCCAAAGCCTGGCTAGCTATCAAAACTTTGCTGGTTCTAGCCCAGCAGTGACATGAATGGGAAATCTTCTGAGAAAAATCTTGGTTGTTATTTTAAGATTCACCTTTTTCTGCTGAAGCATCCCATGGCCAAAGACTGGCTCCCTAACAAAGCTAAGCAGGTCTAGCCAGGATGTGACATGAAAGGGTGCAGTTTTTGCCAAAAACTCGATTTTTATTGTTAAGATGCTTTAGTGAGGCAAGTAGGGGTAATGCAATGCAATGTAGTGCAATACAGGTGGTAGCTCATTCTGAGAGGAATTATGAGCTGCTCAGGATGTACTACCACTCCATAAGACCTGTTTTAATTTTTTTAAAAGTCCAGTAACTTCTTCTATAGCATCACGTGGCCAAAGCCTGGCTAGCTACCAAAACTTTGCTGGTTCTAGCCCAGCAGTGAAATGACTGGGAAATCTTTTTGGAAAAATCTTGATTGTTATTGGAAGATTCACCTTTTCTGCTGAAGCATCCCATGGCCAAAGGCTGGCTCCCTAACAAAGCTAAGCAGGTCTTGCCAGGATGTGACATGAAAGGGTCGCATTTTTGCCAAAAACTCGCTTTTTATTTTAAGATGCTTTAGTGAGGCAAGTAGGGGGTAATGCAATGCAATGTAGTGCAATACAGGTGGTAGCTCATTCTGAGAGGAATTATGAGCTGCTCAGGATGTACTACCACTCCATAAGACCTGTTTTATTTTAAAAAAAAAGTCTAGTAACTTCTATAGCATCACGTGGCCAAAGCCTGGCTAGCTACCAAAGGTTTGCTGGTTCTAGCCCAGCAGTGAAATGACTGGGAAATCTTTTTGGAAAAATCTTGATTGTTATTTTAAGATTCACCTTTTTCTGCTGAAGCATCCCATGGCCAAAGACTGGCTCCCTAACAAAGCTAAGTAGGTCTAGCCAGGATGTGACATGAAAGGGTGCAATTTTTGCCAAAATCTCGATTTTTATTGTAAGATGCTTTAGTGAGGCAAGTAGGGGTAATGCAATGCAATGTAGTGCAATACAGGTGGTAGCTCATTCTGAGAGGAATTATGAGCTGCTCAGGATGTACTACCACTCCATAAGACCCGTTTTAGTAAAAAGTGGCATTAGTAACTTCTTCTATAGCATCACGTGGCCAAAGCCTGGCTAGCTACCAAAACTTTGCTGGTTCTAGCCCAGCAGTGACATGAATGGGAAATCTTCTGGGAAAAATCTTGATTGTTATTTTAAGATTCACCTTTTTCTGCTGAAGCATCCCATGGCCAAAGACTGGGTCCCTAACAAAGCTAAGCAGGTCTAGCCAGGATGTGACATGAAAGGGTGCAGTTTTTGCCAAAAACTCGATTTTTATTGTTAGATGCTTTAGTGAGGCAAGTAGGGGGTAATGCAATGCAATGTAGTGCAATACAGGTGGTAGCTCATTCTGAGAGGAATTATGAGCTGCTCAGGATGTACTACCACTCCATAAGACCTGTTTTATTTTTTTTAAAAGTCCAGTAACTTCTTCTATAGCATCACGTGGCCAAAGCCTGGCTAGCTACCAAAACTTTGCTGGTTCTAGCCCAGAAGTGAAATGACTGGGAAATCTTTTTGGAAAAATCTTGATTGTTATTGGAAGATTCACCTTTTTCTGCTGAAGCATCCCATGGCCAAAGGCTGGCTCCCTACCAAAGCTAAGCAGGTTTTGCCAGGATGTGACATGAAAGGGTGCCATTTTTGCCAAAAACTCGATTTTTATTTTAAGATGCTTTAGTGAGGCAAGTAGGGGGTAATGCAATGCAATGTAGTGCAATACAGGTGGTAGCTCATTCTGAGAGGAATTATGAGCTGCTCAGGATGTACTACCACTCCATAAGACCTGTTTTATTTTATTTTTTAAATCCAGTAACTTCTTCTATAGCATCACGTGGCCAAAGCCTGGCTAGTTACAAAAACTCTTTTTGGAAAAAATTGTTATTTTAAGATTCACCTTTTTCTGCTGAAGCATCCCATGGCCAAAGACTGGGTCCCTAACAAAGCTAAGCAGGTCTAGCCAGGATGTGACATGAAAGGGTGCAGTTTTTGCCAAAAACTCGATTTTTATTGTTAGATGCTTTAGTGAGGCAAGTAGGGGGTAATGCAATGCAATGTACTGCAATACTGCACTACATTGCATGTGTACTGCACTACATTGCTACAATTCTGAGAGGAATTATGAGCTGCTCAGGATGTACTACCACTCCATAAGACCTGTTTTATTTTAAAAAAAATTCAGTAACTTCTTCTATAGCATCACATGGCCAAAGCCTGGCTACCTACCAAAACTTTGCTGGTTTTAGCCCAGCAGTGACATAAATGGGAAATCTTCTGGGAAAAATCTTGATTGTTATTTTAAGATTCACCTTTTTCTGCTGAAGCATCCCATGGCCAAAGACTGGCTCCCTAACAAAGCTAAGTAGGTCTAGCCAGGATGTGACATGAAAGGGTGCATTTTTGCCAAAATCTCGATTTTTATTGTAAGATGCTTTAGTGAGGCAAGTAGGGGTAATGCAATGCAATGTAGTGCAATACAGGTGGTAGCTCATTCTGAGAGGAATTATGAGCTGCTCAGGATGTACTACCACTCCATAAGACCCGTTTTAGTAAAGTGGCATTCAGTAACTTCTTCTATAGCATCACGTGGCCAAAGCTTGGCTAGCTACCAAAACTTTGCTGGTTCTAGCCCAGCAGTGACATGAATGGGAAATCTTCTGGGAAAAATCTTGATTGTTATTTTAAGATTCACCTTTTTCTGCTGAAGCATCCCATGGCCAAAGACTGGGTCCCTAACAAAGCTAAGCAGGTCTAGCCAGGATGTGACATGAAAGGGTGCAGTTTTTGCCAAAAACTCGATTTTTATTGTTAGATGCTTTAGTGAGGCAAGTAGGGGGTAATGCAATGCAATGTAGTGCAATACAGGTGGTAGCTCATTCTGAGAGGAATTATGAGCTGCTCAGGATGTACTACCACTCCATAAGACCTGTTTTATTTTTTTTAAAAATCCAGTAACTTCTTCTATAGCATCACGTGGCCAAAGCCTGGCTAGCTACCAAAACTTTGCTGGTTCTAGCCCAGAAGTGAAATGACTGGGAAATCTTTTTGGAAAAATCTTGATTGTTATTGGAAGATTCACCTTTTTCTGCTGAAGCATCCCATGGCCAAAGGCTGGCTCCCTACCAAAGCTAAGCAGGTTTTGCCAGGATGTGACATGAAAGGGTGCCATTTTTGCCAAAAACTCGATTTTTATTTTAAGATGCTTTAGTGAGGCAAGTAGGGGGTAATGCAATGCAATGTAGTGCAATACAGGTGGTAGCTCATTCTGAGAGGAATTATGAGCTGCTCAGGATGTACTACCACTCCATAAGACCTGTTTTATTTTATTTTTTAAATCCAGTAACTTCTTCTATAGCATCACGTGGCCAAAGCCTGGCTAGTTACAAAAACTCTTTTTGGAAAAAATTGTTATTTTAAGATTCACCTTTTTCTGCTGAAGCATCCCATGGCCAAAGACTGGGTCCCTAACAAAGCTAAGCAGGTCTAGCCAGGATGTGACATGAAAGGGTGCAGTTTTTGCCAAAAACTCGATTTTTATTGTTAGATGCTTTAGTGAGGCAAGTAGGGGGTAATGCAATGCAATGTAGTGCAATACTGCACTACATTGCATAGTGCAATACTGCACTACATTGCATACAATTCTGAGAGGAATTATGAGCTGCTCAGGATGTACTACCACTCCATAAGACCTGTTTTATTTTTTAAAAAATTCAGTAACTTCTTCTATAGCAACACATGGCAAAAGCCTGGCTACCTACCAAAACTTTGCTGGTTTTAGCCCAGCAGTGACATAAATGGGAAATCTTCTGGGAAAAATCTTGATTGTTATTTTAAGATTCACCTTTTTCTGCTGAAGCATCCCATGTTCAAAGACTGGCTCCCTAACAAAGCTAAGCAGGTCTAGCCAGGATGTGACATGAAAGGGTGCAATTTTTGTCAAAAACTCAATTTTTATTTTAAGACGCGTTAGTGAGGCAAGTAGGGGTAATGCAATGCAATGTAGTGCAATACAGGTGGTAGCTCATTCTGAGAGGAATTATTAGCTGCTCAGGATGTACTACCACTCCATAAGACCCGTTTTAGTAAAGTGGTATTAGTAACTTCTTCTATAGCGTCACGTGGCCAAAGCTGGCTAGCTACCAAAACTTTGCTGGTTCTAGCCCAGCAGTGACATGAATGGGAAATCTTCTGGGAAAAATCTTGATTGTTATTTTAACATTCACCTTTTTCTGCTGAAGCATCCCATGGCCAAAGACTGGCTCCCAACAAAGCTAAGCAGGTCTAGCCAGGATGTGACATGAAAGGGTGCAGTTTTTGCCAAAAACTCGATTTTTATTGTTAGATGCTTTAGTGAGGCAAGTAGGGGTAATGCAATGCAATGTAGTGCAATACAGGTGGTAGCTCATTCTGAGGGGAATTATGAGCTGCTGCTCAGGATGTACTACCACTCCATAAGACCTGTTTTATTTTTAAAAAATCCAGTAACTTCTTCTATAGCATCACGTGGCCAAAGCCTGGCTAACTACCAAAACTCTGCTGGTTCTAGCCCAGCAGTGAAATGACTGGGAAATCTTTTTGGAAAAATCTTGATTGTTATTTTAAGATTCACCTTTTTCTGCTGAAGCATCCCATGGCCAAAGACTGGCTCCCCAACAAAGCTAAGCAGGTCTAGCCAGGACGTGACATGAAAGGGTGCAATTTTTGCCAAAAACTCAATTTTTATTTTAAGATGCTTTAGTGAGGCAAGTAGGGGGTAATGCAATGCAATGTACTGCAATACAGGTGGTAGCTCATTCTGAGAGGAATTATGAGCTGCTCAGGATGTACTACCACTCCATAAGACCTGTTTTATTTTTTAAAAAATTCAGTAACTTCTTCTATAGCATCACATGGCAAAAGCCTGGCTACCTACCAAAACTTTGCTGGTTTTAGCCCAGCAGTGACATAAATGGGAAATCTTCTGGGAAAAATCTTGATTGTTATTTTAAGATTCACCTTTTCTGCTGAAGCATCCCATGTTCAAAGACTGGCTCCTAACAAAGCTAAGCAGGTCTAGCCAGGATGTGACATGAAAGGGTGCAATTTTTGCCAAAAACTCGATTTTTATTGTAAGATGCTTTAGTGAGGCAAGTAGGGGGTAATGCAATGCAATGTAGTGCAATACAGGTGGTAGCTCATTCTGAGAGGAATTATGAGCTGCTCAGGATGTACTACCACTCCATAAGACCCGTTTTAGTAAAGTGGCATTAGTAACTTCTTTCTATAGCATCACGTGGCCAAAGCCTGGCTAGCTACCAAAACTTTGCTGGTTCTAGCCCAGCAGTGACATGAATGGGAAATCTTCTGGGAAAAATCTTGTTTGTTATTTTAAGATTCACCTTTTTCTGCTGAAGCATCCCATGGCCAAAGGCTGGCTCCCTACCAAAGCTAAGCAGGTCTAGCCAGGATGTGACATGAAAGGGTGCAGTTTTTGCCAAAAACTCGATTTTTATTGTAAGATGCTTTAGTGAGGCAAGTAGGGGGTAATGCAATGCAATGTAGTGCAATACAGGTGGTAGCTCATTCTGAGAGGAATTATGAGCTGCTCAGGATGTACTACCACTCCATAAGACCCGTTTTAGTAAAGTGACATCAGTAACTTCTTCTATAGCATCATGTGGCCAAAGCCTGGCTAACTACCAAAACTCTCCTGGTTCTAGCCCAGCAGTGAAATGACTGGGAAATCTTTTTGGAAAAATCTTGATTGTTATTTTAAGATTCACCTTTTTCTGCTGAAGCATCCCATGGCCAAAGACTGGCTCCCCAACAAAGCTAAGCAGGTCTAGCCAGGATGTGACATGAAAGGGTGCAATTTTTGTCAAAAACTCAATTTTTATTTTAAGACGCTTTAGTGAGGCAAGTAGGGGGTAATGCAATGCAATGTAGTGCAATACAGGTGGTAGCTCATTCTGAGAGGAATTATGAGCTGCTCAGGATGTACTACCACTCCATAAGACCCGTTTTAGTAAAATGACATCAGTAACATCATCTATAGCATCACGTGGCCAAAGCTTGGCTAGCTACCAAAACTTTGCTGGTTCTAGCCCAGCAGTGAAATGACTGGGAAATCTTTTTGGAAAAATCTTGATTGTTATTTTAAGATTCACCTTTTTCTGCTGAAGCATCCCATGGCCAAAGCCTGGCTCACTAACAAAGCTAAGCAGGTCTAGCCAGGATGTATCATGAAAGGGAGCCATTTTTGCCAACAAATCTTTTTTTTTATTGTAAGATGCTTTAGTGAGGCCTTTAGGGGTTAATGCAATGACTGTAAAGCAATACAGGTGGTAGCTCATTCTGAGGGGCATTATGAGCTGCTCAGGATGTGCTGCCACTCCATAAGAACAGTTTTATTAAAGTAACATCAGTAACTTCTTCTATATCATCACATGTCCAAAGCCTGGTTACTTACCAAAACTTTGCTGGTTCTAGCCCAGCAGTGAAATGACTGGGAAATATTTTTGGAAAAATCTTGATTTTTATTGGAAGATTCACCTTTTTCTGCTGAAGCATCCCATGGCCAAAGACTGGCTCCCTAACAAAGCTAAGCAGGTCTAGCCAGGATGTGACATGAAAGGGTGCAATTTTTGCCAAAAACTCGATTTTTATTGTAAGATGCTTTAGTGAGGCAAGTAGGGGGTATTGCAATGCAATGTAGTGCAATACAGGTGGTAGCTCATTCTGAGGGGAATTATGAGCTGCTCAGGATGTACTACCACTCCATAAGACCTGTTTTAGTAAAGTGACATCAGTAACTTCTTATATAGCATCACATGGCCAAAGCCTCGCTACCTACCAACACTTTACTGGTTCTAGCCCAGCAGTGACATGAATGGGAAATCTTCTAGGAAAAATCTTGATTGTTATTTTAAGATTCACCTTTTTCTGCTGAAGCATCCCATGGCCAAAGACTGGCTCCCTAACAAAGCTAAGCAGGTCTAGCCAGGATGTGACATGAAAGGGTGCAATTTTTGCCAAAAACTCGATTTTTATTGTAAGATGCTTTAGTGAGGCAAGTAGGGGGTAATGCAATGCAATGTAGTGCAATACAGGTGGTAGCTTATTCTGAGGGGAATTATGAGCTGCTCAGGATGTACTACCACTCCATAAGACCTGTTTTTTTTTAAAAAAATTCAGTAACTTCTTCTATAGCATCACATGGCAAAAGCCTGGCTACCTACCAAAACTTTGCTGGTTCTAGCCCAGCAGTGAAATGACTGGGAAATCTTTTTGGAAAAATCTTGATTGTTATTGGAAGATTCAACTTTTTCTGCTGAAGCATCCCATGGCCAAAGCCTGGCTCCCTACCAAAGCTAAGCAGGTCTAGCCAGGATGTGACATGAAAGGGTGCTATTTTTGCCAAAACCTCGATTTTTATTGTAAGATGCTTTAGTGAGGCAAGTAGGGGGTAATGCAATGCAATGTAGTGCAATACAGGTGGTAGCTCATTCTGAGAGGAATTATGAGCTGCTAAGGATGTACTACCACTCCATAAGACCTGTTTTATTTTTAAAAAATCCAGTAACTTCTTCTATAGCATCACGTGGCCAAAGCCTAGCTAACTACCAAAGCTCTGCTGGTTCTAGCCCAGCAGTGAAATGACTGGGGATTCTTTTTGGAAAAATCTTGATTGTTATTTTAAGATTCACCTTTTTCTGCTGAAGCGTCCCATGGCCAAAGACTGGCTCCCAACAAAGCTAAGCAGGTCTAGCCAGGACGTGACATGAAAGGGTGCAATTTTTGCCAAAAACTCAATTTTTATTTTAAGATGCTTTAGTGAGGCAAGTAGGGGGTAATGCAATGCAATGTACTGCAATACAGGTGGTAGCTCATTCTGAGAGGAATTATGAGCTGCTCAGGATGTACTACCACTCCATAAGACCTGTTTATTTTTTAAAAAATTCAGTAACTTCTTCTATAGCATCACATGGCAAAAGCCTGGCTACCTACCAAAACTTTGCTGGTTTTAGCCCAGCAGTGACATAAATGGGAAATCTTCTGGGAAAAATCTTGATTGTTATTTTAAGATTCACCTTTTTCTGCTGAAGCATCCCATGTTCAAAGACTGGCTCCCTAACAAAGCTAAGCAGGTCTAGCCAGGATGTGACATGAAAGGGTGCAATTTTTGTCAAAAACTCAATTTTTATTTTAAGACGCTTTAGTGAGGCAAGTAGGGGGTAATGCAATACAATGTAGTGCAATACAGGTGGTAGCTCATTCTGAGAGGAATTATTAGCTGCTCAGGATGTACTACCACTCCATAAGACCCGTTTTAGTAAAGTGGCATTAGTAACTTCTTCTATAGCGTCACGTGGCCAAAGCCTGGCTAGCTACCAAAACTTTGCTGGTTCTAGCCCAGCAGTGACATGAATGGGAAATCTTCTGGGAAAAATCTTGATTGTTATTTTAACATTCACCTTTATCTGCTGAAGCATCCCATGGCCAAAGACTGGCTCCCTAACAAAGCTAAGCAGGTCTAGCCAGGATGTGACATGAAAGGGTGCAGTTTTTGCCAAAAACTCGATTTTTATTGTTAGATGCTTTAGTGAGGCAAGTAGGGGGTAATGCAATGCAATGTAGTGCAATACAGGTGGTAGCTCATTCTGAGAGGAATTATGAGCTGCTAAGGATGTACTACCACTCCATAAGACCTGTTTTATTTTTAAAAAATCCAGTAACTTCTTCTATAGCATCACGTGGCCAAAGCCTGGCTAACTACCAAAACTCTGCTGGTTCTAGCCCAGCAGTGAAATGACTGGGAAATCTTTTTGGAAAAATCTTGATTGTTATTTTAAGATTCACCTTTTTCTGCTGAAGCATCCCATGGCCAAAGACTGGCTCCCCAACAAAGCTAAGCAGGTCTAGCCAGGACGTGACATGAAAGGGTGCAATTTTTGCCAAAAACTCAATTTTTATTTTAAGATGCTTTAGTGAGGCAAGTAGGGGGTAATGCAATGCAATGTACTGCAATACAGGTGGTAGCTCATTCTGAGAGGAATTATGAGCTGCTCAGGATGTACT
Organism: Paracanthobrama guichenoti; assembly: GCA_018749465.1. Classification (NCBI taxonomy): domain Eukaryota; kingdom Metazoa; phylum Chordata; class Actinopteri; order Cypriniformes; family Gobionidae; genus Paracanthobrama; species Paracanthobrama guichenoti. The sequence goes on from CM031957.1 coordinate 5,760,113, forward strand.
ACCACTCCATAAGACCTGTTTTATTTTTAAAAAAATTCAGTAACTTCTTCTATAGCATCACATGGCAAAAGCCTGGCTACCTACCAAAACTTTGCTGGTTTTAGCCCAGCAGTGACATAAATGGGAAATCTTCTGGGAAAAATCTTGATTGTTATTTTAAGATTCACCTTTTTCTGCTGAAGCATCCCATGTTCAAAGACTGGCTCCCTAACAAAGCTAAGCAGGTCTAGCCAGGATGTGACATGAAAGGGTGCAATTTTTGCCAAAAACTCGATTTTTATTGTAAGATGCTTTAGTGAGGCAAGTAGGGGGTAATGCAATGCAATGTAGTGCAATACAGGTGGTAGCTCATTCTGAGAGGAATTATGAGCTGCTCAGGATGTACTACCACTCCATAAGACCCGTTTTAGTAAAGTGGCATCAGTAACTTCTTCTATAGCATCACGTGGCCAAAGCCTGGCTAGCTACCAAAACTTTGCTGGTTCTAGCCCAGCAGTGACATGAATGGGAAATCTTCTGGGAAAAATCTTGTTTGTTATTTTAAGATTCACCTTTTTCTGCTGAAGCATCCCATGGCCAAAGGCTGGCTCCCTACCAAAGCTAAGCAGGTCTAGCCAGGATGTGACATGAAAGGGTGCAGTTTTTGCCAAAAACTCGATTTTTATTGTAAGATGCTTTAGTGAGGCAAGTAGGGGGTAATGCAATGCAATGTAGTGCAATACAGGTGGTAGCTCATTCTGAGAGGAATTATGAGCTGCTCAGGATGTACTACCACTCCATAAGACCCGTTTTAGTAAAATGACATCAGTAACATCATCTATAGCATCACGTGGCCAAAGCTTGGCTAGCTACCAAAACTTTGCTGGTTCTAGCCCAGCAGTGAAATGACTGGGAAATCTTTTTGGAAAAATCTTGATTGTTATTTTAAGATTCACCTTTTTCTGCTGAAGCATCCCATGGCCAAAGCCTGGCTCACTAACAAAGCTAAGCAGGTCTAGCCAGGATGTATCATGAAAGGGAGCCATTTTGCCAACAAATCTTTTTTTATTGTAAGATGCTTTAGTGAGGCCTTTAGGGGTTAATGCAATGACTGTAAAGCAATACAGGTGGTAGCTCATTCTGAGGGGCATTATGAGCTGCTCAGGATGTGCTGCCACTCCATAAGAACAGTTTTATTAAAGTAACATCAGTAACTTCTTCTATATCATCACATGTCCAAAGCCTGGTTACTTACCAAAACTTTGCTGGTTCTAGCCCAGCAGTGAAATGACTGGGAAATATTTTTGGAAAAATCTTGATTTTTATTGGAAGATTCACCTTTTTCTGCTGAAGCATCCCATGGCCAAAGACTGGCTCCCTAACAAAGCTAAGCAGGTCTAGCCAGGATGTGACATGAAAGGGTGCAATTTTTGCCAAAAACTCGATTTTTATTGTAAGATGCTTTAGTGAGGCAAGTAGGGGGTATTGCAATGCAATGTAGTGCAATACAGGTGGTAGCTCATTCTGAGGGGAATTATGAGCTGCTCAGGATGTACTACCACTCCATAAGACCTGTTTTAGTAAAGTGACATCAGTAACTTCTTATATAGCATCACATGGCCAAAGCCTCGCTACCTACCAACACTTTACTGATTCTAGCCCAGCAGTGACATGAATGGGAAATCTTCTAGGAAAAATCTTGATTGTTATTTTAAGATTCACCTTTTTCTGCTGAAGCATCCCATGGCCAAAGACTGGCTCCCTAACAAAGCTAAGCAGGTCTAGCCAGGATGTGACATGAAAGGGTGCAATTTTTGCCAAAAACTCGATTTTTATTGTAAGATGCTTTAGTGAGGCAAGTAGGGGGTAATGCAATGCAATGTAGTGCAATACAGGTGGTAGCTTATTCTGAGGGGAATTATGAGCTGCTCAGGATGTACTACCACTCCATAAGACCTGTTTCATTTTTTTAAAAATTCAGTAACTTCTTCTATAGCATCACATGGCAAAAGCCTGGCTACCTACCAAAACTTTGCTGGTTCTAGCCCAGCAGTGAAATGACTGGGAAATCTTTTTGGAAAAATCTTGATTGTTATTGGAAGATTCAACTTTTTCTGCTGAAGCATCCCATGGCCAAAGCCTGGCTCCCTACCAAAGCTAAGCAGGTCTAGCCAGGATGTGACATGAAAGGGTGCTATTTTTGCCAAAACCTCGATTTTTATTGTAAGATGCTTTAGTGAGGCAAGTAGGGGGTAATGCAATGCAATGTAGTGCAATACAGGTGGTAGCTCATTCTGAGAGGAATTATGAGCTGCTAAGGATGTACTACCACTCCATAAGACCTGTTTTATTTTTAAAAAATCCAGTAACTTCTTCTATAGCATCACGTGGCCAAAGCCTAGCTAACTACCAAAGCTCTGCTGGTTCTAGCCCAGCAGTGAAATGACTGGGGATTCTTTTTGGAAAAATCTTGATTGTTATTTTAAGATTCACCTTTTTCTGCTGAAGCGTCCCATGGCCAAAGACTGGCTCCCCAACAAAGCTAAGCAGGTCTAGCCAGGACGTGACATGAAAGGGTGCAATTTTTGCCAAAAACTCAATTTTTATTTTAAGATGCTTTAGTGAGGCAAGTAGGGGGTAATGCAATGCAATGTACTGCAATACAGGTGGTAGCTCATTCTGAGAGGAATTATGAGCTGCTCAGGATGTACTACCACTCCATAAGACCTGTTTTATTTTTTAAAAAATTCAGTAACTTCTTCTATAGCATCACATGGCAAAAGCCTGGCTACCTACCAAAACTTTGCTGGTTTTAGCCCAGCAGTGACATAAATGGGAAATCTTCTGGGAAAAATCTTGATTGTTATTTTAAGATTCACCTTTTTCTGCTGAAGCATCCCATGTTCAAAGACTGGCTCCCTAACAAAGCTAAGCAGGTCTAGCCAGGATGTGACATGAAAGGGTGCAATTTTTGTCAAAAACTCAATTTTTATTTTAAGACGCTTTAGTGAGGCAAGTAGGGGGTAATGCAATACAATGTAGTGCAATACAGGTGGTAGCTCATTCTGAGAGGAATTATTAGCTGCTCAGGATGTACTACCACTCCATAAGACCCGTTTTAGTAAAGTGGCATTAGTAACTTCTTCTATAGCGTCACGTGTGGCCAAAGCCTGGCTAGCTACCAAAACTTTGCTAGTTCTAGCCCAGCAGTGACATGAATGGGAAATCTTCTGGGAAAAATCTTGATTGTTATTTTAACATTCACCTTTATCTGCTGAAGCATCCCATGGCCAAAGACTGGCTCCCTAACAAAGCTAAGCAGGTCTAGCCAGGATGTGACATGAAAGGGTGCAGTTTTTGCCAAAAACTCGATTTTTATTGTTAGATGCTTTAGTGAGGCAAGTAGGGGGTAATGCAATGCAATGTAGTGCAATACAGGTGGTAGCTCATTCTGAGAGGAATTATGAGCTGCTAAGGATGTACTACCACTCCATAAGACCTGTTTTATTTTTAAAAAATCCAGTAACTTCTTCTATAGCATCACGTGGCCAAAGCCTGGCTAACTACCAAAACTCTGCTGGTTCTAGCCCAGCAGTGAAATGACTGGGAAATCTTTTTGGAAAAATCTTGATTGTTATTTTAAGATTCACCTTTTTCTGCTGAAGCATCCCATGGCCAAAGACTGGCTCCCCAACAAAGCTAAGCAGGTCTAGCCAGGACGTGACATGAAAGGGTGCAATTTTTGCCAAAAACTCAATTTTTATTTTAAGATGCTTTAGTGAGGCAAGTAGGGGGTAATGCAATGCAATGTACTGCAATACAGGTGGTAGCTCATTCTGAGAGGAATTATGAGCTGCTCAGGATGTACTACCACTCCATAAGACCTGTTTTATTTTTAAAAATTCAGTAACTTCTTCTATAGCATCACATGGCAAAAGCCTGGCTACTACTACAAAACTTTGCTGGTTTTAGCCCAGCAGTGACATAAATGGGAAATCTTCTGGGAAAAATCTTGATTGTTATTTTAAGATTCACCTTTTTCTGCTGAAGCATCCCATGTTCAAAGACTGGCTCCCTAACAAAGCTAAGCAGGTCTAGCCAGGATGTGACATGAAAGGGTGCAATTTTTGCCAAAAACTCGATTTTTATTGTAAGATGCTTTAGTGAGGCAAGTAGGGGTAATGCAATGCAATGTAGTGCAATACAGGTGGTAGCTCATTCTGAGAGGAATTATGAGCTGCTCAGGATGTACTACCACTCCATAAGACCCGTTTTAGTAAAGTGGCATCAGTAACTTCTTCTATAGCATCACGTGGCCAAAGCCTGGCTAGCTACCAAAACTTTGCTGGTTCTAGCCCAGCAGTGACATGAATGGGAAATCTTCTGGGAAAAATCTTGATTGTTATTTTAAGATTCACCTTTTTCTGCTGAAGCATCCCATGGCCAAAGGCTGGCTCCCTACCAAAGCTAAGCAGGTCTAGCCAGGATGTGACATGAAAGGGTGCAGTTTTTGCCAAAAACTCGATTTTTATTGTAAGATGCTTTAGTGAGGCAAGTAGGGGGTAATGCAATGTAATGTAGTGCAATACAGGTGGTAGCTCATTCTGAGAGGAATTATGAGCTGCTCAGGATGTACTACCACTCCATAAGACCTGTTTTATTTTATTTTTTAAATCCAGTAACTTCTTCTATAGCATCACGTGGCCAAAGCCTGGCTAGCTACCAAAACTTTGCTGGTTCTAGCCCAGCAGTGAAATGACTGGGAAATCCTTTTGGAAAAATCTTGATTGTTATTGGAAGATTCACCTTTTTCTGCTGAAGCATCCCATGGCCAAAGGCTGGCTCCCTACCAAAGCTAAGCAGGTTTTGCCAGGATGTGACATGAAAGGGTGCCATTTTTGCCAAAAACTCGATTTTTATTGTAAGATGCTTTAGTGAGGCAAGTAGGGGGTAATGCAATGCACTGTAGTGCAATTCAGGTGGTAGCTTATTCTGAGGGGAATTATGAGCTGCTCAGGATGTACTACCACTCCATAAGACCTGTTTTATTTTTTAAAAATCCAGTAACTTCTTCTATAGCATCACGTGGCCAAAGACTGGCTCACTAACAAAGCTAAGCAGGTCTAGCCAGGATGTGTCATGAAAGGGAGCCATTTTGCCAACAAATCTTTTTTTATTGTAAGATGCTTTAGTGAGGCCTTTAGGGGTTAATGCAATGACTGTAAAGCAATACAGGTGGTAGCTCATTCTGAGGGGCATTATGAGCTGCTCAGGATGTGCTGCCACTCCATAAGACCTGTTTTAGTAAAGTGACATCAGTAACTTCTTATATAGCATCACATGGCCAAAGCCTCGCTACCTTCCAACACTTTGCTGGTTCTAGCCCAGCAGTGACATGAATGGGAAATCTTCTGGGAAAAATCTTGATTGTTATTTTAAGATTCACCTTTTTCTGCTGAAGCATCCCATGGCCAAAGACTGGCTCCCTAACAAAGCTAAGCAGGTCTAGCCAGGATGTGACATGAAAGGGTGCAATTTTTGCCCAAAACTCGATTTTTATTGTAAGATGCTTTAGTGAGGCCTTTAGGGGTTAATGCAATGACTGTAAAGCAATACAGGTGGTAGCTCATTCTGAGGGGCATTATGAGCTGCTCAGGATGTGCTGCCACTCCATAAGAACGGTTTTATTAAAGTAACATCAGTAACTTCTTCTATATCATCACATGTCCAAAGCCTGGTTACTTACCAAAACTTTGCTGGTTCTAGCCCAGCAGTGACATGAATAGGAAATCATCCGGGAAAAATCTTGATTGTTATTTTAAGATTCACCTTTTTCTGCTGAAGCATCCCATGGCCAAAGACTGGCTCCCTAACAAAGCTAAGCAAGTCTAGCCAGGATGTGACATGAAACGGTGCAATTTTTGCCAAAAACTCGATTTCTATTGTAAGATGCTTTAGTGAGGCAAGTAGGGGGTAATGCAATGCAATGTAGTGCAATACAGGTGGTAGCTCATTCTGAGAGGAATTATGAGCTGCTCAGGATGTACTACCACTCCATAAGACCCGTTTTATTTTTAAAAAATTCAGGAACTTCTTCTATAGCATCACATGGCCAAAGACTGGCTCCCTAACAAAGCTAAGCAGGTCTAGCCAGGATGTGACATGAAAGGGTGCCGTTTTTGCCAAAAACTCGATTTTTATTGTAAGATGCTTCATTGAGGCAAGTAGGGGGTAATGCAATGCACTGTAGTGCAATACAGGTGGTAGCTTATTCTGAGGGGAATTATGAGCTGCTCAGGATGTACTACCACTCCATAAGACCCGATTTATTAAAGTTACATCAATAAATTCTTTTATAGCATCCCGTGGCCAAAGCCTGGCTAGCTACCAAAACTTTGCTGGTTCTAGCCCAGCAGTGAAATGAATGGGAAATCTTTTTGGAAAAATCTTAATTGTTATTGGAAGATTCACCTTTTTCTGCTGAAGCATCCCATGGCCAAAGGCTGGCTCCCTAACAAAGCTAAGCAGGTCTAGCCAGGATGTGTCATGAAAGGGAGCTATTTTTGCCAACAAATCTTTTTTTATTGTAAGATGCTTTAGTTAGGCCTTTAGGGGTTCATGCAATGACTGTAAAGCAATACAGGTGGTAGCTCATTCTGAGAGGAATTATGAGCTGCTCAGGATGTACTGCCACTCCATAAGACCTGTTTTATTTAAAAAAGTTCCAGTATCGTCTTCTATAGAATCACATGGCCAAAGCCTGGCTAGCTACCAAAACTTTGCTGGTTCTAGCCCAGCAGAGACATGAATGGGAAATCTGCTGTGAAGAATCTTGAATGTTCTTTTAAGATTCACCTTTTTCTGCTGAAGCATCCCATAGCCAAAGGCTGGCTCCCTAACAAAGCTAAGCAGGTCTAGCCAGGATGTGACATGAAAGAGTGCCATTTTTGCCAAAAAATCTTTTTTTTTATTGTAAGATGCTTTAGTGAGGCCAGTAGGGGGTAATGCAATGCAATGTAGTGCAATACAGGTGGTAGCTCATTCTGAGGGGAAGAATTATGAGCTGCTCAGGATGTTCTGCCACTCCATAAGACCCGTTTTATTAAAATTTTTATTTATAAAAAATTGCAAGTCAGTTCTGATTTAGTGTCCCATTGCCATAGCCTGACTACCTACCGAAACTGTGCTCGTTCAAGCCCATCAGTGAGTTGAAATGTAAATCTTTTTGGAAAACTTGATTTTTATTGGAAGATGAACCTTATTTTGCTGAATTATCCCATGGCCAAAGTCTGGCTCCCTACCAAAGCTAAGCAGGTCCAGCCAGGATGTGACATGAAAGGGAGACATTTTTGGCAAAAACTTGATTTTTTTTTTTATGTCAGTTCTGATTTAGTGTCCCATTGCCAAAGCCTGACTACCTACCGAAACTGTGCTGGTTGAAGCCCTTCAGTGACATGAAAGGGAAATCTTTGATTGTTATTGGAAGATTCACCTTTTTCTGCTGAAGCATCCCAGATAGCAAATTTCCTTTGGCATGGATCTGGCCCAGATAAACAACTCAGATGTGGCTGAGATTTGAGCTGTAGTTTGCTTGTTTGATCGGACCACACGGGCCAGCCTTCTCTCCCCAATGAGCCTTGGCCTCCCATGATCCTTTCACCGGTTCACCACTGTTCCTTCCTTGGACCACTTTTGATAGATATTGACCACTGCAGACCGGGAACACTCCACAAGATCTGCAGTTTGGGAGATGTTCTGACCCTGTCGTCTAGCCATCATAATTTGGCCCTTGTCAAACTCATCCTTATGCTTGCCCCTTTTTCCTGCTTCTAACACATCAACTTTGAGGACAATATGTTTACTTGCTGCCTAATATATTCCACCCACTAACAGATGCTGTGATGAAGAGATAATCAGTGTTTTTCACTTCACCTGTTATGCCTATTATATATGGAGCAAAAGAATAAAGAATATTCTGGGACAAAAGATGAAGACCCACAGATAAAGAAACATCCACAGATAGAAATAAGATTAATTTTTCCATTTTGTATGTATGCTTTAAAAGGCTGTTGATACAACATACTTTTACCTTTCAAATAATAAAAGGTGAAAGGAAGTAAAAAGGAAGTAAAAAGGACATTTCTGCATATTATATCTGCGTGAGTGTATTGCAGATAATTTGATGTTTTAAGCTTTACAAAAGGCTATATGTATTCAAAAATATCAAAAGAAAATTTAAATGTCAAATATGCCCCAGTTATGTTTATGAGGCCTTGTGTCAAATGAATACCAGAAAACATTGACAAAAGCAGTTTAATACATCAAAACTTCAGCACTGAGCCTGCAGGCCTATAAAACGTAATAGGTTATATAAAGATAATAGTTAAAATAGTAATTTGCATAGCCATTATAGATTTAACATCTAGAATAATTTCTATCCTCTTAGTGTAACTTTGTTAATAAACTTTTGATTCATCATGCATGTCCCTAAGAAACTCATTATATTGTTTTGACAAACCTACAATGATTCCCTATAGAGACCCCAGAAACAAACATGAACAATATAAAGAAAGCACATTCATTAAACTAATGACTAATTACAGTTGCTACAGTATACAAAAGGTTGACATGCAAGACTAACATCTAACAAGTCTCCAGGTAATAAGTAGAGCTCCTGATGACAGTATTTTGAGATAAGAGTCTGCAGTGACACAATGCTGTTTTTGCCCAAAGATTTTTAGTATTATTTTCTTTTCTTTTTTTTTTTTTTTTCTCCACTAAATTTGACATTACAGAAACTCACACCAACCTTGAAACACTGCATGCATAAATGTCTCTAACATCTGTTTGATCCAAGTGTATATTCTGGACTTGAGCGTGAACATATTATGATGATCCATTATTTAAAATAAAATTATTAACTAATAACAGTTAAATCCAGAAGGCAATAAATAAACTAACTAACATTTAAACCTCTGATGACAATGATTTTAGTACTATATATATATATATATATATATATATATATATATATATATATATATATATATATATATATATATATATATATATATATAATGTACACAAGCTTACAACAGTAAAAACATAAGACATCTGCTGACCTAATAAAATAAAACCATTAAGCTTCACTGAATGATATTCATAGGCCTGTCTAAAATCACACAGGCAATTCATCGTACCAATTAACCACGTAACACGTTGTCCCTTTATATTTATATGTTTTGGTACACTTTAACCCACAATTCTTCTTATCTTCTTATGGTAAAACATATGATCTGAAACTCAGATTCTAAAACCTCAAATAACTGATCAAAGTGTGAATTTGTATTTACCCTGATAATTAAATATGTTTCACATACTGTACGAATAAGTAATCTAGTCACTACACTAGAAATTAAATGAATCCTTTATTTCTGGTCTGTGCTGCGCAGTCCAGCTATAGCTTTCTTGTTGCATCACAGCATAAATGTCCCTGTATGGTTTACAGAATAAAGGGATACAATAAAAAAAAAAAAAAACTATTTAAATAGATATTGATATTATTATTGCAGTTCTACGCTTATATAAAATGTGTTAGTTGCTAAACTAATTCTTTGTCTAACAATATAATGGTTTTTGGGTAGTTAGGAAACAAATGGTTTCAGTAATAACATTACTTTCTTTCTTTCTTTCTTTCTTCAAATCACTAGATAATAACAGTAAACAACTTGTAAGAGCTTGTAAAATTATAAAAAAACGTATGTTTAAATCTATGGATGAAAAACACAATATTTATAAATATTTTTAGCATACATGTAACCATTGTGTCTTGATGCCAATAAACTCATATACTATAAATGCCAATAAACTCATATACTCATATACATAAATTGTCATTTTAAAACTTAGACAACACAATATAACACACACACACACACACACACACACACATCCTTCAGAAATCATTCTAATATGCTGATTTGCTGCTTAAGATACATTTATTATTATTATCAATGTTGAAAACAGTTTTGTACAATTTCTTTCTTTTTTTCAGGATTATTTAATGAATAGAAAGTTCAAAAGAACAGCATTTATCTGAAATATTAAGTTTTTTCAACATTATAAATGTCTAGACTGGCATTTGCAATTTAATGCATCCTTGCTGAATAAATGTATTCATTTCTTTAAGTTCTCCCCAAAAAAAAAAATAAAATAAATAATAATAATAATTCTTATCGACCCAAAACTTTTGAACGATAGTACAATGTTACAAAAGCTTTCTATTTCAGATAAATACTGTTCTTTTCAAACAGTAATGCTGTTCTTACTGTTCTATTCATCAAAGAATCCTAAAAAAATCTATATTTTACACAACTGCTTTCAACAATGATAATAATCATAAATGTTTCTTGAGCAGCAAATCATCATATTAGAATGATTTCTGAAGGATCATGTGACACTAAAGACTGGAGTAATGATGCTGAAAATTCAGCTTTGCATCACAGGAATACATGATATTTGAAAATATATTCCAATAGAAAACAATTATTTTACATTTTAATAATATTTCACAATATTGCAGCTTTTTTGTATTTTTAATAACATAAATGCAGTTTTGGTGAGCAGAAGAGACTTCTTTCAAAAACAATCAAAATAGTACAGTTAACTGGAAGTGTATATGTGTGTGTGTGTGTGTGTGTGTGTGTGTGTGTGTGTGTGTGTGTGTGTGTGTGTGTGTGTGTGTGTGTGTGTGTGTGTGTGTGTGTGTGTGTGTGTGTGTGTGTGTATACTAAATATGTAACAGTGCCACTGGTACCAATGCAAAAATTGGTTTAGATTTCTATCTTGTGGCCATGAACTAGAATTGCATCAAGCCCTTCTTTAAATATCAATCAAATGAATCAGGATATTATGGGACAGCCTGCTAAATTGGTAGTTGGTAGCTAACTTTGTGATTCTAAAGTTAGCTTGAAAATGGCAAATAAATTCTATGGGTTTTGCCATAGTAGCACTCAAAGTTAAGTTTCAAAGCTATATGAAATAAATGAAAGAAACTGCTGCAACTACTGAAATTGCTTATAAAGCAGGTGTGTGTGTGGCTGCAGGTAAGTTATGATCTGTTAACTTTTTGTTAAAAGATGCAGAATACAAGTATAGTTATGATCTGATTACATTTTCAGCATTATAAAAATGTTCAGAAAGTAAACATTTTGTATGTGTTTATATAAAAGTATAAATTAAATGGAGATAATTTTTCTATATGAAAGTTTTATTGCATTAATTTCTGCAAAACAAAAGGCTGATTTGACAGGAAGGCTGATGTAGGCAGTCTGTTCAAAGTAGCCTGTGCAAATATTTCAGACTATGTGCCAATATGTAGTTCATGCAGTGATATTTGTGTATATTTTATATGACAGACCTATAGGTTTGGATGCTTTGTTAATGGCAGTTATTCCTGCAAAATAAAAGGCTGATAACTTGCACTTTGTAATTAAGAAGATTGAGTGAATGTAGGTAATAGTTCTGGTGGATGAAGGGCCCCTCAAGTGGTAAAGCCCAAGAGCTTCTGATAGTCCCCATAAAACATGAAAACACAATGTGTATGTGTGAGAGAAAGGTTTGACAGAAAGATACAACTTTCTACAAGTTTTGTACGAACAATATTTAGTATGACACCTTTCTAAAATGTTTAATTCCAATTTTTTCTCCATTGTTATTTGTTCACAATGCAAAAACTTTTTGCTTGAAAAATTTGATACCTTTGACCCTGATTTCTTTAGTTCTCAGTCCATATATAACAGGATTCACCGTCGGTGGCAATATCATGGCAGCAACCGCAATGAATTTTCTTAAGTGAGGAGAAATATCTTTTATCCTGTATGAGATGATCGTGAAAAGACCCAAACACTCAAACAAGATAAAGACAACTAGATGTGTACCACACGTCTGCAGAGATTTACTCCTTGTGTCAGAGCTTTTGTTGAGGAAACAGGCTATGAGGATCTGTAGGTATGTGTACAAAATCAGACCCACTGTTAATACCTGACAGACAGCTGTCAAAACCAGTCCATAAATGTTATTAATGGTTGTGTCTGCACAGACCAGCTGAAGCAAGGAGGGATTGTCACAGTACGGATGGGTAAGGTAAGACCTACAGCGAGGCAAGCGCAGAAGGAGAATGAAAAGCACGGCCATCAGTGTCAAATTAGAGAGCCAAACCAATGAGATGATCTTCATGAGGTGAACGTTGGTCATTATAGTAGTGTATCTCATTGGCTGGCAGATAGCAACATATCTATCGTATGCCATGGCAGTCAAGATGAAGACCACAGATACGGCATATACATGTATAAAGAAAGCCTGAGTGATACAAATGGAGAAGGACATGGTCCTGGTGTCAAACAGGAGCTCCCGCATGACATGAGGGAACAGGCAAGTGGAGCCTATGAGGTCATTAATAGGCAAATTTAACAGGAGAATGTGCATCGGTTCATGAAGACACTTATTGTTTATGATGGTGAACAGGAGGAAGGAGTTGCAGAACAGTATGATTATATAATTCAGAGCGGCAAGGACAAATGCAACAGTGGCCTTCTCAGGAGGTAGATCGAAGCCCTGAAGAGATAGATCAGATGACACATTGTAGACATTGCCAGCTGAAGACATGATATCATCCTAAACAAAGTAAAAAAGAGCAAATATAGCAAATGTATTTCAGCTCAAGCAAATATACTATGGGTATATGTGTAATATTTAAAATACTTACAACAGATTCTGTACATTTAGAATTCTTTTGCCCTTCTACATAACATACAGTGACAGTTATGAGCTGTCGATAACATGACAGTTCCTAACTGTCTGATTGATTGACCAAGCAGTCATGCAGCAACCTGACCTGTCTTAACTAGTGTGTGCACTTTCATCTTGGGCCTTTTATACTGTCTTTAAGTTATCTGTCTGTGTAGATTATAAACCTCATGAGGGGAAACCCCCACAGTGACAATGTCATTATTAGCCAACACTTTTTTTTTTTTTTTTATCAGAAAGAGCAACTGTAGGGTAATCATGATAAGCTTTCATACATCTAATTATGTAATAGTTTTACTTTTATAGTAATACTTTTAATAGTTATTGGTTATACTTGATTTTAAGGTGACATAGTTACATTGTACTTAAATAAGTACTGAGTAATATTAATTAACCACATGTACTTACTATACAGTCAGGATTAGGGTTTGGTTTAGGGGTAGTTACTTATAATTATTCGTAATGTACTGTTATTACTACAGTAAATACATGTAGCAACACGCAACTACGTCACTAGTGTAATATAACAGTGTATAACAATAGTATAGTGTTATGAATGCAGAAATCTTTTTTAAATGAAACTATAAAAAACATTTATAGATTTACACATCGTTTTTCTATATGACATTTATATAGATCAGTGGACATCACCAGCATTTGGCGTTTCAAGCTATTTGAAACAGTGAGTCATTTAGCGAAGCAGTTGGTTGAGATGATTCAAAAGGCGTTGTTTCTCCCATCACTTATGTATGGTGCAGGTGCGCTCCAAAATGTATTTCGCCATATTGAAATTATGTGATGAAGAGAATGAAGAGAATCCTCATGTTTATTGGCTGCCTCTGTAGATTGTTGGCAATGTGAAGAGTGTAAATTAAACAATAGAACACACTTTTATTGCTTTACCAGAAGACAACGACATAATCATCCATATGACTAAACAAGCATTAGGAAGTCCAATAAAGACAAAAAAAAAAAAGATCTTGTGGAAAGATCTTGAGTACTGATACCCATGTTCCTTCTTGTCTTGATTGGAATTTTTTTTTTTTTTTTTAAATGTTGTTGTTTTTTTATATGTGATAGTATTGCATTGTTACTGTTACAGGTGAGACTCCCTCTCCGCTTCCTCCGGATCACCAGAGGGAGCCCTCACCAGAATGTTGACTCTCATTCGGACTACAATTCCCACTGACACTCATACCTGAGACTGATTACGTACACACCTGCATCTCATCACATACACTATATTAGCACACCACACACACACCACCATTGCGAAGTCTTGATTTGCTGTGGTGATCATTTATTCCTGGATCGTTATTCTGTTTCTGACCTTGGACTGTTTATCTCTACTTTGACCCTTTTGCTGCCTGCCTCTACCTTGCCTGTTTATCTGGATTTGTGTATGTTTGCCGCCTGCCTCGACCCAAGCCTGTCCCTGTTTATGATTCTGTTTTGCCTCTTATCTGTACTCTGGTTACCCATTGGAATAAAGCTGCAGATGGATTCTCAATCGGCTGACTCCTCATTACAGTTACAGATCATTTGATATTGATTATGTGTACGTGTCTAACTGAACATTAGCACGCTGTCACAGGACTCGCAAAGCCCAACGCCCTGGGGCTAACTTAAGTGTTTTCCAGATGGGCTACCAATACCTATCATCTTAAATAGTGAAATAACATTACTTTGTTGATGTGCGTTGTTCACTCTCTTGACTTGATATTTGAAGGAAAAATATAATCGCTGAAGTTTTGATCATGCTGTCTGCAGTTTTGCTGATGCACGTACTTGGCTTGCTTGTGTGTGTGATGCACGGTTCATGGTTATATCCACCGATCGGGCGGTCCAAGTAATAAAAAAATAACATTCCAATTAATTGCAGGTGGATGAGAGATAAACCATTGTGTTTGTTTGATAAAGACATTTTGCGAACCTGTGGGCGAATCATTCTGGTTGTTGTTTTCCCTTACGCCCCTCAAAACAATTCCTCACGTGTACTCGGGGGAGCCAAAGCTCATTAAATATGTAAATCTTATCCAATCATAGCAGTGGGTGTTTACTTCCAAGTCTTCAGTGCGGCACGCCCTTAAAAACCGAGCGTTCCATGAGACAGGTTCAAAACCAGGGTAGAAAATAGCCTATTACTTATTCATTATGATGTTTTTGAATGTAAAAACCATGCAAACTTCATAAGTTGACCTCAGACAACAGTATAAAAAAAAATAAAAAAAGCCAGTTCATGACCCCTTTAAGTAAAAATTAGCAGGATGTGGCTGTTGAGGATGATGTTGTTTCTGAATCCTCAAACCCAACCTGCCCCGTGTACGACAAGTTGCTGGAGGTTATGTCTCACACCACAGACAGATTAGATCTGCCATGGCAGTGTGAGAAATGTGAGCATACTCGCAGCCGGTTAGACGAGCGATAGCCATATTCTCCCAGTTCTCGTGAGCCTTCTGTTTCTTCCTGAACTGCACACTAGGATGGAAAGATAATGAAAGAGACCATATTCAACCCGCATTCAGGGACTCCCCCCTGAGGCAGTAGCAGAACTGCGCCGCACCACAGACCTTGCTCTCCATGCCACCAAACAAATTGCTGTCACGATCGGCTGATCGATGGCGGCAATGGTGGCCATGGAGTAGAACGCAGAGGAGGTGCAATGCAAGGAAGAGAAAACAGCATTTGAGGGAAGTAATTCAGAGTAGGCGGCATTCACAGTGTTTGCAGTGTTCTCAGGATGCAGAGGCCAAATAACATCTGCCTCATTTCTTCTTTTCCTCTACCAGCCACCCACCACCTACTCTGACTGAGGTCAGGTAGGGTGTGTGTGGCTAGGTTGACGAGCAAGAGACGTGGGAGGAGCAAGCGAGACCAGTGCGTGACTGAGAATGAGCGTCACCTGCGAGTCTCGAGTGAAGAGCGAGAAAGGTTGGTGTTATTGAATCATTATAATAGAACTATTATAGCTTTTCAGAGCTCAGCCTGGGCAGGGCCTCCAATGTGTATTGCTTTAGGAGCCTCCCCGGAGTGACTTCCAGTGGAAGCGTAGCTAGGTCTCCTCTCATTTTAGAGAGTTGTCTTGTTGAGGCCTCCGCTTCCTACTGCTCCGACTGGATAGCAGTAATAAATTGTTCAGCTTTCTTTTTATTTTTCAAGCCTGTTTGGTAAGCAGTCTTTAGTGTAGAATGTAAACTAGGCTTCATCTCATTTCAGAGAGTTGTTATGCTGAGGTCTCCATTAATAGAGCCCAGTCGGGGTGGTCGTGCCAGGTTGTATGGCCTCCTTGGTGGAAACAACCTTAGGGAAACGTTGCTGGGTTTCCTCTTGATTTAGAGAGTCGTCATGCTGAAATCTCCACTCCTCGTAGCTCCGCATTAGAGATAACTGCATTAGGTCTAAGTTGTGTGGCCCTCTGTGAGCCTTGGTGAAGGGATATTTTAGTGTAGAGCATAGTTAGGTTTCATCATGCTATAGAGGGTCGTTATGCTTTTCGCTCTGAGAGCTCCGTGGCGGTAGTGGATTGGTTTGTAGGCTCTCTTTTGGAGCCTCCCTGGTTTTAAAGGTGGCGTTGCTAGGCTTCTTTAGAAAGTCATCCTGCTGAGGCCTCCGCCCCCAGAGCTCCATCTGGATAGAGTCGAGTGTTAGGCTCCTTTTGAGCCTCCTTTGTAAGCATTCCTGAACATAGAATGTAGCTAGGCCTCCTCTTGAGTCTTCTTGCTGAGGCCACCACTCTTAGAGAAAACACCTGGAAAACAAGGACTCCTACCTAAGGATACTTTTCATAGACAATAGCTCCGCCTTCAACACGGTCATCCCACACAAACTCACCCACAAACTGTCCACACTTGGTCTGCACCTCACCTTCTGTGACTGGCTCCTAGACTTCCTGACTGGCAGGCAGTCTGACAGGCCTCAGTCTGTCAGGATTGGCAATCGGACTTCAGCCAGCACCATCACAAACATTGGCACTCCACAAGGCTGTGTACTCAGCCCCATCCTCTACACCCTGTACACCTACGACTGTGTCGCCTCCCACAAGGACAACATCATCCTGAAGTTTGCGGATGACACCGCAGTGATAGGACGCAACGCTGGCGGTGACGAGGCAGCTTACAGGAGGGAGGTGGCCAGTCTGGTGTCATGGTGTGAAGAAAACAATCTCACCCTCAACACGGACAAGACAAAGGAAATGATAGTGGACATGAGGAAGGAGAGGAGAGCGCCTCAGCCACTGTTCATCCGGGAGCTTGAAGTGGAGAGGGTCCAGAAATTCAAATACCTGGGTGTCCACATCAATGAGGACCTCACTTGGACACCTCACATCACGCAGCTGGTCAAGAAGGCTCAACAGCAGCTGTATTTTCTGAGGAGGCTGAGGAAGTTCGGCATGTCGCCTAAGATCCTCAGCAACTTCTACAGCTGCACCATCGAGAGTGTCCTGACCAGCTGCATCACTGTGTGGTATGGCAGCAGTACTGTCAAGGACCGCAAACACCTGCAGAGAGTGGTGAAGAATGCGCAGAAGATCACCAGGACTCCACTGCCCTCTCTGCAGAGCATTTACCACCGCAGAGTCCACAGGAGCGCTGCTGCCATCCTCAAAGACCCCTCCCACCCCCAACATGGACTGTTCACACTTCTACCCTCAGGACGGAGGTACAGAAGTGTGAAATGCAGGACTGCCAGACTAAAGAACTCTTTCTTTCCCTCTGCCATAAGACTCCTAAACAGCAGATAGGAGTCTACAATCACAACATCACATGGACAATTGTTTACATACTGCACTACCTCACTTTACACTGCCAGAACTGCACTACCTCACTTTACACTACTAGAACTGCACTACCTCACTTTATTACTTTACTCTTTTGCCCTTTTTATATTTATATTTTTTTATATCTTTGCTCTCTTTATTATTTATATATTTATCTTATCTTATTTTTTATTTTTTAACTTACTTGTGTGACATTTATTGTGGACGGCAAAGCAAGAATTTCATTGTACAGGGAAACATGCTTTCTGTCTGTACACATGACAATAAACACTTTGAACTTGAACTTTGAACTAGAGTTCCCCTGAGTGTTGCTAGGTCTCCCCTCGTGAGACCTCCACCCATCAGAGGTGTGGCTCCTGTGACAACTGGCATAATATATTTATATCTTTGTCCATATTTGATCCATATTCCATTTAAGGTATTCTTTGAAGAACAAGCCCTGATCTAAACTGTCATATTTAGCCAGGGTTTCTGGCCCTAGGGAATACAGTCATGACAACCGCTGGTGTGTACCGCTAGGACGGGAAACTGTAACTCCGGATCAATTCCAATGAAGTCATTAAATTATGTCAGCCATACGGCAGTCATTCCTTCAGCATGGCAGAGTGTGCATTTGTTCCTCATTAGTGTCCTAGGATACACTGTGAGTTCCCATTCTAAAAGGAACGTCTCAGGTTACAAATGTAACCATGGTTCCCTGAAAGGGGGAACGTTATTGCCAATGTTATTGCCGTGTTTTGACACATGCTTCAGACACCGGTCTTGTCAGAGGCATTCCCCATTAGAGTCCTAGGACACAGTATCTCGTTGCCCTTAGGGAACCATGGTTACATTCGTAACCCGAGACGTTTTCCGTCACCATTTGACATTTTTCTCTGAAACAGTTTGGAAAGTGCCTTTCAAAATGGCACTGATTTCAACAAGGCACTCATTTAGGATGTTTTCTCTGGATAATATGATGATTACTGTATAAATATTGTGTCCAGTGTTGCATGACCATGACAGCTTATGAAATTAAGAAAACCCATTTAATCCCACTGGTCACAATTGTGATCACAACTTATTCTCACATATTTTAGTGTGGTATTAAAAAGCAACTATTATTATGAAGCAAATGATCATTTATAACGCAAATTTATGATGTCTACATGAGTTCTGGGCATTGTTGGGTAGTTTGGTCATGTACTGCCATTTTAACACAGTGATGACATGAAAGCTCAGAAATGACAGGCAAGTTTACTTAAGTTAATTTTTAAATAGCTCATAAAGTTTTGCACACATCATCATTAAAGGGTTATCTATACATACATAATGAAATTATATTAATACATGGTTTATTCTGTTGTCTGGCTGAAAATAAACGAAGACGGTCACAATTGTGACCGGTTGTATAACACAGGGAGTCTGTATCATACATAGACTATATGCCATTCTGTGTTATTTTTATGAGCTGTCTTTCAGACTGAACATAAGTCAAGTTTTGGATTTACTTGACCTTGGTGAGCCTGTCCGTCTGTCTGTCTGTCTGTCTGTCTGTCTGTCTGTCTGTCTATCTATACTTCTGTCTGTCTGTCTATACGCCTGTCTGTTTAGCTATACTTCTGTCTGTCTGTCTATCTATCTATCTGTCTGTCTCCCTGTCTGTCTATGTATACTTCTGTCAATCTATCCGTCTATCTATCTAATGTGTACCTTTTTTGTTTCAGTTTATAATGAAGTTTATAATAATTGCCTTCCGGTTTCCTATAATTTATGTAATTTTGTCATCATTTTATTTGATTATTTGTGCTGTACTGCTGCATAGGAATTTTGTCCTTTTTGAAACTGAGCCTGACAAGGTTTACACCTTTGTTACAGTTTTTCGCTTTGGTACTATTTTCACAAGTAAGGTGTATATTTTCAAAAGTCATAGTGCAAAACTCCAAACTGATAACACAGCTAGTCATTCTTTCAAAACCTGAACTCATGCTTTCATTCATGCTTATATAATCTCCCCTTACAGTAAACCTATACCCATCACAAACATTTCTGCATTTTTACATTTTCAAAAAAACAAAAAAACAACTCCAAATTCCTCATGGTGACCAAAACATTTCCCTTCAAGGACAAGGATATTGCCATCTTTATAGGGACATTTTGTCCCCATAATGTAGAGTTTACCAGTCCACATACACACACACACACACACACACACACACACACACACACACACACACACACACACACACACACACACTTTGAACATAGTGGTTATAATCTAAAATAAATAGATTATAGAATTAATTAATTACATATGGTTATTCATATCGGAAAGGCAAACAAAGTAGAAACTATGTCTATAGAAACATTATCTATATCTATATACTAAGAAAATGTACACCTTGATTGTGAAAATAGTACCAAAGCGAAAAAAAAAAAACTGTAATGGAATAAAACACTAACCCAGTCTTTAATCTAACTGCTGGAGTTTTGTCATATAAATGCATTAACACCATAGACCTAGACTCCAGCGTTCAACCACCGGTCACAATTGTGACCAGCCATAAAACCCATTTTTTCATGGACTTTTCAATATTTTTTTTTACATAATTGACATAGATTGTTTAATATCCTTACAAATTCCATACAAATTCATATATGCCATCTCTGGGGAAAATGTGGGATTAAATGGGTTAACAAAATTAAGTTTATGCAAATGGTCCACTGATGACACCTGCAGTGTTTTGCCAACTGATGATCCAAAAATAAGTTGACTATATGTTAATAAACAGCTGAACATTCACAAATAAAATATGCATGAAATCTGGAATTTGTTACAGTGTTCTTATAGTTATTATTCTGAAGAAAAAAAAAAATGTAAACATGCTTAAAAATCTACTTTATTAGATTTATAGGACTGGCTTTAATAAACAAGAACATTATCACATTCATGTAAAATTACAAAATAGAATTGTTTTTATATATATATATATATATATATATATATATATATATATATATATATATATATATATATATATATATATATATATATATATATATATATTAGTATTAGCATTGTTTATTTATTTAACAGAAAATTACAAAATTATATTTGCCAACTTTGTCTCTTCATTTATTAAACTATTGTAAAATATGTGCAAATAATGCACCTAGCAAAGCCATAATCAAGAAATTAAGAAATAAAAGTATATATTTCTAAATATTGCAATTATTTATGTTTTAAAATTATGAATTTGATGTATAATAAATATTTAATACATTATTTGAATGAATACAGTAAGCTATCTGCACTATATCTTAATGGGCACCAGAGGGCACCATGCTCAAAGTGATTCAGGACAAACTGCAACTTGGATCACTATGTCATGACTCATGTGAAATATTATTCTGTAGAGCATACTATGTCACTTAGTTAGAATGTAGCACATGTTAAATAACATCACCCATTCCCATAGTAAACCTATATAGTGAACAGAGCGCAAGTATAAACAGATAACTACGGATGACACCAACAAAGAGTTTTTCAACAGCACCAAGCATTATAAGATGTCCGGTTTAATTTTACAACATTTTTAATTAGTTTTTTTGTACTATATTATGAAGTTCTAATAATTTGACTGGATGTTAACACTTAAATTCACGAGTAATGATTGTGATTTTACTATTCTACAATAATGTGCTTCATTAATCTTCTAATGTGAATGTTATTCTGTTATCCAGTCAATTAATCGTATATAAATATGCTGTGGTCTAATTTAATGTGCTGTTGTTAGAAGTCTACTGCTGCATTTTCCAGGGTATATAAGATACAACAAGGCAAAATGAAAAATGACAGCTCAAGTTTAGACAACAACATAGCTTCAAAGGTGTAGTGAGATTAGAATTAAATCTATAATTTTAATTATTGTTTATTTATATTTTTAAAAATGCATACTATCTTATATTCAACCTTTTTAACACTGGTTTAATGTTTTTAAACACTGCGTCAATAGACAACATTCACTATGTATCTAAATGGATCTATATTCCCACTTGTCTTGACTTTGCACTCTTTGGAACTCCCTCAGACAAGCATTTATCCTGCACTCATGTTTGGAATAACAACATACCTGTTTATCTTGCTCTGCAATCTAACAATTGTTGTCACAATTAGCTTGAACAGGAATCTTCATAAACCAATGTACATACTGTTGCTCAACATGCCTATCAATGATGTAATGGGTGCTACAAGCCTTTTCCTCAGCTGCTGTACAGTATATGGTCTCAGGACAGATCAATATCCTACTCTGCATGTTTGCTTCAAGGCTTTATTGTACACTTGTATGGTGGAGCATCTTATCTTATTCTTACTGCTATGGCCTATGATCGGTATATCGCTATCTGCTACCCACTGAGATATGGAGCCCTTTTGACAACCAATAATTTGGTGAAAATCATAACTGGTATATGGGTTTTTCATTTTACTGTCATAATTGTACTTTTCTCTCTTCTTCTGTCTCATCAGGTTTGCCAGACATACATGGCAGATCTTATCTGCTATAATCCATCTATAATGAAACTCATGTGTGAAGATACAAGAGTTAACAATATCTATGGATTGTTTACTATAGTTTTATACCACGGCCTTTCACTTTCTGTTGTGGCATTTACATATATTCATATACTGATCACTTGTGTTACTAATAAGCAGTCTGATGCAAAGATTAAGGCCCTTCAGACATGCGGTACTCATTTGGTCGTCTTTCTTTTCTTAGAGTTTAACACTCTTTTTCCTCTTCTTGCACATCGATCTGAGAGTGTTCCAGCTCACCTACGCAGAGTGTTTTCTATATCAGTTTTAGTGTTTCCACCCATTGTGAATCCTCTTATTTATGGGTTTAAAACTAAAGAGATCAGACAGAAAATTCTCACCTATTTCAAAAACAAAATAAGCAGTGTCTGAATTATTATTGATATTTTTTACTGTCTTCCCTTTTCAATTTCAATATAGTTGTTTTCAATTATCTGTTTTTATCTATGTAAATCTCATAAAATGAATAATTCAGCCATGAATCTCTATTCACATTCTGATTGGTTCATTCAATGTAACATTCTCAAACAATCAATTTCCATCCCATTTACATTAAGTAAAACAGTAAAATGTTTTACATACTATTCAGAGAGTTGTCATACCTGAACTATAGTTAATGAACACTTTTTCGCAGGCATTGACTATTAGAATTTAACTACTTCAATTAATCAATCTGCTGCCATGCTACAATGTCTGTCTTGTATATTATGCTATGCATTTTTTATTTTATTTTTTATTTTTTAAATATGAAGAATCAAAATTATTCTGAAAGTCATAAATCTAAAAATTAGTGGAGTTTTTTTCCAGGTTGAATGATTATGCTGTGTGTGTTAGAATTAAAGGATGGCATATGTTAATTTTGGAAAGAAACAAAACTTCAAAGTTGTAATAAGATTTAAATCATTTATCTTAAATTAAAAATGTCTGTTTATAATAATGTAAACAAACATTTTAGCTTGATTTTGAAGTTCATGTTTATGAAATAAACGGAGACTTGTGTAAAAATGACATAAAAACATGTTTGATATTATTATTATTACATTTTAGACTTTCTTTTCACAGATATGAGTTATTGTGACTGAACATTCATTATTATTTATCATTTATAGTCAGTAGTCAGTTTGACAACAAAAGTAGTCATCAAATTCCTTTTCTATAGTGACATGACTTTACTAGAGTGCCGAATTGCAGAGCTCATGCAAACATATCCACATTGCTATGATCAGATGCTATTCTTATGCTTTATTAAAAAATGCTTGCTGTTTTCTCAATCTTGTTTTATGTTTATTTTGTAACTGAGAGGAAAGCGTGCAGCGCATATTTACATATTCATCTAAACAGCGCTCTTAGCAGACTGGGCGGCGTCGGATGTTCAATGACAGTGTATCGCTGGTCACATATTTCGAACGTCAATTTTTACCCTAAGCAAAGAATGAAAAAGAAATTTGCCTTGAGTATATTGGGGCCTTTAATTTCCATCAATAAAACTCCTCCTAGGCCATTGGTCATTGGATGGTGGTGGCAAAAAGTTGGTAAAAGATACATTAAAGTGTTTCAACGAAGGGTAACACTTTCAGTTGTAAGTCATTTATAAGTGGTTAGTTAATGATTAACTAATAATTTACAAAACATTCATAAATGATTATCAAGTGATATGCTAACATTTTATGTATGTTTTGTAAATTCCATTACAAGTCATTTACAAGTGATTAGTAAATGATTAACTTTAATAATTTGAAACCCTTTCTGTGTCCCCTAATCTAAAGTGTATTCTATTCATCACTTGTAAATGTCTCACACATCATTCGTAGATCTTTCTCACCCGTTACAATGATCTGTACGTGTATACAAGGCATTTACAACCCTTTCTGCATCCCCTGATTGCAACAACAAATGTAACTTACATGTGAAAATTCAATTCTGCTATTCCTCACCTGTTGCAATAGAAATGTGTAAATAGGTAAATCATCTGATTACTGTAAGCATTTAACTCCTATTCATCACATATTGACACTTGGTCAGTTCCCTTCGGCGTCACTTTTTAACGCACAGGGTTAACGTTACTTTTTTATTTACGGTATTCAGACACGTTTTGAACATGTAACCCAATCCCTTCCCTAAACCTACACATTTGTGTATTATATGAAAAAAAACCAGGATATAACAGGCAGATACTGCAGGCACAATTTATTCAAAAAGTACAAATGTCCCGAGGCCAAACGATTGGTTTGTGTGAAGTAAATCCCCAAAAGCGATCAGCAGCATTGACTCCATCCGCCAGCCGAATTTCAAAATTTGCCACCAGAAGAAACGTCATGTCAGCTTTGACAGCATTGGCTGTCGTGTATGGCAAGTCATTTTAGCATATAAAACTATGGTTTGACTATCCAAAAATATCTTTTGGATAGTGATAAATGTATTTTGATGAGTCATAATTATAATTTGACTAGTCAGAATAATATTTAGAGATATCTGCAATTATAGCTGCACTAGTAAGAAATCTGATTTGAGATATCTCTAAATACATTTTGACTAGTCAAAACTCCATTTAAGATATCTGTAATGGTGTCATAGATATCTTCAATAGATGTGTCACACATACGCAAAGGTAATTAGAGTAATCTTTAATTCAACTTCCACTAGTCACACTTGTATCTCCTCCTAGTCAAATCTGCTGTTGTGATGGTGAGGAAATTTTCCCACCAGTTAATCGACGTGTGACAACACCTGGATGCATTTATATGGTAAAATGTCTCCAGCAAGCATGCATTTAGCGCTGTGATTTTTACTGAATCATGTTGCAAAACAGACCTGAAGTGTAACGTTTAATAAAGACAGAGAACTGCAAACTGCTTAATCTCTCACTTCAAGGAAGTCTTCAGGAGGCCAACCTGGGATTCAGCGATTGGTGAACAACTATACCACCTGAAACAAGGTTCCATGTCCGTTAATGAGTATGCCCTCCAGTTCAGAACCCTCACGGCTGCCAGTGGATGGAACGAGCGCTCCCTGATGACGACACACTGACAGGGTCTGGATCCTCGAGTGCGGTTGCATCACGTTGCATACGAGGATACCATCGGGCTCAAACGCTTCATACAACTCTCCATCCACTTCGCCACTCGTATGCAGTCATGTATTAAAGAACACTAGGGCCAGTCGATGCTTTCTCCTTCCCTACACCGGCCAGAGCATGTCAGCCCTCCAGAACCAGCCAACGAACCCATGCAAGTTGAGAGTTCTCATTTATCTGCTACTGAGCGGCAGAGGTGGCTGACCCTGAATCTCTGCTTGTATTGTGGAGCAGCTTGGCATTTCATCTCTGAATGCCCTACTCATCCTCATCGTCCCATGGTGAGTGCAATCATTCCCTCCTTATGTAAAATGAAGCCACTCACCACGATTGTAAACCTTACTGCTGCCAGTGTGTCTCTTCCAGTTAATGCTCTTCTCGACTCAGGGTCATCCGGCAACTTCATCTCGGACACCCTCTGCCGCCAGCTCAAGCTCCGGATATCAGCCACCTCAACCATCTACCAGATCCACTCGATAACCGGCAGACCTAACAGCCATCGCAAGGTGTGCTCCTCCATGGGTCCGATACAAGTCCAAGTGGGTCTCCTTCATGTGGAACAACTTCACCTGCTGGTTCTGGAGTCTACCACTGACATCATCCTAGGGTGCCCATGGTTGGAGCAGCACAACCCCATCTTATCCTGGAAGACTGGAGAAGCCCCGAAGTGGGGTGACAGCTGCTTTCCGAATTGTTTCTCCACCCTTCCAGTCCCTCCACATTCCCAAGATCTGCCCATCTACACCACGTCCATCGAGAGTCCAGTAGAAAAACTGGAGGGACATGGAGGAATACGTCAAGGAGGCCCTGGACCAAGGCTACATCCATCCATCTACTTCCCCTGCTGCCTCAAGCTTCTTTTTTTTGTGGCCAAGAAGGACGGAGGCTTGAGGCCTTGTATCGATTATCGTGCCCTCAACAAAATAACGGTCAAGTTCCATTATCCCCTTCCACTCGTCCCTGCTGCACTGGAACATCTCCGTGGTGCCACTGTGTTCACCAAGTTGAACCTCCACAGCACATACAACCTCATCCGAATACTTGAGGGGGACGAATGGAAGACCACCTTCATGACACCAACAGGCCACTACGAGTATCTCGTCATGCCATACGGATTGCAGGATTCTGTATTACAGGATTTCATCCATGAAGTGCTCCGGGAGTTTCTCCACAAGTCCGTGCTGGTTTACATCGACGATATTCTGATCTACTCCCGGAGCATGGCCAACCATCGCCACCACGTTGCAAAGGTCCTGAAACGCCTGAGGAGCTTCATTCTGTTCCTGAAGGCTGAGAAATGCTCCTTCCACCAGTCCTCAGTGCAGCTCTTTGGCTATAACATTGACCGCAGTGGCATCCAGATGGACAAGGGGAAGGTGGAAGCCATCCGTTCCTGGCCTAATCCAGCTTCCATCAAAGAACTCAAATGCTTCCTCGGATTTGCTAACTTCTATCACTGGTTCATTCAAGGGTACAGTTCACTTGCCAGTCCACTCACCAGTCTCCTTCGCAACAAGCCCAAGTCTCTGTCCTGGACACCATCGGCCACAGAAGCGTTTGAGGCCCTCAAGACCACCTTCACCACCACTCCCCTCCTCGTTCATCCCAATCCTGACCTGCTCTTCATCGTGGAGGAGGATGCCTCAACCACCGGAGTAGTAGCGGTCTTGTCCCAGCAGCAGGGGAAGCTCAGTAGACTCCACCTATGTGCCTTCTTCTCCCACAAGCTCAGTTTTTGACATCAGCAACAGGGAACTCCTAGCCATCAAGTTGGCCCTCGAAGAGTGGAGGTACTGGTTAAAGGGCGCCAAACACCCCTTCCTCGTTTTGACTGACCATAAGAACCTAGAGTACCACCGAGATGCCAAACATCTGAATCCTCGCCAGGCAAGATGGGCTTTATTCTTCACCTGGTTTAATTTCTCCATTTCCTGCATACACAGCTCTGAAGACATCTCGGAGGAAGCTGAGCCCATCCTGCCTGGGCAATTGTCTGCCAACCCCATCACCTGGTCGGAAGAAACTCTGCCCTCTTCCAATGCCTCCACCAACGCTCTGCTGGGCTGTCCCCCAGGCTTGCGGTATGTCGCGCACCCGGTGCACTCCACTCATCCACTCATCACACACCTTTCTGGGCACTGGCCACCCCGGGGTCAATGAAACCCTCTCACTGCTCAAACAATGCTTCTAGTGGCCTAACATGAGTTCCGATGTCAGGAGGTACGTGCAGAGATGCAAGGAATTTGCCATTTCAAAGAGCCCCCTGGATTTTATCACTGAACTCCCCGCCTCTGACGGTTGTACCTGCATCCTCGTCGTGGTGGATAGATTCATCTCCAGGGTCTGGAAGAGCTTCTTCACCCTCCTAGGTGTGACCGTTAGCCTCTCCTCAGGGTACCATCCTCAGTCGAACGGGCAGACGGAATGTAAGATCCAGGAGATCGGCCGCTTCCTCCGTACCTTCTGTCATGGCCACCAGGACTCCTGGAACCAGTTCTTGGGTTGGGCCAAGTACGCCCAAAACTCCCTCTGTCAGCCTTCCACCGGACTCACACCATTCCAATGCATACTCTGTTACCAACCCCCTTTGTTCCCCTGGTCAGGGGATCCGTCTGACATCCCTGCTGTAGATTACTGGTTCTGGGAGAGCGAGAGGGTCTGGGACTCTGCACACCACCTACTCCAACAGGCCCTCCACAGATGCAGGATAACAGCCGACCTATGCCACTCCAAGACTCCATCCTTCCAACCCGGGCAGAAGGTCTGGCTGTCAACCCGGGTCATCAAGCTATGTCTGCCGTGCAGGAAACTGAGTCCCAGATTCAGTGGCCCCTTTCCCATCATCCAGCAAGTCAATCCAGTCACGTATAAGCTCCAGCTCCCTCCTCAGTACCGCATTCACCCCACGTTCCATGTCTCACTCCTCAAACCTTACCACCCCCCCTTCCGCTCATCCTGGATGACAGCGCAGCCTACAGAGTTTGCAAGATTTTAGACTCCTGGCGTCGTGGGGGCTTACTAGAGTATATTGTGGACTGGGAAGGCTACGGTCCCAAGGAACGCTCATGGGTACCCAGAAACGACATCTTAGATCCTAACCTGCTAGAGTCTTTCCATGCCTCTCATCCAGACAGACCGGTGCCACGAGACAGAGGACGCCAACCACGACGTCGGGAACCCCGTTAGTCAATGGAAGAATATGACTAGTAAAAATAGCATTATAGATATCTTGAATGTTTATTATGACTAGTCAAAATAACATTGTAGATATCTTCAATAAATGTTATGACTAGTCCTAATCACATTGTAGATATCCTAATTCTAATTATGACTAGTCAAAACTGCAGAATAGATATCTGGAATAGGAATTTTGACTAGTCAAACCTAAATTATAACTAGTACAACCAGGGGTATTTAATGTTAAAACTGCTTGCCATATATCATGTGTCTCGTGACCAATTGCATCATTACGTCAGCTTTGATTGTAAAATGCCATTGGCTCTTGTGTGTCTTGTGACCGATTGCGTCATGCTAAAGAGTCGTGTGTAATATTTGAATGAGAAATATGAACGAGTGCGTTCACAAAGGGACGATTATCATTTCAACTATTAAAATGTGAATATGTGATGAGTTGGTGTTGGTTTTAACAGACCAGTTGGTTTTAACAGACCAGCTTACAATTTTAACGATGCATCAATAAATTATATACTCATCATTTACTAATGGTTTGATCATCATTTGTTCATGATTGACAATTGTTTATTGAGATAATGGTACGTTGACAGTTTTCCACTTTGCCACAGTCCATTTTAAATGAGCCTTGGCCCAGAGAAAACGCCTGCGCTTCTGGATCATGTTTAGATATGGCTTCTTTTTTTGACCTATAGAGTTTTAGCCGGCAACGGTGAATGGCACGGTGGATTGTGTTCACCGAGACCGTTTTCTGGAAGTATTCCTGAGCCAATGTTGTGATTTCCATTACAGTAGCATTCTTATATGTGATGCAGTGCCGTCTAAGGGCCCGAAGATCACGGGCATCCAGTATGGTTTTCCAGCCTTGACCCTTATGCACAGAGATTGTTCCAGATTCTCTGAATCTTTGGATGATATTATGCACTGTAGATGATGATAACTTCAAACTCTTTGCAATTTTTCTCTGAGAAACTCCTTTCTGATATTGCTCCACTATTTTTGGCCGCAGCATTGGGGGAATTGGTGATCCTCTGCCCATCTTGACTTCTGAGAGACACTGCCACTCTGAGAGGCTCTTTTTATACCCAATCATGTTGCCAATTGACCTAATAAGTTGCAAATTGGTCCTCCAAATGTTCCTTATATGTACATTTAATTTTTCCGGCCTCTTATTGCTACCTGTCCCAACTTTTTTGGAATGTGTAGCTCTCATGAAATCCAAAATGAGCCAATATTCGGCATGACATTTCAAAATGTCTCACTTTCAACATTTGATATGTTATCTATATTCTATTGTGAATAATTCACAATGAATACACATTCACAATTTGTACAGTGTCCCAACTTTTTTGGAATCGGGTTTGTAATATCTAGTATGTATCAGCATAAGATATATTACACTTATATATATATATATATATATATATATATATATATATATATATATATATATATATATATATATATATATATATATATATATATATATATAGTCATTTGCAAATAGCAATCGATGAGGCCTGGCTAGCAAGGGAATAGAAAGCGGCCTTAAGGATGGAGGAAAATACCCAATCAAGCCTTCCTCAACATTATGGGGATGCTCGTACAGGTGATGAGTGGCCGGCAAGAACAGAACTCTCTGCCCACCTAGAAACCCATACAGTACAGTACAGTTTTGTGCACTTTGTCACTCACTGTAGTTTTCACATTGTTTAAAGTTTGCTGACATTTTAACTTTAAAAATTTGTTTTATTTCTTTTACATATTTTTTGCACTACATATAATTTGCACATTGTTTAAATTTTGCTGTTTACACTAACTTAATCTTTTTTTTTTTTATTTATGTCTTATGTACATATTTTTATTATATTTCTTGCAGAGAATCAAGAACACCATTCCTTCGATAGGCTCCATTACTCCTGTTTTTGCGCGTTTTGTGACGCTTTTACGACAATGTCGCAGCAGTAGAGGCAGCGCAACTACAACATAATATCATCCACTTGAAGCAGTACTACTGCAGTGGAAAAGCAAAGCGAGCCGAGCCGAGCCGTACCACACGGTGGAAAAGCAAACTGCGCCATGCCAAAGCTGTACCACGCAGTGGAAAAGCGCCATTAGTTCCAGTGAAAGGAACTCTTAATGTTTCAGTGTACCAAGACAATTTGGACAATTTCATGCTCCCAACTTTGTGGGAACAGTTTGGGGATGGCCCCTTCCTGTTACAACATGACTGCACACTGTAACAAATTATTGTTGGTTTAACTTAAAAAAGTAAGTAACCTGGTTGCCTTAAAATGTTGAGTTCATTGAAATTAAAAGTTTGAGTTAATACAATAAAGGAAATGGGTTTAATAAATGGAAACTCAAAATATTATTGTATCTGAAAAAATGTTGTGATAAATCATGAAAATAGCGCAATTTGCACAAGTTTCACTGCATTATAACAAATAAAACACAATTACACAATATGCTTACAAAATCTTTTAATATTATTTGAATAAAGGGTGATGTCAATTCTCAAAAATGTTCATTGTATTAACTCAAATTTTTAATTTCAATGAATTCAAAATTTTAAGACAACCAGGTAACTTACTTTTTAAATATTTTTACTGTGCACACCATATCACAAAGCAAGGTCCACAAAGACATGGATGAGTAAGTTTGCTGTAGAGGAACTTGACTGGCCTGCACAGAGTCCTGACCTCAACCCAATAGAACACCTTTGGGATGAATTAGAGGGGAGAATGTGAGACAGGCCTTCTCGTCCAACATCAGTTCTTGACCTCACAAATGCTCTTCAAGAAAAATGGTCACAAATTCCCAGGAACACACTCCTATATGTGGAAAGCCTTGCCAGAAGAATTAAAGCTGTTATAGCTGCAAAGGTTGGGCCAACTCCATATTCAACCCGGATTAAGAATGGAATGTCATTAAAGTTCATGTGCATGTAAAGGCAGGTGTCCCAAAACATTTGGCAATATAGTGTATGTGTCAAATTGCCAGATTAGTATACCTTGATGTTGTCCAATTAAAATGAAGAGGCAGTTTTATTTGTCATTTTCAAGATAATACATATTATAAATATATATAAAGAGACTATTATTCTTGGGACACGAATAAAAAACAATTACTTGTGTGGTAAACTGCACATGGTATTTTCAGCAGGGATTTTTTTTTTCTTTTTTTCTTTTTTTCTATGTGCATGCCATGATGACGCGTTTCCATGGCTTACCAAATATAAACAAAGAATTTTCTGCCCAGCATGGTCCATGCATATAAATCGGATTACAGATGACACCAACAAAGTACTTTTCAGTTGCAGTAAAGGATGATCACTTAAGGTGGCTAAATATTACATATTCAGTTTTTTTACATGTTAGATATATAGGCTATGCAATTCATGTGAACAAGATACATTCATGACGTTAAAAATGGATGAAAACTGCAATTAGTTTAAGAACATTTTTAAGAGTATTAAGCATTAAAATGTAACCAGTTTAAAGTAATTTGGATCATTAATCTGCTGACATATCTGCCTTGTATGTTCTTTTATGAGATTTCTTTCCCCATGTGTCATGGCTTCTTTTTTCCAGGCTGCAAGAATGATGATGCTGGATATGTAAGAATAGGATGGATGATGTAGGTCCATTTTGGAAAGAAAAACAAATCCTTCAAAATGAATTAATCCTAAATTAATAAAGGTTTTGATCTGTTTATGATCATGTAAATAAGCATTATTAGCTTGTGTATACTAGTTTTTATGTTTCATCATTACAGTGACCATGTATCCGAATGGATCTGTCCTTTCAGTGGTCTTGACTTTGCACTCTTTGGAACTCCCTCAGACAAGCATTTATCCTGCATTCATATTTGGGACAGTGGCATATTTGATAATTTTACTCTGTAATTTTACTATTGTTGTCACCATTTGCTTGAACAGGAATCTTCATAAACCAATGTACATACTGTTGCTTAACATGCCTTTCAATGACGCAATGGGTGCCACAAGCCTTTTTCCTCAGCTGCTGTACAGTATATGGTCTCAGGACAGATCAATATCCTACTCTGCATGTTTGCTTCAAGGCTTTTTTGTACACTTGTATGGTGGTGCATCTCACGTAATTCTTACTGCTATGGCATTTGACAGGTATATCGCTATCTGCTACCCACTGAGATATGGAGCCATTATGACTACCAATAACCTAGTGAGAATCATAACTGGGATGTGGCTCCTTCATTTTATTATTATATTTGTACTTTTCTGTCTTCTAATGACTTACAAGATTTGCCAGACATACATGGCTGATCTTGTCTGTTATAACCCATCTTTAATGAAAATCATGTGTGAGGACACAACAGTGAACAATATCTATGGATTGTTTATTTTATCTTTATACCACTGCCTTTCGCTTTCTATTGTGGCATTTACATATATTCATATATTAATCACTTGTGTTACTAATAAGCAGTCTGATGCAAAGATTAAGGCCCTTCAGACATGCGGTACTCATTTAGTAGTCTTCCTGTTCTTGGAGTTCAACACTTTTTTTCCTCTTATCGCACATCGGTCTGAAAATGTTCCAGCTCACCTACGCAGAGTGTTTTCTATATCAGTTTTAGTGTTTCCACCCATTGTGAATCCTCTTATTTATGGGTTTAAAACTAAAGAGATCAGACAGAAAATTCTCAACTGTTTCAAAAGAAAGATAAACAGTGTGCGATAAAATGTTATGTTATATTAAATGATGATTTGATAATATGATTATATGATATATTAAAATTATTTGCTATGTTATAATATATATATATATATATATATATATATATATATATATATATATATATATATATATCATACATTTGATAAAAAATATATTATATATTATGTGTTTGAAATGTTTTCATGTTGTTGACAATTTCCATATATGCAGTTTATTTATTTCTAACGGGAGAAACAAATCTCGTTTCATCTACAAGGAAGCAAAATGTTTTTTAATCTTTAAAATGTATTCAATTCAATTCACATTTATTTTTATAGCGCTTTCACAATACAACATAGTTTTAAATCAGCTTTACAGAAAATTAATCTTTCTACTTTACAATTTAGAGTAATCTGTGATCAGGGACTGTGACCAAGTAATGTCCATATGTCAGAAATCATGCAGTTAGCTAACATTATGTATTAATTTAGGCAGGAACAATTATTTCATTACAGTAATTATTACAACTTGTGATCATGATTAAAATATATAGAAAATTTGGCAGTGGTGCATGTTGATTCAGAGTTGGTATCATCTGATGTCCTCACAGGAGTTGGCGGTTAAGACAGATGTGAGTTAAGGTCTTCCTGAGGTACAAACAAAAAAAGCAAATGGAAAATAATTAGTGCAGCTTCTGTTCATAACATTTCAAGAAAAAGATATTCATGGGCATTTCATCTGATAAAACAGGAGACAAGGTTATGAGACGTATTATGTTAATGCTAAAGAGATGTGTCTTTAATCTAGATTTAAACTATGAGAGTGTGTCTGAGCCCCAAACATTATTAGGAAGGCTAGTGAGTTTAAGAGCCACATGTGAAAATGCATTTTGGACTAACTCAGCTTGTTTATTGAGGATGCAGGACAAGCACCCTGCATTACAGTAATTCGACATCAAGATTGGTTCAGGGTGATAGACCTAAAGGATGCATACTGTCATGTCTTGGTCCTTCCTCTACGGATTGCCTTCAAAGGACAGGCATACCAGTACAAGGTCCTCCCTTTCAGGACGTCCCTGTCTCCTCACATTTTCACAGTCGTAGAGACTACCCTTGCCCCATTAAGTGAAGTGGGCATTTGCATCCTCAACTACGACTGGCTAATCCTAACCCACTCTTGAGAGTTGTTGTGTGCGCACAGGGACTTGGTCATTGAGCACCTAGACCAACTGGGACTTCAGGTCAACTAGGAAAAGAGCAAGCCCTCCCCCATGCAGAGCATCTCTTTTCTCAGTGTGGAGTTGGACTTATTTCACAAGACCATGCACAGTCAGTGCTGAACTGCCTGGATCTATTCAAGTGCAAGACAACAGTACAGCTTTCCTGTAGCTCAAACAATAAGAGTGTGGTGCTAGTAATGCCAAGGTCATGGGTTTGATTCCCAGGGAAAGCAAAAACTGACAAAAAAGTAAAAATGTGTACCCTGAATGCTTTGTAAGTCGCTTTGGATAAAAGCATCTGCCAAATGTGTAAATGTACCACTAAAATATATTTTTAGAGGCTCCTAGAGCATATGGTCAGTGGCATATATAAATCACCACGACAGTATCTGCTCTTGTCGTATGTCACAGCTTGCCTTCTGTTGACAGCAACTGAAGTGGTTGCGAGCTAATCACCTCCAGGTCTCACCACCTCTCAATGGTAAACTTGATCTCACAACAGGTTATGCCATGCAAAGATTCTATCCCTAGGTGGTCCGGCTAATCTGGAGTTGATTCAGAGAAACACAGGAAGACCTTTGTGCTTTACAGTAATACTTCCACTGTCCTCTGTGGTATTCCTTGAATGAGGCCCCCCTCTGACCTCTGGAACCTCCATGTCTGGTCCCCTGGACAAGGAGGCATTTAGAAGGCTATCACCAGTAGTGATAGACACAGTCACGCAGGCAAGAGTGTGTCTGTGGCTGCAATAGCAGCAAACCACGATGGCCACTGTGGGTGGCAGGTCTCTGGGATAGCGCAACCTAATTATTAGGTTCCTGGGAGGAGCGCAGAGGCATGTCGGGCGAATACCGGAAAAAAAAATTTCTCCACATACTGTTCTCCACAGTGTTCTTTACTTGGCAGAGAAAGAGAACACTTCCCCAATGTAAACAACCAGTTGTGCTGTAACCAAAAAACAGAAAAGGTCATCTACAGCTGAAGTGACCTTTTTCCATTGTGAAGACAAGTCCCCTGAGATAGGGAGACTCTCCAAAACTCGTGACACAGTTTAGCTGGTTGAGGCGTTTAGTAGGTACCCCTAGTGTCATTCTCTTGACACACCATTGATGTGACTGATAGATAAGGAATGTCTTGGTTACTGTTGTAACCTCCGTTCCCTGATGGAGAGAACAAGACATTGTGTCCCGGGAACTGAGGTTACAACAGTAACTGAGACAATTTTTACTTATATTATTCAGTTGTTTATGTATATTGACCTGCAGAATTTCTTTCTGTAAACAGCATGTATCAGAATGGATCTGTCTTCTCACGGGTCCCGATTTCGCATACTTTGGAGCTAAAATGAACATTTATCCTGCATTCATGTTTGGAATAGTGGCATGCTTGTTAATCTTACTCTGCAATCTAATAATTGCTGTTCCAATTTGCTTCAACAGGAATCAGTGTACATACTGTTGCTTAACCTGCCAATCAATATGATGTTTTATTAACAAAATTCAGGAGGAGCACGTTCAGATAATCTACCCAATTAGATAGAGAGGAGGCTTATATATAGAGCAGACATACCTGAATTAAGCCCCACAGCAGATCTATATAGGTGGAGCTGGGGAAGGTGAAGGGTTTCTGAAGGTGCGCTGCAGACTGCAAACAGCGACACTACCAGTATTTGTTTGAGCCTCAGCTCATTGGCCGCTGACAGCAACTAATCAGCTGTGCTATGTAATGATGTAATTGCTACCAAATGAGTTAAAGACCTATCAGTCTGCACCATGTAGAGTTTCATGCCAGAACTAGGTAATTAAAAGTATAATGTTATACATTAAATAGTGGGCCAATTTAGTCTGAAGTAGAATTGAAATGGTACACTTACAAGTATACTTCTACATTGATAACAGTATACTTACTTAAGTAATTTCTCATCAGTGTGATCGGAATACACCATAGCCACTTGATTTTAGGCTTGTGGTACAAGCGTTGACCAAACATGAAGTTGCATAGCTGCACGGGACCTTTCACAGCAGCAAGCCACAAGAGCTTGGTTAATATTCATCGCTATTTGTTCATGAATAATTCATTGCTATAGGAGAGGAAGAATTGGCTACAACATGTATGCTCGACCCTATACTGACTAAGCTACTAAAAGAGATGCTTCCAGAGGTCATAGATCCTCTTCTTAATATCATTAATTTATCCTTGTCAGTAGGACGTACTGAAAACATATTATTATTAAACCACTTATTAAAAAAATGCGACTTGATTCTACAGAATTAGTCAATTACAGGCCAATTTCAAATCTACCCTTTCTGTCAAAAATACTAGAAAAGGCCTCACAATTATGCTCCTTTTTTTAGAAAGAAATGGTATCTGTGAGGATTTCCAGTCAGGATTTAAACCTTATCATAGTACTGAGACTGCTCTCATCAGAGTTACAAATGATTTTCTCTTATCATCCGATCGTGGTTATATCTCTCTATTAGTGTTACTTGATCTTACAGCTGCATTCGATACTATCGATAGTGATGGCAATTTCAAAACACTGCTTCATGAAGCTTTGAAGCTTTATGAATCTTTTGTTTTGAATCAATTGGTTGGGAGTGTGTCTCAAACTGCAAAAGTCACGTGATCTCAGTAAACGAGGCTTTGTTACATCATCACTGTTTCAAAACACTTATGGCGCTTTTCCACTACACAGTACCAGCTCGCCTCGACTCGACTTTGTTTGGTTTTCCACTGTGTAAAAGTTGTACCTGTACCTGCTTCCAGATACTTTTTTTTGTATCACCTCCGGCGAGGTTCTGAGCGAGCTGAGGCGATACTAAAATGTGACCTGAAAACACGGCAGGCTGCTGATTGGTCAGAGAGAATCGTCACTATTCATTGCGTCATCATTTTTTCAGCAGTGTTTCGTTTTGCTGCCCTCAGCCTCTCCTGAAATAACATTTGTGTTCTTGCTGTGAGAAACAGCCACATCCCGAGGATCAAAAACAGCATACACTCGATTTTATCCATTGCCCTGTGTGTGTGGGTAGCGGGTGTGTGTCATGTAGAAGATTATATCACGGCAGTTTCCTGCGGCGTCGCTATGACGACCAGGTACTATTGTGGAGGTACTATCTGCAATGGAAAACAGAGCGAAAAGCGAGCCGAGCTGAGACGAGGCAAGTCGAGTCGAGTCGAGTTGAGCTGGTACTGGTAATGGAAAAGCGCCATTAGAAATGTCAATGGTTCACTGCTAGGGGGCGATGATCTCTGTGAACCATGAATCATGAGCAGTCACTGAGAAGAACTATTGAGGAGTCTGAGGGTTTTACCTGATCTCTGATCAGTTTTATATTTGTAGATGTTTTAATTAGACATTAGTATAATTAAAAGGAATAATAGTAGTTAATAGTCTCGTATTGGCCTGTTTATCTGAGCCATCCATGGAACAAACAAAACAAGCCCTGACAATTGATAAAAAAACATAAAACACTTCATATTTAATTTATTAGATGATTAGTTAATTACATTTGAAAGACTTAACTTTCAATAAAACATTTGCAATAGCTTTGTAAAAGTTGTTTTTATGCATGTTTGGCCTGGGTTTCTGTTGCATTTAAACTGTTCTGACCAGCAGGGGTCACCGTGGAGACATGTATCAGATTGAGTCGAAGCTTTGACACAATACGGCACATTTGCTGTGACTGTCTCAGTGTTTCACAAAGCCTCGGTCTGCCTATTACTAACTATCGACCACAACATTCTTTTGAATAGACTCAAAAATTATTTTGGCATTAGTGGAATTGCATTGGCATGGTTTAATTCATACTTATCTGACCGTTATCAGTTTGTAGCAGTAAATGAAGAGATGTCACACCAATCACAAGTTCAGTATGGAGTACCGCAAGGCTCAGTGCTAGGACCATTGCTTTTAACCCTGTACATGCTACCTGTCATGAACTGCTGACTGAAGAAGCTGAGAGAGAATTCACTTGCACGCATCCTTTTAATTACAACACTCCACATGAAGTTATATGGACATCAGATCCAGAACACGATCCATAACAGAGAACAGCATAAACAAATACATCCATCGACTAACAAAACATTGAAAACCAACGAGTAGATAATAGACTACAGGTGTGTTCAATGAAGGTAATCTCTCTGCTTATCCCAAGGTTTACTGCAGTCAACCTGTCACGGTTCATGAATTCACTGACTCATTCTCTCTCTCTGTGTGTGTGTGGGTGTGTGGAGGTGAGGTTACTGATTGCTGTTGATCAGATCGTCAGCACCAGCTGCGGCTGATCAACTTGCCTATTTAATGTCTGGCTAACCACCTTGTGTTTGTCAGATCGTTTGGTTGTCTCAAGTGGCCCTGTCCTGTCTTCCCTTCTTGTTCTCCAGAGAATCGTTGTTCCTGCTGGTTCCTGTCTGTTTCTGAGCTTCATCTTCGCACACCCTTCAGCGGATTGGTTTGCCCATTGCGTGCCTGCGCTGCCTGGAGACTCAGTACCGCCTGGCATCAACTCTGATCACTGCTGTTATCACTATTGTTCTGAGTTGGAATAAACGTTACTATTTTATTAATTCGCACTTGAATCCATCTCTGATTCCTGACACAGCCGGATCCGGGCTGTATCCAGATCAGATGGTGGACCTGCGCCTAGACATGATCAACGCTCCCTGAAGTGTCTGCAGAGACCGTGTCAACTAGACTCTCCCTTGTGAAGGCCTCATCGGCACTACATCCTCAACAAACCCGTCTCTGGCATGATGACTCCAATCTTCAGTCAGATGGAATTGGACAAATATTCTGAACATTCCGATCTAATATGACTTCTGACCTGTAATGTTGCCTGAATCATAATCATACACTGTTTGTTCGTTGGCCAGAGGAGAACTGGCACCTTGACTGAGCCTGTTTTTTCAGTAACCTAAGACGTTCCCTTTTGTGTCAACGCACTGGGAACATGATACCCAAAAGCTATACTAACAAGTGCCTGTCTATGTGAAAGTGTTGGTACAATCAATGCATGAGTACCTGTGAACAGCACCTGTGGAGCAGCATCCAGGTCCAAACGGTAAAATCTTACAAATGTGGGTGGAGAGGACCAACCCGCTGCATCACAAATGTCTTGAAGGGACACCCCCGAAACTAACGCCTTAGAGGCCACCGTACTCCTTGTAGAATGAGATCTGACAGCCAATGATGATGGCTGGCCAGGGACCTCATGTGCAAGAGAGATCCTCTTGTTAATAGTTTGTTTTGTTGCTGGAAACCCCTTTTTGGGTGATCCAAAACAGACAAACAGCTGATCTGATTTCCTCCACAGGGTAGCTCTGTGGACATAAGTATCCAGTGCTCTAACTGGACAAATGAGATTCAGCTTTTCCTGGTCCGATGTCATGAAAGGATGAGGACTGAACACTTGCAACACAACAGGCCTCAGTACATTGGTCAGCACCTTCGGGACCAGTTTAGGGTACAGAAATGCTTTGATCAAGCAAACTCAAGACATGTGAGGGCCTGAAGATCTCCTACTCTTTTAAGAGATGAAATAGCCAGAAGGAAAACTGTCTTAAGTGTCAAATTTATCTGAAATCGACTCAATCGGCTCAAAGGGAGCCACAGATAAACCCTCTAGCACAATAGTTGGGTCCCACGCAGGAATCCTGGTCCGAGTTGCAGTCCTCGGCCTCAAGGTGCCACGAAGGAAACGAGTGATCAACGGGTTCCTCCCCACAGAAACACCATCTAAGGGAACATGGTAAGCAGTTATGGCTGCCACGCACACCTTTAGTGTAGAAGGGGATAGCAATAGAGGCTTTTCAAACTTTGCATTGAAAAGACGGTTTCTCTTTTGTGACCGCGCGGACGATGCGCATGCAACAGCGAGTTGAGTGAACTGAGCGCTTGGAAACAAACGTCAACTAGATTGTGTTCACCCAAACCCGTCTTTCCACGCTTACGGCCAAAGGAGTACTTTGAAAGGCTTGCACGCAGAGCGGAACGTAGAAAGTGAAGTATACACTCACCTAAAGGATTATTAGGAACACAAGGTGCTGAAAGCATTCTTTAGAAATGTTGGCCCATACTGATAGGATAGCATCTTGCAGTTGATGGAGATTTGTGGGATGCACATCCAGGGCACAAAGCTCCCATTCCACCACATCCCAAAGATCTGGTGACTCTGGGGGTCATTTTAGTACAGTGAACTCATTGTCATGTTCAAGAAACCAATTTGAAATGATTCAAGCTTTGTGACATGGTGCATTATCCTGCTTGAAGTAGCCATCAGAGAATGGGTACATGGTGGTCATAAAGGGATGGACATGGTCAGAAACAATGCTCAGGTAGGCCGTGGCATTTAAACGATGCCCAGTTGGCACTAAGGGGCCTAAAGTGTGCCAAGAAAACAACCCCCACACCATTACACCACCACCACCAGCCTGCACAGTGGTAACAAGGCATGATGGATCCATGTTCTCATTCTGTTTACACCAAATTCTGACTCTACCATCTGAATGTCTCAACAGAAATTGACTCATCAGACCAAGCAACATTTTTCCAGTCTTCAACTGTCCAATTTTGGTGAGCTTGTGCAAATTTTAGCCTCTTTTTCCTATTTGTAGTGGAGATGAGTGGTACCCGGTGGGGTCTTCTGCTGTTGTAGCCCATCCGCCTCAAGGTTGTGCGTGTTGTGGCTTCACCAATGCTTTGCTGCATACCTCGGTTGTAACAAGTGGTTATTTCAGTCAAAGTTGCTTTCTAGCTTGAATCAGTCGGTCCATTCTCCTCTGACCTCTAGCATCAACAAGGCATTTTCGCCCACAGGACGGCCGCATACTGGATGTTTTTCCCTTTTCACACCATTTTTTTGTAAACCCTAGAAATGGTTGTGCATGAAAATCCCAGTAACTGAGCAGATTGTGAAATACTCAGACCGGCCCATCTGGCACCAACAACCATGCCACGCTCAAAATTGCTTAAATCACCTTTCTTTCCCATTCTGACATTCAGTCTTGACCAGGACCACACCCCTAAATGCATTGAAGCAACTGCCATGTGATTGGTTGATTTAGATAATTGTATTAATGAGAAATTGAACAGGTGTTCCTAATAATCTTTTAGGTGAGTGTATCTGTGACTTAGCAGTTGTTTTTCAAATTTGAGCTTGATCTTCAGAAATGCTTGGGACAATGTAACATTAGCTTGTGTGGATGCTACCGCATTACTTGATCAACAAAAGAGCTCCGATACTGAAAAGCTATTTAACTGAGAAAACAGCGACGCTACCACCACTGTAGTTAAACTAGTAATGTCACTACTTGTAGCGACGCTACTGCCCAACACTGCTAATATTTAACAAATGTGCATATGATGGAAGTATGACATGAGAAAAAAATTATTCTTGCACATGATTATAAATTATACAGAATCAGATATAGCAATCCTTAAAATAATCTATTTAGAAAAACACAGGATTGATATGGGCCACATACCTCCTACTAACAGTCATCCTTACGTTGTTTGCTGTCACACAAACCATGCAGTAATGCATTCCATTATCCACAGGTTAGAGATCACATTCAAGATGCCTGTTGTATATAGGCAGCCACCTAAAATACACATTTTCCTTTATTCATTCATTTAAATTTTCATCAACCAAAAAGGCTGATAGACAGACATAGGTCAACAACCTAGGTATAATGTGCTATTTTTCATACTTTTGAATGACAAAAGAGGATGATGCTTTTTGAACTAGGTGGTGTAGTTATGACATCCACCAGCAGGGCCGTGCGCATACTACATAACAACAGTTCCCATGACTAATCCAACGTAAACGGGAGTTTTCTACCCAACTCCGTGAGTATAAATTATTAGTCTACAGGTGAATTCAACAGTGCTGAAAGATGATCACTTAAGGTGACTAAATACTACAAGCTCTGCTTTTGAGGCATGAAGGTGCAGTTTGTCTGAGCAACTGTGAATTTTATCTGAATAATTTTATGAGATTATGCATGACAGTTAGTGCAAAAAGGCCACATTATTTCAAATTTCAACAACTTGTTTTAAGCAAATAAGGACAAAGAATTATAATTGAATACAGTGAAGCTGCTCAATCTGCTGACTGATATTCTTTATTGAAGTTATTTTATTAAATATGTTGTGGTGAATTTAACCTACAGTTGTTTAACGTTTATTGCTTTTTTCAGGTTGTAGCCCATGTAAAATGATCCTGAATATGGCAAGATGAAGGGATGAAACAGATAAATGTTGTACGCCAACTTCCCAAGTTCTCACAAGATTTTTACTACTGTTACTGCTATTCATATAAGTAGCAGCTTTTGTTTGTATAGATCATAAATAGTGAGAACTTTCACCATGTATCCAAATGAATCTGTCTTCTCGCTGGTCTTGACTTTGCACTCCCTGGAACTGGCTGAGGCGAACATTTACCCTGCATTGATATTTGCAGTAGTAACATACTTGTTTATCTTGTTTATCAATCTAACAATTATTATTACAATTTGCTTGAACAGGAATCTTCACAAACCAATGTACATACTGTTGCTTAATCTGCCTATCAGTGATGCAATAGGTGCCACAAGCCTTTTTCCTCAGCTGCTGTACAGTATATGGTCTCAGGACAGATCAATATCCTACTCTGCATGTTTGCTTCAAGGCTTTTTTGTGCACCTGAATGGTGGAGCATCTTATCTTATTCTTACTGCTATGGCCTATGACAGGTATATCGCTATCTGCTACCCATTGAGATATGGAGCTATTATGACAACCAATAACTTGGTGAAAATAATAACTGCTATGTGGCTTTTTAATTTTGCTGCTATGATTGTAGTTTTCTCTCTTCTATTACCTTACAGGATTTGCCAGACACACATGACAGATCTTATCTGCTATAAAGCAGCATTAATGAAACTCTTATGTAATGGCACAGAGGTGAACAATATCTATGGGTTGTGTTGCATAGTTTTTTACCACGGCCTTTCACTTTCTGTTGTGGCATTTACATATATTCATATACTGATCACTTGTGTTACTAATAAGCAGTCTGATGCAAAGATTAAGGCCCTTCAGACATGCGGTACTCATTTGGTCGTCTTTCTTTTCTTAGAGTTTAACACTCTTTTTTCTCTTCTTGCACATCGATCTGAGAGTGTTCCAGCTCACCTACGCAGAGTGTTTTCTATATCAGTTTTAGTGTTTCCACCCATTGTGAATCCACTCATTTATGGTTTTAAAACTAAAGAGATCAGACAGAAAATTCTCACCTATTTCAAAAACAAAATAAACAATGTCTAATGT
Source organism: Paracanthobrama guichenoti (assembly GCA_018749465.1). Taxonomy (NCBI): domain Eukaryota; kingdom Metazoa; phylum Chordata; class Actinopteri; order Cypriniformes; family Gobionidae; genus Paracanthobrama; species Paracanthobrama guichenoti. Next base: position 5,803,746 of record CM031957.1, read on the forward strand.
AAACCGCTCCTTGTGTTGCAAATGTGTAACTTTTTCTGTTACACAAGCTGACCGCTGACAGCTTAATCTGTTTATCATGTTGTTACCTATAAAAATTCCTTTTTTACAGGGATATTTGCTTCAAAAATAGGATAAAGTGAGTAGTATTCGACTGGTCATGTGATACCATCAAGGTCAGCAGGTGCCTTATGTAAGATAAAAGCTTTTTCTAGATGAACATTTTATGGAGCTTTTTAAGCAATGCTTTGCTTTTTAATATTGGAGTCACTAACAGCAACTTGTAAACCTTCATTGCCACAGATAACTACCATAAGTACACACACACACACACACACACACACACACACTACACAAGGAAAATATATTCAGGAATAAAGGTCACCAAAACCTCAAATGTTTCAGAGTTCAAGCTGTATATATGTTTTGATGGCATGTTATGTTTTTACTATGGCAAATGTCTTGATTCATTTTCACTGCTTATCATTGTGTGTCTGTCAGCGTTTTACAAATAATATGCCCAAATCTTGCCTTTGGTTTGTATTCTTTTTTATTGGTTATCTCAGTTTAGAGGACACAAATCAGACACTTTTACAACAACATCAATAGTCTTTCTGGAGAAATAAACTTTCTGTTCATAGTTAGAGTTAGGGTTCATAATAATTTTATTTCATAATTTGTTCATATAATTCTCTGGAATGTACTTATTGTGAGATTCAAGTTTCAAGATTCAAGAGTTTTATTTGTCACATACATAGTTATATACAGAATATACAACCGGCAGTGAAATGTAAACAGGTCCGCTCCATGGACAGTGCAAATTCACAGTTAAAAACACAAGGAGGAAATTATGATAGAAATAGAATAAAAAAGTACTATATATATATATATATATAGAATTATAAATAAATCAAGTCAAGTAGAAAAAAAAATAAATAAAAATAAAGAAGTGGAATAAAATAAGTGAAGTAAACTGTGCAGTGAGTAAACTGTAGACTTATAAATATGTGGTTAACAAATGTACAAAGTATAATGTGCAAACAGGTTTATAACAGGTTGTTACACAGTAACAACGAGAGCAGAAAGTGCAGTGCAATGTCAGTATATCGATGGTCACGTGATGTTAAGTGACTGAGTTCAGGAGTCTGATGGCCTGGGGGAAGAAGCTCCTCCTGAGTCTCTCAGTTTTGGCCATCAGGCTTCGGAAGCGCTTACCAGATGGTGGCAGCGCGAAATGAGGATTTGCAGGGTGATTAGAGTCCTTGATGATCTTAGTAGCTCTACCTTTGCAGAGTTTGGTGTAGACGTCCTGCAGAGATGGGAGAGCTGACCCTGAGATACGCTCGGATAAGCGCACGACTCTTTGCAGGGCTTTGCAGTCATGACTGGTGCTGTTCCCATACCACGCTGTGATGCACTGAGTTAATACACTTTCTATCGCCCCTAAATAGAAAGTTTTCAGGATAGCTGGTGAAACCCTGAATTTCCTCAGCTGGCGCAGGTGGTACAGTCTTTGCCTGGCTTTTTTCACCTGTGTCTGAATGTGAGCAGTCCAGGTCAGGCCCTCGGAGATGTTTACACCCAGGTACTTGAAGCTACTCACTCTCTCTACTGGTGACCCGCTGATCATGAGAGGGGAGTATGTCCGTTGCTGTCTCTTCCTGAAGTCCACAATCATTTCTTTGGTCTTGCCAACATTCAGAGAGAGACAGTTGTCCTGGCACCATGATGTTAGATGCTCCACCTCGTCCAAGTATGCCGTCTCATTGTTGTTGGAAATGAGGCCCAGGACAACAGTATCATCAGCAAATTTGATGATAGAGGTGGAGCTGTGTGTGGACAAACAGTCATGCGTGTAGAGAGAGTAGAGCAGGGGACTCAGGACACAGCCCTGTGGAGCTCCCACACTCAGGGTGATGGAGGTGGAGGTGAACTGGCCTACTCTCACCACCTGAGGCCTGCCAGTGAGGAAATCCTCAATCCAGTGGCAGAGAGAAGAATTCAGGCCGAGATCCAGGAGTTTGGTGGTTAGCTTAATGGGAACTATGGTGTTAAAGGCTGAGCTATAGTCAATAAATAGCAGCCTTATGTAGTTCCCACTTTTGCTGTCGATCTGAGTGAGGGAGGAGTGGAGGACATGAGAGATGGCATCTTCAGTCGATCTATTGGGACGATAGGCAAACTGAAGAGTCCAAAGTGTCAGGAATGAAGGAGCAAATGGTGTTTTTAATGAGTCTCTCAAAGACCTTCATGACTATAGACGTGAGAGCCACTGGACGATAGTCATTTAGGCAAGAGGGTTTACTGTTCTTAGGGACAGGGATGATGGTGGATTTTTTAAAGGAGGTGGGGACCACAGATGTAGCGAGGGACTCATTAAAGATAGATGTAAACAACCCGGCAAGCTGATCAGCACAGGACCGCAGAACACGACCTGGAATACCATCCGGCCCAGCAGCTTTCCTGTCCACACGCTTGAGTGCTCTCCGAACTTCATCCTCCAAGACAGAGAGACAGAGACAGAGAGTGCTCATACTGTTTTGCAAAATACTTTTGCTGATATTGAGGTGGGATACAGGTAAAGTTAGGGACCGGTGTGGTGGTATGGGTAAGTTTAAGGGTAAAGTTAGGGACAGGTGTGGTGGTATGGGTGAGTTTAAGGGTAAAGTTAGGCACAGGTGTGGTGGTATGGGTGAGTTTAAGGGTAAAATTAGGGACAGGTGTGGTGGTATGGGTGAGTTTAAGGGTAAGGTTAGGGACAGGTGTGGTGGTATGGGTGAGTTTAAGGGTAAGGTTAGGGACAGGTGTGGTGGTATGGGTGAGTTTAAGGGTAAAGTTAGGGACAGGTGTGGTGGTATGGGTGAGTTTAAGGGTAAGGTTAGGGACAGGTGTGGTGGTATGGGTGAGTTTACGGGTAAGGTTAGGGACAGGTGTGGTTGTATGGGTGAGTTTAAGGGTAAAGTTAGGGACAGGTGTGGTATGGGTGAGTTTAAGGGTAGAGTTAGGGACAGGTGTGGTGGTATGGGTAAGTTTAAGGGTAGGGTTAGGCACAGGTGTGGTGGTATGGGTAAGTTTAAGGGTAAAGTTAGGGACAGGTGTGGTGGTATGGGTGAGTTTAAGGGTAAAGTTAGGCACAGGTGTGGTGGTATGGGTGAGTTTAAGGGTAAAATTAGGGACAGGTGTGGTGGTATGGGTGAGTTTAAGGGTAAGGTTAGGGACAGGTGTGGTGGTATGGGTGAGTTTAAGGGTAAGGTTAGGGACAGGTGTGGTGGTATGGGTGAGTTTAAGGGTAAAGTTAGGGACAGGTGTGGTGGTATGGGTGAGTTTAAGGGTAAGGTTAGGGACAGGTGTGGTGGTATGGGTGAGTTTAAGGGTAAGGTTAGGGACAGGTGTGGTGGTATGGGTGAGTTTAAGGGTAAGGTTAGGGACAGGTGTGGTGGTATGGGTGAGTTTAAGGGTAAAGTTAGGGACAGGTGTGGTGGTATGGGTGAGTTTACGGGTAAGGTTAGGGACAGGTGTGGTTGTATGGGTGAGTTTAAGGGTAAAGTTAGGGACAGGTGTGGTATGGGTGAGTTTAAGGGTAAGGTTAGGGACAGGTGTGGTGGTATGGGTGAGTTTACGGGTAAGGTTAGGGACAGGTGTGGTTGTATGGGTGAGTTTAAGGGTAAAGTTAGGGACAGGTGTGGTATGGGTGAGTTTAAGGGTAGAGTTAGGGACAGGTGTGGTGGTATGGGTGAGTTTAAGGGTAGGGTTAGGCACAGGTGTGGTGGTATGGGTGAGTTTAAGGGTAAAGTTAGGCACAGGTGTGGTGGTATGGGTGAGTTTAAGGGTAAAGTTAGGCACAGGTGTGGTGGTATGGGTGAGTTTAAAGGGTAAAGTTAGGGACAGGTGTGGTGGTATGGGTGAGTTTAAGGGCAAGGTTAGGGACAGGTGTGGTGGTATGGGTGAGTTTAAGGGTAAGGTTAGGGACAGGTGTGGTGGTATGGGTGAGTTTAAGGGTAAAGTTAGGGACAGGTGTGGTGGTATGGGTGAGTTTACGGGTAAGGTTAGGGACAGGTGTGGTTGTATGGGTGAGTTTAAGGGTAAAGTTAGGGACAGGTGTGGTATGGGTGAGTTTAAGGGTAGAGTTAGGGACAGGTGTGGTGGTATGGGTAAGTTTAAGGGTAGGGTTAGGCACAGGTGTGGTGGTATGGGTGAGTTTAAGGGCAAAGTTAGGCACAGGTGTGGTGGTATGGGTAAGTTTAAGGGTAGGGTTAGGTGTAAGGGAAGTGTGAACAGTGTAATTATAAATGTAATTACAAAATTAATTACAGATGTAATTACATGCAGGTATTTTTTTTAATGTAAGTACAATGTAAAAACATGTATGTGCACAATGAGTGCATTGTATCAAATTATTAATTTAAATGTTAGTACATAGTAGTTAAGGCCATCCAATATAAGGTGGGTCCTTCTCTTTATTTCATGACAAAGAAAATGTAACCCATTTAATCCCAAATTTTTCCCATGAAAATATCCAAATGATGTGTCATTAGTAACCTTGAAATAATATATATTTTTAATTTAATAATTAATCTTTTTTTATTATTATTAAATAATTGAATCAATTAAAATATAAATGTGTATGGAAAAGTCTGTAAAATTGTATTTTATGGTTGTCAAGAACGGTTGTGAGAAAAGGGAGTGAGGACTTAATTGCAGGAAGAATGGAGGTTTATTTTAAATAATAAAATAAAATTAACAAAAACACAGATGAGGGGGAAAACTAAACAAAGACACAACACCAGGGTCAGGAAACATGAAGCAGGTCAAGGAAACAGGAGACATCAAACAACCACGGAACAGAAGATAACGAACCAGCACAGCACAGCAAACACAAGGAGACCAAATAGATAACTAACAAGGCAGGTAATGAGGGAAGACAGGTGGGTAACTTAAATAATCTATAATGAGCTAACAAGAGGGGCGGGGTCAGGACAATAGACTGGAGACATGATATAACCAAAACATGACAACCCAAAGCGCATTGCTAAAAAATAACAAAACACCACATGTGCTCAACAAGACAGGACAGAAATGTGACAATGGTAATGTGTATACTGAATTAACATATTTCTGCAGTCATCAAAATTTTACACTTTGTTTCATCACATTCTAGGGTTACTATTATACATGAAAACCCTTATACAACACTGATAGGAATACTGAGATAAAAGACAAAAGAAATACAACAATACAACATACAATACAATAGTGTTACTTTATTGTAACATATATCATAACATTGTTATATTAATTAATGCAACCAGTATTAAAACATTAATATTGTAACTTATGTGGAACATTTGAATTTAGTGCATTATTCACTGTAATTTTGTCACTGCAACATTTTAGTGCAACCTTCTCTAACAACTGCAATTGGATAGTTCATTATAAGTATACACCGATCAGGCATAACATTATTCCTAATATTGTGTTGGTCCCCCTTTTGCTGCCAAAACAGCCCTGACCCATCAAGGCATGGACTCCGCTAGACCCCTGAAGGTGTGCTATGGTATCTGGCACCAAGATGTTAGCAGCAGATCCTTTAAGTCTTGTAAGTTGCCAGGTGGGGCCTCCATGGATCTGACTTTTTTTGTTCAGCACATCCCACAGATGCTCGATTAAATTGAGATCTGGGGAATTTGGAGGCCAAGTCAACACCTCAAACCCATTGTTGTGCTCCTCAAACCATTCCTGAATCATTTTTGCTTTGTGGTGCTGAAAGAGGCCACAGCCACCAGGGAATACCGTTTCCATGAAAGGGTGTACATGGTCTGCAACAATGCTTAGGTAGGTGGTACATGTCAAAGTAACATCCACGTGGATGGCAGGACCCAAGGTTTCCCAGCAGAACATTACCCAAAGCATCACACTGTCTCCGCTGGCTTGCCTTCTTCCCATAGTGCATCCTGGTGCCATGTGTTCATATTTTGTCTGTTTGATCGGACCCACGCGTGCATCAATAAGCCTAGGTCGCCGGTTCACCACTGTTCCTTCCTACTTCTTTTAAGTGTACTTTTAGTTTATATATATATATATACACTTCTCAGAAATAAGCATACTTGACATACTGACAGAAAAGAAAAGTCTAAGTATATTTGGCATATACTTGCACTTCTACTCTTTTGATTGAGTTCCCTATTAAATATACTTTTTTTTTTTACATAGTGTAGAGTATGGACGGTGCTCATAAATGATCGAACAGACCCATACTTTGATTATGCAAAATGAGTCATGCAGGACCGGCGCCGTGAAGTCTACAGACTGACAGGTTAACGGCTCTAAAGGACACAAACCATCATAAATAAAATAAAAACCCTACCCACTCACACATACCAAAGAACACCCAAATAGGCTATATGACCTTTAACTTAGTTATTTTTCAACACAGATGTGCTGTGTTCCCTGTATGTATGCATGCTTTTTGTTATAACCATTTTAGATGTGTTTGATAGGTTAGAAACTTATAGCCAGTGAATGCTTAATGAAGAACGACGCCAATCCTCACCTTCCCTTTAATTCATAAGTTAAACTCCCCATGCTTGGTCTCGAAATCTTTGTCTCTCAATTTGTAGACCGGCTATGTGCGTTTTGTGGTACTATGATGCATCAAACTCTTTCTTTTATGCCAAAACCCCAAAGTCTGCAAACTTAAGAAAGCCATAAACATGTTAATGAGACGAGACCCGAAGACAAAGGGAGATTTCCCGCTTCTTAGTGCCTTCGCTCTGATTGGCTGTTCCGACAAAAGAGGCGTGCCCTGTGATGACCTTTAAGAAAGGCTTGCAAGCTCTCCTCTCTCTCTTGCTTTTCCGCTCTCTTGCTTTTCACCCTCTTGCCTCTACTCGGCGCGGATTCTCGGACTGCCAGCGCGCCATCTTCCAAAGGACATTACCACACAAAGGAACCAAAGTTGAACTTCCCGCGGACTCCAACGGAACTGCCCTGCAAGATTCAAAACACGGACCGGATCGCGGAATTCCCCACACGCACGAATCCGCGATCAGCCACGAAGTAAACCTATGCAAGTATCCCTTAAGCTGTCGTTATAAAGTCTTGAGCTTATACCAATAAGTTGGACTGATTTCTTGCTTGTTCTCAATAGGTTGTTGTCGGTAATACCACCTTTTCTTTGTCTCTCTCTCTCTCACTCTCTCTCTCTCCTTCCTGCTTTCAGTTAATTTGTGTATGTTTGTTTATTGTTTGTTGATTTATTAAAATATATATATTCACACGTGATTGTGCCTGAGTTGCTCACCCATAGGTCCCTTTTACGGTGAACCGACCCTGTTACAAATTAAAAAGAAAGATACTTCTTCTGGCCAGAGAAGTCTTGTCTAAGAGTTATTATAAGGGAGATAGTTGGTAGATAATTATCCGTCCTTTGAACTCAATTCTAGAATTAAAGAAAATTCTACAAGCTGAATCAAGCCCTAGATATTAATAATTGTTATAATCCGTTATAATCAACTGTTAATATCCAAATTCCCCTCTGTTGCGATTTATGTATGTTTGATCGTAACACGATTAAACGCATGCATAAATCCCGCACCATTTCCCTTGGGCTAGATTTCGCTACAATAGTTTTACATACAGTCTTATGAAACTTACATTGTTTGAAAATTCCTAATTCTGAGTATCTGAATGTTTGTGTAAGCCAGAGCAGTGGTAGTGAACATAGGAATTTACTTAAAATCTACTTTACTCTCCCCACCATTGACTTAATTTTCCAGCTATCCATGTTTTCACTGTTATACATTAGGGGCACTATCAAAACACCGGAAGCAGAAACAAGTGATATAAAATTGCTCTCGCAAATGTGCAATAATGTGGTCATCAAATATTAAACAGCATATAAATCAAAACTGCCTAATGTTATCAAATGAAATGTCGAACCCATGAAGAGGAAACAACTGCGAGGCTTTTGGGGTGTTGATGTACTCAGTCTACTTAATCTACTCCATCTATGTTTTAATCATCATTCTGAATCTGATCGAGGAGTAGTCTTTGACAAAGCTGCATTTTCTAAACTTTTGTTTAAAATGTTGCCTTTCTTACCCAAATTCAAGTGTTGATAAAAAGAATGCATGAAGCTGGAATTTTTAAAAATTAAAGTACAGTTAAAGGTAAATTTCAAGTATAAAAATGATATCTAAATTTGAACATAGTAGTATACTGAAAGTGCAAAAATAATATAAATAGTAAACTATAAGTATGATGTTCACTTAAAGAAAACTTACAAGTATACTTGCAGTATTAAACTTCTAAACTAGTAATTTACTAAGAGTACGTCAAAGTGTACTTTCATAAACTAAACAATTTACTATTTGTATTAAAATAGTAAACTACTAGTATACTTATAAGTTCATTTGTAGTACAAATGAGAAACCTAGTTGTGCACTTAAAGTTTACTACTGTTACATTTATAGTACACTTAAATGTAATATACACTTGAAATAGTACACTTACAAGTTTACTACTAGTACACATTGATATTGGCATATTTACTACATAAAGTATACTTAAAAATATACTTGAACATTACTTAAGTATACTTTACAAAATTAACTTGAAGTATACTTCTTTTTGTAATGTTATTTACAGGAAATCCACTAAAACACAAGTCAGTAACATTTTTAGAGCTTTATAAATGAAAACATTCTTTACGGTTGTCACATTCAGTTTAGATTTGTTCATGGACTTTCAGTTTCTTCCTTTGTTCAGTTTCCCACCACTCACCTGTCTCCCTGGTTACCGTCATCATTAGTTCATATGTTTCAGCTGTGTTCCTCAATCATTCTATTTTGTGTTTGCTTTATAAGTTGGTCCCTCACAATCATTCCCTGTCTGATTGCCACTATGCTTATGCTGAGTGCATGATTTTCAAACTCGTCAGATCACTGCTCTTTTCACACTGCATGACTATCTGGGGTAGCATTCAGTTGCTGATGTGTTCACACTACATGATGGATCGGTGACAGGGGGTTTTACATTGCATGACTGTAGCGACTGGACTGATCAAACACACAATCTTTACAATTTAATCTCCTTAAGGACCCAGACAGGCTCCGTGATGGCTAGTTGCCCCACCCTGATGCTAATACATTTCAAAGAGTTTTTTTCACATGAGAGAACTGTACAACCAACAGACACTCAATCCCCTATAGAAATGGAATTCTATCCACTAATTCATTGACAATCTTTTTAATGAAGGAACATGCACTTTCATTTTTTATTGTCTTTTTATATTGTATAGTGTTATGCATGCTTAATGATATAACTACTAATGTTAGCCCATCTAGCTGGAGTGTCCTATCAAAATATTCCTGATTTAAATGACTCACACTTTGGTGGACATCACTTATAGAATGCATAAGAAATTATGCATTTGTGTTTGTTTTATTTATCAGAATACAAATGAATTTTCAACACGAATGAGTCAGCCGTCTCGTTGAGAAGTGCACCTTCCTCATTGGTTAAGCCAAAACTCAAAGGTGTGGCCTCTGGAACTTAAAAGGCCAACACAAATCGGACCGAACTATCAAGACTTTCTCCTGCGACTGTATATCTGAACACCATTCAATAGCTCAGGCAAAATATAAAGTACAATATACAAAATCGCTGTGAGGCCGGAGTTCTCACGCAAGACTGGAATTGTTATTAAAAGTGATAGACTGCAGAAAGCTTGTAATCCAAATTGTCTGTGCATTGATTTAAAGCGAAAAGGAGAAAAAGAAAAAAGATTATGGAGGAGGAAATGGTTGGGGAGATGCAGGGACCAAGGATTGTGTGGAGAGGTAGAGAGTTGGAGGTGGCCCAAAATCATAGGCGTGTACTTTAGCATAGCATATCATAGTGTACTTTAGCATAACATAAGTCTGTTAAATTGAAACGACTAATTTTGTACTAAATGCATTTTAGTTGTACAAAAACAGTGCTAAAGTTCAACTAAAGTTGTATTAAATATACTTGTTTGTGCTAAAGTGGAACTATTCCAAGTATACTTAAGTACAATTTAAATATACTTTTGTATTTGAAATGCAGAATTCACTCAGCATAAACTTCAAAGTGTATTTTAGTGACATTACAATTGCAATTAAATTACACTTTAAGAGTGTTGAACATGCATTAATATTATACTGATAACAAATTTTTAGTGACTTTAAAACACGTTGCAATGGCATTCCAAGTAAACTTGAAGTATGCTAATGGCATCATTATAGTGTGCTTCAAATATGCTACAATAAAGTCATCTTTATAAATAACAGGACAGCTTAAGAATTCGCTGACATTTAGCTGACATTTTATAGACCCCCCAGTATACCATTAACTTGCTTATCCAGCAAACCAGTGGGAACAGATATATACGTACATTGAATGTAGGAACCAGGAATAGAACCTGGGTCGCTGCCACACAAAAGTGCACTCCCTTTACCAGTTACGCCACAACGCAGATATGGAGTACGCTAAACTGGTGTTACTTTGTTTATTTCATACTGTTACAAGTGCTGCTATAAGCAAACAGATTTTTCCATCAACGACAGGACAAATTATGTGGATTTAAATACTGTGAATCGCAGAGAAAAGTGTCAATATAGGCGCAGTAAGCGGTGCATGAAAATAAACGCAAAACGGCCTGTAGAGCATGAAGGTGTGCTTAACTTGGAGCTGCTGAAGAAATAAAGCCACTAAAACAGACAGATCCGTTCGTTGGTGGAAGAATGTGAACGTGCAGAACTGCTAGTTTTTCAGTGAGTGCGGAATAAAACCATCCGTAACATTTCGCCGATTGTCTCTGCATGTTTCAACTCACTGCACAACTGCTCCTGATGTTGTGCAGTGATGTGATGTGATGTTCTCCAGTTGTGAAGCCACAACTGACTGGCTCATTCTAGCACAGTCCAGGGATCAGTTGTGTGCGAGCGAACACAGGGACCTGGTGCTCAGACACCTCAGCCAGTTTGGTCTTCGGGTAAACTGGGAAAAGAGCAAACTCGCCCCGTGCAGAGGATCTCTTTTCTCGGCATGGAGTTGGAATTGGTCGAGTGGACAGCGCGCCTCACAGAGGAGCGTGTCCAGTCAATGCTGAACTGCCTGAACACGTTTCAAGGCAGGATGGTGGTTCCACTGAAACAGTTTCAGAGGCTCCTGGAACATATGACAGCCGCAGCGGCAGTAACACCGCTCGGCCTGCTTCATATGAGACCGCTTCAGCATCACCATCCTGAGTCCTGAGATGGGTGTGGCAACGTGGCACTCACCGGGTGAGCATCACACCGGCCTGCCGCCAGTCCTTCAGTCCATTGGTGCTGCAGTCCAAACAAAATGGCGGCGCCGGGTTCAGGTCGCTCCGCGAAGACTGTGCTTTTATTTACTATTTTACTTTCTTTTACTCTCAATTTTTACAAACTTATCAACTGCATTGATCTGCTATGACAGCAAAACTCTTTTGGACATTGGTTACCTCTACACTGGACTGTTTCAGGACACTTTCGCCGATCCTCTGTGGCCATCTGAGATTCATCGGAACGCCGAGTTGAACAATGGACAGACGAGTCAACGGCGAAGAATCAAGAAACACCACGGGAAACGTGCTGGTAACCGTAACAGACTGAGGAAAAGGGCATTCAGCCCTCCTCTCCCGAGCATTCTCCTAGCAAATGTTCAATCCTTGGAGAATAAGATGGACGATCTTAGAGCCAGGATAAGTTTTCAACGGGACATGAGAGACTGTAACATCTTTTGTTTGTCCGAAACATGGCTCACGCCCGTGGTCCCAGACACAGCTGTGACGCCGTCGGAGAACTTCTCTGTTTTTCGGAAGAACAGCCGAGGCCGGTAAATCCAAAGGCGGTGGAGTATGCTTCTTGGTCAACAAGAAATGGTGCGACCCCAGGAACATCACCATTCTCTCGCGGTCCTGCTCGCCTCATTTGGAACATTTAACAATCATTTGCCGCCCATTCTATCTGCCGAGGGAGTTTTCTGCGGTCGTTGCGACCGCTGTTTACATTCCACCACAGGCAGACACAGTGCTGGCTTTATCTGGCCTTCACGATGTTGCCAGCAGCGTCATAAACAAACACCCCGACGCGGCGTACATTGTTGCGGGCGATTTTAACAAAGCAAACCTAAAGAAAGGTATGCCAAACTTTCACCAGCACGTCTCCTGTCCTACACGAGGAGCAAACACACTGGATCATTGCTACTCTCCGTTTAAGAACGCCTATAAAGCGCGGTCACTTCCAGCTTTTGGCAAATCGGATCATGCCGCCATTTTCCTCACACCTGAATACAGACAAAGGCTCGTTCAGGAACCCCCGGTGAGGCGGGAAGTTAAGCGCTGGTCGCCCCATTCAGAGACCGCGCTACAGGCAACTCTTGATGATGTGGATTGGGACATGTTCTGAGCGAGTTCAGCTGACGTAAGTGAGTTCACAGATGTGGCGCTTTGCTTCATCAACACACTCACAGAGCAAGCCACGCAAACAATAACAATAACGTCATTCTCAAATCAGAAACCGTGGGTGGACAATTCAATCTGCGCTGCAGTGAACACACGCACTGCCGCTTACAACGCCGGTCTCCTATCGGGGAATATGACTGAATACAGATAATCCTGCTATGCTCTGCGGCGTGCAGTTAAAGCCGCAAAACTCCGTTATAAAGATCGCGTGGAGTCTCATTTCCAACTCAACGACTCGCGGCGCATGTGGCAAGGTCTGAGGTCCATCTGCTCTTTTGGATCTAAATCCTCTGCAGAGGTGAGTGCTGATCCGTCGCTTGTGAATGAGTTAAACTCTTTCTACGCTCGCTTTGACTGTAAACGCGGCAACGCGACTCCGCCAAGTGGCGCGTCAGAGGGAATTACTCAGAGCAGTAACAACCACGTGATCTCTGTCTCGGAGGATGAAGTTCAGAGAGCACTCAAGCGTGTGGACGTCAGGAAAGCTGCTGGGCCAGATGGTATTTCAGGCCGTGTTCTGCGGTCCTGTGCTGATCAGCTCGCCGGGCTGTTTACATCTATCTTCAATGAGTCCCTTGCTACATCTGTGGTCCCCATCTCCTTCAAAAAATCCACCATCATCCCTGTCCCTAAGAACAGTAAACCCTCTTGCCTAAATGACTATCGTCCAGTGGCTCTCACGTCTATAGTCATGAAGGTCTTTGAGAGACTCATTAAAAACACCATTTGCGCCTTCATTCCTGACACTTTGGACCCTCTTCAGTTTGCCTATCGTCCCAATAGATCGACTGAAGATGCCATCTCTCATGTCTTCCACTCCTCCCTCACTCACATCGACAGCAAAAGTGGGAACTACGTAAGGCTGCTATTTATTGACTATAGCTCAGCCTTTAACACCATAGTTCCCATCAAGCCAAGAAAAAAATGTGGCTGGCTGGAGAGAAAACACCACTGAACACTGAGTCAAAAAGGCTCGGCAGACAGAGGGATTACCATCATAGCAAGGAGGAGGATTCACCCTGGGTTCTGGAACATGATGGGCCGAAACCTGGTCAGAGCGAAGTTGCTGAAGCTGGGTTGTGAGGTCTGCTATCTGGGATGCCATTATCTCGAGGACTTGATTAGATGAGGAGAGCTGATTTTCATGGCGTCCCAGAAGAACCCCCTGTTGTGCAAGAGCCGATCTCATGGAATCTTCATCTGCTGGATCCATCACTGGCCAGTTTGTTCTGTCAGGTCCAGTAATGGAGAGAGGATCCAATAGCAGATAAAAAATATTTATTTGCAAATAGCAAAACAGAAAAAACTCCAGTAAAAACAAAAAATTTTGAAGCTTTTCTGGCTTCACTGCAAAAAGATGCAGTGAAGCCAGAGGGAAACTTAGACTGCTGGAGGATCTGATGAACAGGTCAGGCAAACAGAACCAGGACAGAAGACGAGGAAAACTGGAACTCAGGAAAAATAGATCACGCAGGCCTAGTCAGACAGGGGAATGACAGAGCTAAGCAGGAAAAACTGGAATCCTGAAGAAAATCAAAAAACAAGACACTAAGCTGAGAACAGACAGCATAAGAACAACACCCGAACAAACTGGCAGAGAACAGCACACAACAGGGGAATTAAATAGGGCAACAGACTAGGAAGGTAACGAGACAACAGGTGAGGTAAATTAACAGATAAAAAGGAAACGATGGGGGAGGGAAAAGACATACAACAAGAGCACATGGTAATCAGAAAGAACCCAGCCGATCAGCCCAGAGTCCTGACACGCTGTGGTTTTCATGGCCTCTGCCATGGGCTGGGGAGCCACGTACAATGGGCATGCAGTGTCAGGGATTTGGACGGGCCCGCACCTGCATTGGCACATCAATTGCCTCGAGTTGCTAGCAGTACATCTTGCTCTGAGCCACCTCAAAAGGTGGTTATGGGGCAAAGATGTACTGGTCCGCACGGACAACACTGCGACCATTGCGTATATCAACCGACAAGGTGGTCTGCACTCCCGTCGCATGTCGCAACCCGCCCACCATCTCCTCCTCAGGAGTCAGAAGTGTCTGAGGTCGCTTCAGGCCATTCATGTCCCTGGTGTGCACAACCGTGTGGCCGACGAGCTTTCACGAGCTGCACTCCCAGGGTAGTGGTGAGTCCACCGACAGGTTGTTCAGCTGATCTGAAGACAGTTCGGGGTGGCACAGGTTGACCTGTTTGCCTCCCCAGAAATATCCCACTGCCAGTGGTTCTATTCGCTGACCGAGGGTACACTCAGCACGGATGCCCTTGTGCACAGCTGGCCCCAGGGGCTGCGTAAATATACGCGTTTCCCCCAGTGAGCCTACTTGCACAGACTCTGTGCAAGGTCAGGGAGGACAAGGATCAGGTCCTGTTGATGGTGCCATATTGGCCCAACCGGACCTGGTTCCTGGAACTTATGCTCCTCGCGACAGCCCCTCCTTGGCCGATTCCTCTGAGGAAGGACCTTCTGACTCAGAGACGGGGCACCCTGTGGCACCCGCGTCCAGACCTATGGAAGCTTCATGTCTGGCCCCTGGACGGGACGTGGAGGTTGTAGGTGACTTACCCCAAGAGATAGTTAACACCATCACTTCGGCACAAGCACCGTCTACAAGACAGGCTTACACCTTGAAGTGGAACCTGTTCGTCGAGTGGTGTTCTTCTCGTCGAGAAGACCCCCGAAGATGTTTGATCGCGTCTGTGCTTTCCTTCCTGCAACAAGGGTTGGAGTGTAGGCTGTCGCCCCCCATCCTCAAGGTCTATGTTGCTGCAATATCCACCTATCACGACCACGTAGAAGGTAAGATGGTTAGGAAGCACGACCTGGTCATCAGGTTCCTTAGCGGGGCGAGACGGTTAAGTCCCCCTAGATTCTGTCTATGAAGACTTTGCTGTTGGCTGCATTGGCCTCCATCAAGAGGGTAGGGGACCTGCAGGCATTTTCGGTCGACGAATCGTGCCTAGAGTTCGACTGGGTGATACCCACGTGGTACTAAGACCCTGGTCTGGCTATGTGCTCAAGGTTCCTACACTCCCTTCAGGGACCAGGTGGTGAACCTGCAAAGTTCTACGTGGATAGAACTCAAAGCTTCATAACCTCAGATCAGCTCTTTGTCTGTTATGGAGGCCAGCAGAAGGGAAAGGCTGTCTCCAAGCAGAGGATGGCCCACTGGATAGTGGATGCCATCACCTTGGCTTACCAAGCACAAGATTTGCCCTGTCCGTTCAGGGTGCAAACACACTCTACTAGAAGTGTTGCATCCTTCTGGGCACTGGCACGTGGCACCTCGCTGTCAGACATCTGTAGAGCTGCAGGCTGGGTGAACCCAACACATTCATTAGATTCTATAGCCTACGTGTAGAGCCGGTCTCCTCCTGTGTTCTCACTTCAAATGGGTAGAAGCACTGAGAGGCCCCGGCTCTTGTCGGCTTGCTGTGCTCCGGCACTCATATTCTCCAGAAGCAAACTCTGTGAGTCCTCCATCACCCTCAGTGCCGGATGTGGCAGAACATCTGGCATCAGGCCCTTTGCCGCTGAATCCTTACCGGTATTGGGCTGGGGTTATATGAGTGACCCTGCATGGATCCCATATATTCTTCCACGGTCGCTCCTACAGGAAGCTTGTGTCTTTCCCTTGGGAGAGCCTTGTTGTCACTGGGACTGAGCCCCCTCCTCCGTTGTGGGCTACGGCTCCACATAACTCCTTCGGGGTACAAACCCGATTCCAAAAAAGTTGGGACACTGTACAAATTGTGTATAAAAAAGGAATGCAATAACTTACAAATCTCATAAACTTATATTTTATTCACAATAGAATGTTGTTCCCGACAGGGAATGGCCGCAACCAGAAACGAAAAAGATGCAGTGTCTGCCCGCAATTTGCTCTCTTAGGATGGAAAATTTGCTCTTTTAAATGTGCTGAAGCACACAGGGACAGCCGTGGCACTGCTGCAGGAGATGACAGCCTGACAGCGTGGTCTCACTCTCACAACAGCTGATGAATCAGCACAGAGACACGTGAGCTCGCGGCCGCTGCTGAAGTGCCTTCACACTAACACCAACAAGAACTCTTTTCCATAGCCTATTGAGTCACACTCTCCGGAGAAGATCAGCACAACTGCTCGGCTCCGAAATGAAAGACAAATGTGCATTTGCTGGCACTTCCTATTTATACCCGCGCTGTGGGGGTGGAGTGCTGCATGCAAATTCTGCATGCCCATGTTCATTGGCCGGTTAGTACACACTCGAATGTGATAGGGCTCTCATGTGATATCTCAATTCGTTGGTTCACATTCTGATGTACGTCGAACGTGGCCGACTGAAAGGGAGCACTTTTTAAACCATACAATAAAGCTAAATTCAAATGAAAGTCCAATTAAAAAAACAGGTACAGTAAAAAATTCACAAATCTGTGTTTTGTTAGAGTAGTATTTGTGGCAGTCGAGAAATCACGATGTGAAATGGGTAGATAGGCATTTCATGATGAAGTGAGTGTTATATTTTTACTCCATAAAGCTTTCTTCTCTTACTTGCACCCTCCAAAAGGTTTTTTGTGCCAATGCATTGTTAAAAGAATCAGTGTGTTTTGTAATTGTCCCATATAAAACTTTAACGGCACATTTAAAAATGGTATAATAAAATGTGCTAATTCACAACATTAATACATCCTTTATTAAATCACTTTGTCGAATTTTTAACGCATCTTTACAGATCAATTCACTGAATCAATTCATTTAGTTCTAATAGTGTTTAATGCAAATCGCGTTATTTAAAGGGGAAGTTCAAGCATCAATGAGTAACAAAACTGCACTGAATCAGTATTTATTCTTATTACTTTCATGTGAAATGTAATAATAACACGTAATAATTATGTAGTTATGTCTGAGAACAATTTCTTAGCAACTATGGATTGTATATAGGCATCTGGCTACACAATGTTATTACTGCTATTAATTTTAATCCTTATTAACAAATATAGTTTGGAATGTATGTATGTATGTATTTATTTATTAATACCAGTAATATCAATGTTGCTTTTTAAAATTTGACTAGAGGCACCAATAAGGATTTTGCCTAGGGTTTGAAATACATGGTGAGACTTGTGTTTAGCTGCAATGAGTTTCTCGACTCTAAAGGATTCCTTCTGAGAAATGTGCAAAATCTGCAACATTCCCAATAGTGTGCACTCTAGCGAGTGTGAT
Source organism: Paracanthobrama guichenoti (assembly GCA_018749465.1). Classification (NCBI taxonomy): domain Eukaryota; kingdom Metazoa; phylum Chordata; class Actinopteri; order Cypriniformes; family Gobionidae; genus Paracanthobrama; species Paracanthobrama guichenoti. Next base: position 5,821,465 of record CM031957.1, read on the forward strand.
GGCATTGGCTTTATGGCGTGTTCGAATCAAGCATAGCAGTCTGATGTGTCAACTTCTGGTTCAATTGGACAATGGCCTTTGGCAGTTACAGTGTTTTCAAGTCAAGCCAGAAAGAATGTATTCATGAGTTAAAATGCACATAAACATCAGCACCTTGGTAACTTTTTGCTTAAGCATTTCTGAGTTGCGTGGCAGTGAGAAAACATGCCATATTGCTGACATATTGCTTGAGACTTACTGATATAAATATTATAACTTTATTTGTTCTTCTTTATTGCACAATACATATTTCTTAATATTAAGCGTTAATATTAATATCTTAAGATTAAAATGTTTTAAATCACTATTACTAAGGATGGTATAATCACTGTATAATTTAAATGCAAGATATTTAAAGTGCACCTAAAGTATACTTGCAATAGTTCCACTTTAGCACAATCAAATACTTAAGTATATCTTTAGTCAGACCTCAGAACTATATATGGATAACTAAAGTGCATTAAATACAAAATTACTTGTTCCAATTTAGCACACTAAAAGTACAATTGCAGGGTATTTATATTAAGAACATAAATATAAATGTATTTGTAGTATATTTAGCATAAAATAAATGTATTTCAAATACAATTTAGTATATTTATTTTTCACTACATCCAGAATACCACATTATGAAACTTTTTTATTATTATTTCATTCAGTTATAATTATAATTTTCAGTTTTTAACAATAGATGCATTTTTACCTTGCCCAACTTTGTTTCTTTTCAAAACCAAAAGAAAGCTATTCTAATATCTTTAGTTTTCATTCCATATATGACTGGATTGACAACTGGAAGGACTGTATAAATCATCAAACCACAAATCCTCTGTGCACTGGAAGAGAAATTGGGGATCCGATATGATAATATAGCAATGGTTGTCACTATTTCAAAGAGAAAAAATGTAGTGATCTGGGCCATGCATGTATTCACAGCCTTTAGTTTTGAATCTGCATGTGTTTGTTTTATACACGTGACTAGAATGTGCGTATAAGAGAAAAGCTGGACAGAGACACTGATAATCTGCATAAATCCTGTCATTGTTAAACCATAAATGTTGTTCACAGTAAAATCCCCTCCACATGAAAGCAAAAGCAAAGATGGGTTGTCACAGTACACATTAGCAATGAAAGACTTACATTTCTCCATTCTAGATTGAAGGGACAATAACACAAGTATTAAGACAAAGTCAAGGCTCCATGCCAGTGCTATGAGTCCACATATTCTGCCAGGAGTCATAATAGAATTGTATCTGAGTGGGTTGCATATTGCTATGTACCGGTCTATCGACATGGCTGCCAGTAGAAAAAGTATTGCACCTCCATACATATGTACCAAAAAAGCCTGAAAAACACATGTAGGGTAATACACATCATTTGTTTCTGTTATAATGTCCACAAGCACCCTGGGCAAAGCAGAAGTAATTCCAATTAAATCGGTTAGAGGGAGGCTGAACATGATGTAGAACATCGGCTTGTGAAGGTTTCTTTGGGTGATTATCAGTCCAAGAATGATTCCATTACAGAGCACAGAGAACACATAAATCAGAGCTCCAACGAAGAACACAGGATATAATGCTTTGGGATGGACATCAAATTTTGCAATTTTAAGGTTGAATGTGAAAGTAGGATATGAAATATTTCCAGCCATTAAAAACCTTAATGGGGAGGAATGATGATGTACATTTTCACCATAAGAATTTTGCAAGAAAAAGTCATGTAAAAATGAAAGATTTAATCTATATGCATACTTACCTTTTCAATTTATGTCACAATAATTATTACTTTAGTTGTATGACCTGAATACATCTGCTATATGCATAATGTAAGCTATGGATATACATTATTGCCTTTTATTTATGCTCACAAAAAAACACGCGAGTCATGGGACTTGTGAGTCATAGTTCAATTGATAGTATTTCAAAAAGCCAGATGATGCAATGCCTGTCTCTAAAGTAGAAATTATATGTGTATTGCATTTCAGCTCTGTTTCAGCTGGATTTCCCATTTTAGAACAGTGAAAAGGCTTGTTTCGGTCATTAAACCCAAAACACAGTTTCTAAGATGTTAACAGATAAGTGTTGCACATTACTGAAAACAATGATACCACAATTTATTTTGAAAACTAAAGGTTGAGGCCCTGTGCGAACGTGATGTGCGAGGCCCATGGCTATATTAACGGGGCCTACTGTTGCTATAGTGTCAAACAATTTGTTGTTTATGTTGATATTTAAGGAAAAAAATTTGTATATTCAGTTTAGCAGCATTAGGTTCAAGAAGTTAAACTGTAACTGAACTGCGCAGGGCGCACATTTTTACCCTTAAATTTTGTTCTAAATTATGAATGGGTCAAACGTGTTTGCAAAACGGCTTGAATCCACTTTATTTCTCCAATTTATTTGGACTGCTCTCTCACATCATCTGAAGCAATTCCTCAGTCAGTAAAATAAACAGACTACCAGCGCTGATTTTCAGTAGCCTAGTTTTCCTCTGTGAACATGCGCTAAGTGGATGTCTAACAATTTTGTTGCTTTTTGCAGTTTTCAGATTTAAAAACATTTAAAACTCTAGAGATAGAGTAGGCTTTACTCATTCTGCGGCACTGCTGCTCCAAAAGGTGCGTAATAGTTAGGCTATATGGTTATTTAACTTTATAGTGTTAAATAAAAAACCTTTTGTGCATACCGTCAGATGAAATGCAGGTGTCCATGCTTTCCCCGTCCATGCAATAAATGCACATTCTTCTATGAGTGCGGATTTATAGTGTAGCCTATTTACTTGAACTACTTTGGTAGCCTAATATCTATGGTTTCCCATTTCAGAAGCAGCCAAAATCAGAATTTGAATGGACTGAATAAAGCTCTCCACGAACTTGACGTGGGATGCTGCGCTGACTAACATGTATGCACATGAATCACTGTCACATGCAAAGAGAAATAGGCTATTGTAAGTTACTGCATAATAAATTTTTAACAAGCAGAATTATACAGCATCACGATACACATTTTTAGCTATGTCTTTTAACTATTATAGTATTTTGAAGGGCAAAAACATAAACTTTAACTATTGGCTTTTACATCAAGTCAGCTGTCACTTCTTTTGCGCAAGGCCCTGGTGAGGCGCAAGGCCCTGTGCGGTCACACACTTGGCACAGCCCTTGCGATGGTACTGGCTGTAATACACTACACTTTTGCCCAGATTTGTGGTCAACACTAGTGTCACAGTTTAGGGTGCTTCATCGGCTCCCCTGTTGTCTGTGTTGTCCCGTCATTTTCTGCAGCTCGTGACCTGGGCAATTATTCAGCGCGGGTGTGTGCAGATCACAAGCTGATTGCCCTCACCTGTCGCTTGTTCCCTTCCTCCCTTATATTCTCTGCTGTGTCTGCCTCTTGTTGTCAGTAGATTTCGTGCTGTTGTTCATGTACCTGTGCTGTGTGTCTTTGTGTTTTACCTTCTTCCGCTGCGGTGCCCAGGACAACTAGATGAGGAGTCTTTCAGCTGGCTGTGCGCTCGATATCCTTAGTCTCGTTCCCCGTCCCATTGGGCATTGCACCTGAGGAGGTCTCCACAGCCTTTGTCCACACGTGTCTGTACAGACAGCTCTGGAGTTGTTACACCAACTTTCTGTTTGTGTGTGTCACTATACATGTTGGATGTTTATTGGGTTTTCTGTTGTGCCTAATAAACTGTTGCACGAATCCTCTGCATTTGAGTCCTCCCTCCACATCCCTGACGTGAATCTACTTACCAATATGGACTGAGCAGAGGATATCGACGTTCACCGAGTCCTCAAGCAGCAAGGCACGCTTCTGGGAAGACAGCAGGAAGAGATCACCGCATCTCATCACGCTTTTTCGGAGCTGTCACTTCAACTGACCCAGCTCACAGAACGGCTTGATCGGTTTCGGATTATTCCTCCTGCAGCTCCTGTTGTACCACCTCCGTCTGAACCAGAGACAGCCACTCCCCGTCGTGCTGAACCTCATCTTAATCCACCTGCTCCATACTCCGGTGAGCCCAATTCATGCCTGTGGAGGAGCCTATGCAGATCGGGAGAGCCCGGCTGACGATCACCAAGCGGCGCCATTGTCTCACTCACAATCTGTGTCTTTACTGTGGGGAGGCGGGGTATGTGGCGGCTTCGTGTCCAGTGAAGGGGCGGCGTTTTCCGTCCAAGGGAGGGTGTACGGTGAGCATCACTAATACATTGCTACCCTCTGGTGGTCGTTCCGTCCTCGAGGCTTTATTACAGTTTAATAGGGCTGTTCATCAGGTGTCAGCTGACTGCCCGATTAGGTGTTCCTTCAGTTCCGCTGGCTAAGCCCATTTCAGCCAGGACTCTCTGCGGCACCCATCTTACTAAAATTACCCACTCCACCAGGTTTATTACTCTCACCCTCTCAGGTAATCATGCTGAGGAGATTCGTTTTCTCCTTATTCACTCTCCCTCCACTCCAGTTAGTGTTGGGACACACCTGGTTGGTCAAACATAACCCTCACATTGACTGGGCTCTTAATTCTGTTCTGGCATGGAGCCCTTTTTGTTTATCTCAATGTTTGGGTCCTGTTATGTATTGTTCTGTGTTACTGGAGGAGCCAATGAACCTGATGAATGTACCGGAGGCTTGCCATGACTTGAGAGTGGTTTTTAGTAAAACCCCAGCTTCATCTCTTCCTCTGCACCGCCTGTACAACTGTGTGATAGAGCTGTTGCCTGGCACTTTTCGACCTAAAGCGCCTTTACTCTCTTTCCGGGCCTGAGAGGGAGGCCATGGAGAAGTACATCAATGATTCTCAGGTAGCTGGCATCATCAGACCTTCTTACTCTCCAGCTGGGGTGGGGTTCTTCTTTGTGGGGAAGAAAGATGGGGCACTCCGTCCCTGTATAGATTATCAGGGCTTGAATGACATCACAGTAAAGAATCGTTATCCTTTGCTGTAGATGTCATCGGCCTTCGAGCTCTTGCAGGGGGCAACCATCTTTACGAAGTTGGACCTCCGCAATTCTTATTACCTAGTTCGGATTAGGGAGGGGGACAAATGTCAATGATGTGCTCAGAGACATGGTCGACCGGTTTGTATTTGTTTACCTCAATGACATCCTGATCTTCTCCCATAACAAGCATGGTCACTTCCGTTCCTGAGATTTATTCTTTCACCTGAAGGAATCCGAATGGATCCTGCCAAGGTAAAAGCAGTTTCTGATTGGCCTACCCCAGATAGTCGTAGAGCGATTTCTGGGGTTTGCCAATTTTTACAGGCGGTTCAGCCAGGTCGCCCTTCCCTTTGACGGATCTCACCTCCACTTTCTGTTGGTCACTTTGCCGTCTCGTCAGTTCGTTGTGGAGGTGGATGCATCAGAGGTGGGGGGGTGGGTTGGGGCAGTTTTGTCTCAGAGGTCACCTTCAGATGACAGAGCATGCCAGGCTCCACCCACTCCCAAGCGCCACGCAAAGCTTCTCCAGAGTACTGATCACACACATCTGCACCTCATCATCATCCCATCACTGCCTGCACTTTAGCCCCACGCACACACACAGTCACTGTCCAGTCTCGTTAACACTACGCTTTCATGTTGACTTACCTCAAGGACTCTCCTGTGCTACTTACCTGCTTCCCTGTCTCCAGTGTGTCTCCTCGACCTCGTCTCCTGTCTCCATCGTCTCCCTGGCTCCTGTGTTTCGTCCTCCTGAAGACGCTGAGTATCCGTGCCCTGTTACCTTCCCTATCCTGCCATTCATTCATCTGACTACTCACTTTATCTGCTGCACATCCCGGTCACTCAATAAACTGTCTTCATTTCCATCTCCTGTTCTCCGTGTCCCTCTGTACGTAACAAGTACATCCCTGTGCACTTTTTTTCTCATCATTTAACCCCCTTGGAACAGAATTACGACATCGGGAATAGGAAGTTAGGGCTGTTAAGTTGGCTGGAGGAGTGGCGCCACTGGTTAGAGGGCGTCAGTTCATGTCGGCATGTCCGGTTTGTGCTGCGGGGAAGGGCTCCAATCAACCCCCAGCAGGGCTACTCCAGCCGCTGCCTGTCCCTTTGAAACCCTGGTCACACATAGCAATGGACTTCGTCACAGGCCTACCTCCATCTAGCGGCAACACGGTAGTCCTCACGGTAGAACCCTCGTAGGGTTCTCGAAGGCGGCCCATTTTATTCCCCTCCCCAAATTGCCTTCAGCGAGGGAGACAGCGACTATCATCCTGGATCACGTTTTCTGTATTCATGGCCTCCCGGTGAGCATGGTTTCTGACAGGGGTCCCCAATTTGTGTCTAAGTTTTGGGCAGAGTTCTTTCGACAGCTGGGGGCAACTGCAAGTCTTTCCTCCGGGTATCACCTGCAGACAGGCTAACCAGGATCTGGAGAGAGTCTTGCGTTGTGTGGCGTCCGCAGAACTGTCATCTTGGAGTTCCAGATTAACCATGGTCAAGTATGTGCATAACTCCCTCCTGGTCTCATCTATGGGTTTGTCTCCCTTCCAGTGCTGTTTAGGCTACCAGCCACCCTTATTCCCCTCCCAAGAATCCGACACCATTGTTCACAAGGCGTCAAGGTGTCGGCGGATCATCACCGTGCTAAGCCCCCACTTTACGTGTGCAGTCAGAAGACATTCCTTTTAAACTCTGCTCACGTAAACTGGGACCCAAATTTATTGGACCATTTTCGATCACTAAGGAGCTCAGTCCGGTTTCGGTTTGACTCAATTAACCCCCCAGTTTAAGACTATCCACCCGGTGTTTCATGTATCTAAGATCAAGCCCGATTAATTGGATTTATGTCTACAAGTTGCAACCCACCCAAGACACTGTATTTTTTTCTGTGGGGAGAAATTAGCTAACAGTAGCATGAAGCCAGCACATCTGCAGCGTCATCTTAAGGCAAAACATGGATGTCACATTGGTAAGCCACCTGACTTTTTAAGAGGAAACTGTCTGAATTCAGATCTTCTCTAGACACGATGCAGAAGACCTCCACAACATCAGCCAAAGCCCTGAAGGCCTCTTATGCAGTGGCTTTGCTCGTAGCTATAAAGCCAAGAAGCCATTCACTATCGCTGAAGACCTGCTCCTTCCAACAGCTGTAGTGCTGGCTGAGACTATGCTGGACAAAAACACAGCGGAGAAATTAAAGACTGTGCCTTTGTCAAATGACACTATTTGCCACAGAGTAGATACAATGGGAACAGACATTGTCGAGTTGTGGGAAAACTTAGCGACTCCTTTTCACTCCAGCTGGATGAATCCACAGATGTCAGCAGAAATGCACAACTTGTTGCTTTTGTGAGGTACGTTGATACTGATGACATTTATGAGCACATACTATTCTGCAAAAGTTTGGAGGGGAAAACAACAGGAGAGGACATATTTAATGTCGTCAATACCACTTTCTGTGAAAACGGTTTGAGTTGGAAATCCTGCAGCAGCATCTGTACAGACACGGCAGCATCAATGACAGGCAACGCAAAAGGACTAATAGCGCGCATTAAAAAAGAAAACCCAGACGTGATGTGGACTGAATGTGTCATACACAGAGAGGCATTAGAGCAAATCGGGTAAAGTGGTTGAAAATGCCCATTCTGGTTTGAAAATGCACCACTGATTGGGAAACACCCACTAGTGTTCTGCAGAGAGACACACCAGCATGATCTTTTGCTCATCAACTACAAATCACTGTTAGTTCAATGTCACTGTCTCCACCCATGTGTGCTGTTGACTTTCATCACAATTTCAATGCTGATACAACCCACTTTAAACACTGAAATGTCAAACTCAACCAAAATGATGGTTTGGATCAAAACTCAACATTGTATCAATGTTACCTTGCTGTCTAGGTTTAGACAATAATGAAAACCTGTATTCTCTGAACTGTATTCTCCCTTGTTTAGTAGACCCTCCATTTGGCCCTCAGCCACCTAGATAATAAAGACTTGTACGTACGAATGCTGTTCATTTACTTCAGTTCAGCATTCAATACAATACAACACCTGATTGAGAAGCTGAGCCAGCTGGGCCTGGATACCTCCATCTGCAACTGGATCCTGAATTTCCTGACTGGGAGACCTCAGTCGGTCCGGATCAGGATCAACACCTTGAGCACCATCACACTGAGCACTGGCTCCCCACAAGACTGCGTGCTCAGTCCCCTACTGTTCACACTGCTGACCCACGACTGTGCGAATTACATCATCAAGTTCGCCGATGACACGACCGTGGTGGGTCAGCATACAGAGAGGAAGTGCGGAAGCTAACTTCCTGGTCTGGAGCCAACAACCTGTCTCTGAACATCGAAAAAAACCAAGGAGATGGTTGTTGAATTCAGAAGAGCACAGAGCGACCACTTTCCCCTGGACATTGACGGATCCTCCGTGGAGATCGCCAAGAGCACCAAGTTCCTCTGTGTTCATCTGGCAGAGAACCTCTCCTGGTCACTTAACACCAGCTCGGTGGAGAACCTCTGCTGGTCACTCAACACCAGCTCGATCAGTTAGAAAGCACAGCAGCATCTCTACTTCATACGCAGACTGAGGAAAGCACATCTTCTCATATTCATATATATATATATATATATATATATATATATATATATATATATATATATATATATATATATATATATATATATATATATATATATATATATGTTAAACATGTACTACTCGGGCACAGTCACTTTAAATTTTTTTTACTGTTTTTGATTATTCAATATTGCTACTGTAAACACTAGCCATTTTGAATTCTCAAAACTGTTGCTGCTAAAAAATGCTGCTTTTTTTCTCTCTTTCGCTCTCTCTACTCCAATGCTGCTATTATTACTTAGTACAAAGTTACATGTCACATGTTACACAACAGTCTGCACTATGTTCTATTTTCATGTTTTATGTTTCTGTCCTGTGGCGTACTGTATCGAACTGTTTGTTTTGCACTTGTTTCTTTTTTGACCCTCTGTTGCTCTGTGTTATGTGTAGCACTTAGGTCCTGGAGTAACGTTGTTTTGTTTCACTGTATATTGCAACCACTATGTATGGTGGAATGACAATAAAGCATCTTGAATCTTGACTTATACATACAGTATATGGAGATTATATAAAAAAAACAATTAGAGTACACTGTCAGAAAAAAGGTACATTGCTGTCACTGGGGAGGTACCCTAAGGTACAAAACCTTCAAGGTACTAATATGCTCTCTTAAAGTACTGATATTAAGGTACTAATATGTACCATTTAGGGGTGAGTAAGGTACAAAGATGTACCTTTTCACTTTTGTACCTTAGGGTACCGCCCCAGTGACAGCACTGTACCTTTTTTTCTGAGAGTGTATATTTACTGTACATTTAGGCCAAAGCATAAAACAGCTTCCCATACTCAAGTTATGAGTATTCACTGAAAGGACTTTGGGATTTTTATGGACTGAGATGGACTGTTTTTATGTCTGGGGTCCCAGAGACATATGTACATATTTATTACGACACAAATTTTCTAAATGTACGTCTTATTTTCACGTCAGATTATTTTAACATGTTCATCTGACCTAATCAAAACCCAGTAGATATTAAAGCTTTAATGCTCTGTTTTACCATGCTCGTTTACACATGCTCTTTTCAGAAATATGAAAAGTTGCAGTAATGGTGTACACACACATACACACACACAAAGTGATCAAAATAAACAGTTGCAGGAACATGTCAGTGTGTACATAAGAGAATCATGTGAAAACTAATGTTTTATACCTGAGGCCTCCCAAAAGTGTAATACATTTTTCATGAATGATATTTTCTTTGATGAAAAAAAGTTGAATCAATTTGAGATAAAACTTTGTTTATATATGATTAGGAAATGTCAAAGCATCAAACTGAAAATTGATTGTATGTGGATTAAATGTATTTTAGGCTAAATGCATTTTCATGTGATTAATGCCTAAATAGTCATATTGTTGTTATTACATCCTGCTAGACTTTTACAATGCTGCACTAAAATAACAATATTTAAAAAGTTTTATTGGACTTCTTGGCAAAACAGTGACAAAAATACATTTTACAGATATTTTATATTTTAGAGATTTTCCTGCGAATGATTTTTAGCAGATTATTTCGTAATTCATGACTGTTCAATCCATAAACTACTGGATTCAGAAGTGGAGGCACGAGGAAAATGAGCATCCCCATAATCTTTTGCACATCTGCATTTACATTTTTGAACCTGTGTGACAAGATGGTGAAAGTTCCAACAACCTCATATATGATGAAAATGGCCAGTTGAGCAACACAGGTGTTGATGGCCTTGCTCTTTGTATCAGACCTACTCGTGACCAAGCAGGTAATCAAAATCTTCACATAGGAAAATACTTGAATGGAAACACTAATAATCTGCATCATGGCTGTGTTAAACAAGCCTATGATATTACTACTTGTGGTATTGTCACAGGTCAGTTTAAGGAGAGAGGGATTATCACAAAACACATTCAAAACGATGGATCTGCATCTGGAATACTTGCCCTGCAAGGAAAACAGCAAAACAATGAAAAAAAGGTCAAGGCCCCATACAATAGCAATAATTCCCATCACAAACCTTGGTGTCATAAGAGCATTGTATCGCAGAGGCATACAAATAGCAATATAGCGATCAAAAGACATGGCAGCCAGGATGAACAAAACACCACCCCCATACATGTGGAGCAGAAAACCCTGGAGCACACAGACAGGATAGTATGTATTATTGGTTTCCATCACAATGTCAGAAAGAACCTTGGGAAGCATGGAAGTAATTCCAACAAAATCATTCAGAGGAAGACTGAACATAATGAAGTAAATTGGCTTATGGAGACTTTGTGTCATAATGATGAGGAGTAACAGGGTCAAATTACAAAAGGCACCAAACATGTAAATAAAGATGCCAAATAGAAATATGGGATATTTTGCTCCTGGAGGGATGGAAAATGGATCCAGGGTTAGCTCAAAACTAACTATGATGGATAAGTTCTCCATTATGACTCTGGAATCTGTGGAAAATAAGAGAAAATTTGTACTTTGACATTCATTTCATTAAATCCCCAAACTGACCCTTTATGAAATAAAACATAAGCCTTAAAACATTTGTCACTCACCTCATGCACCCTTGATTAATATCTCTCAGTTAAAAGACTCTATACAGTATCATGTCATCTACAAGGTCAAACTGAAACGCTTTTGTCTTATATAGATATTCATCTTACTGACATCATGCGCATTATAACCCCTGAAGACAACGCAAGAAAACGCATAATACTTGTCACAGACTGGCAATGTTATGACACAGATTCTTACACAGACATGCATATCACATATACTAATTAATTCCAGCACTGAAAAAATCTGTGTACTTCAGAAATGTGTTGCAATAACATACATAATAATAAGCATTATCAATTCAATTTTAAATTGGCCACTTTAAAAGGTTGGATGCTTTCCTTTAATAGAATACAGGGTTTATTGATTTCCAAAAGGGGAAAATGCAATGATATTGAATTCATTATAAGACAGACATGCTGGCAGGAAGCAAGGCACACAGAGTACTGTAGTTCTCTGCACTTATAGTGTGTAGAAATCTATAGTCACAAACTCATTGAGACAATTTTGCATGGTCTTCGCTTGGACATCTAACCATGTGTTATCTAAATAATTTTCAGAAAAGGTTTGTAGACTAATAGTCTGATTAGAAAAAGCTCCAAACATATATGGGAAATATGGGATATTTTGCTCCTGTGGGATGGCATATGGAGCCAGGGTTAGCTCAAAATTAACTATGATGGACAAGTTCCCTAAAATTACTGTGAAATCTGTGGAAAAGGGAAATACACTCTCTGAAATATTAGTACCTTTTCGGTTTTGTACCTTAGGGTACCGTCCCGGTGACAGCAATGTACCTTTTTTTCCTGACAGTTTATTGTTTTTGGTCCCACTTTTGCTGCCAAAACAGCCCTGACCCGTCGAGGCATGGATCCCCAGGTTTGCTGTGGTATCTGGCACCAAGATGTTAGTAGAAGATCCTGTATGTTGTGAGGTGGGGCCTCCATGAATCCAGTCTTGTTTGTTGAGCACATCCCACAAATGCTCAATTAGATTGAGATATGGGGAATTTTGAGGCCAAGTCAACACCTCAAACTCGTTGTTGTGCTCCTCAAACCATTCCAGAACCATTTTTGCTTTGTGGCAGGGTGCATTATCCTGCTGAAAGAGGCCATAGCCACCAGGGAATACCGTTTCCATGAAAGGGTGTACATGGTCTACAATAATGCTTAGATAGGTGGTACATGTCAAAGTAACATCCACATGGATAGTAGGACCCAATTTTTCCCAGCAAAACATTGCCCAAAGCATCACACTGCCTCCGCCGGCTTGCCTTCTTCCCATAGTGCATCCTGGTGCCATGTGTTCCCCAAGTAAGCGACGCACACTCAACGTGCTATCAACTCGCTATCAACGTGATGTAAAAGAAAACGTGATTCATCAGACCAGGCCACCTTCTTCCAAAGCTCACGTGCCCACTGTTGTCGCTTTTGGTGGTGGACAGGGGTCAGCATGACCCTGACTGGTCTGCGGCTATGCAGCCCCATATGCAACAATCTACGATGCACTGTATATTCTGAAACTTTTCAATCAGAAGCATTAACTTCTTGAGCAATTTGATCTACAGTTTGTCCGTTTGAAAGGACCACGCAGGCCAGCCTTTGCTTCCCACAAGCATCAATGAGCCTTGGCCCCCCATGACCCTGTCGCCGGTTCACCACTCTTCCTTCCTTGGACCACTTTTGATAGATACTGACCTGCAGACCGGGAACACCCCACAAGAGCTGCAGTTTTGGAGATGCTCTGACCCAGTCGTTTAGCCATCACAATTTGGCCCTTGTCAAGCTCGCTCAAATCCTTATGCTTGCCCATTTTTCTTGCTTCTAACACATCAACTTTGAGGACAAAATGTTCACTTACTGCTTAATATATCCCACCCACTAACAGATGCTGTGATGAAGAGATAATCAGTGTTCCTCACTTCACCTGTCAGTTGTCATAATGTTATGAATGATATGATATATATATATATATATATATATATATATATATATATATATATATATATATATATATATATAAACACAAAACTACTGAAAAGTCTTTGGAAATGCAGCCCAGATTGGATCAGTTGTTATTTCTTGTTTTTAATTCATTTTTTAAAAGTTTAGCATAAAATAAAAACTAAGATAAAATTTTCGTCTACAATTGTCTCTACTTTTTCATCAGGAGAGACTATTCAGCTGTTACGCCTTCAAAATATTTTGAATGAGTTTGCGCTGTTGCTCAAGTTTCCTTAGCCATACTGTGACTGTAACACGAAACTACATGGAGCAAGAACACAACATAGACGGTAGCAAACACTCAAGCGACGAGTGCTGACGACATGCTAGGTAGAAGGAAGAGGCTCGCATTTAGTCGCATTTTATGTACAATGATATTGACAAAGTCAGAATGTGTCATTATAACTGACAGGAAGCACTGCGGTCAAAAAATATTGGGGAAAAACACCACCAACTTTAAGCGACATTTAAAGGCTAACCACCCACACACTCAGGTAAGTTAACTTAAAGGGATAGTTCACCCTGAAATGAAAAGTCATCTTTTACTCACCCTGCTGTTGTTCTAATGCCCTATGTTCTAACTTTCTCAGACCTCAAAAGCAGACATTTTAAAAAATAGTCCTGCACGCGCTGCTTCATATAATGGCAGTGAATAGCGACCAAGCTAAAACATTACTAAAAATATACAAAAGTATCACGCCATGATACAGTGAGACGCGCGACATATATGGAAAGTGTTCAGGATGCTTTGAGAGAAAGAAACACTGAGCTCGGCCGTGTGCACTTTCCTGTGATCAGTGCAAGCCATCAGCCGGTGCCGGCGTTCATGCTTACTATAACTAGCACTGTTGTCATTGTGCCCAGGATAAGCACACACACTCATTTTGAGAAATCGGGCTCAATAGAAACAAACACGATTCTCGTCTTTTCTATAAGGTATATGATAAGAAATAATACTAATAATAAAACCTCCTCAAGCAAATATCGTGTACTGGTTGTCATGACAACATTGCATGAGGGGCTGCTGAGTCAGTGCTGACCATAGATACGTATACATATCTATGGTGCTGACGGCTCACACTCATCACAGGAACACGCACAGAGTAATAAGTCTCATAAAGTCTCATAAGCTAATGCTGATTTTAGGCATCTACACTGTAAATCAACCAGTTAGCTATGGTGTTGTGGCACATACATTATGCAGGTTATATACATTCACCTAAAGGATTATTAGGAACACCATACTAATACTGTGTTTGACCAACTTTCACCTTCAGAACTGCCTTAATTCTACGTGGCATTGATTCAACAAGGTGCTGAAAGCATTCTTTAGAAATGTTGGCCCATATTGATAGGATAGCATCTTGCAGTTGATGGAGATTTGTGGGATGCACATCCAGGGCACAAAGCTCCCATTCCACCACATCCCAAAGATGCTCTATTGGATTGAGATCTGGTGACTATGGGGGCCATTTTAGTACAGTGAACTCATTGTCATGTTCAAGAAACCAATTTGAAATGATTCAAGCTTTGTGACATGGTGCATTATCCTGCTGGAAGTAGCCATCAGAGAATGGGTACATGGTGGTCATAAAGGGATGGACATGGTCAGAAACAATGCTCAGGTAGGCCGTGGCATTTAAACGATGCCCAATTGGCACTAAGGGGCCTAAAGTGTGCCAAGAAAACATACCCCACACCATTACACCACCACCACCAGCCTGCACAGTGGTAACAAGACATGATGGATCCATGTTCTCATTCTGTTTACGCCAAATTCTGACTCTACCATCTGAATGTCTCAACAGAAATCGAGACTCATCAGACCAGGCAACATTTTTCCATTCTTCAACTGTCCAATTTTGGTGAGCTTGTGCAAATTGTAGCCTCTTTTTCCTATTTGTAGTGGAGATGAGTGGTACCCGGTGGGGTCTTCTGCTGTTGTAGCCCATCCGCCTCAAGGTTGTGCGTGTTGTGGCTTCACAAATGCTTTGCTGCATACCTCGGTTGTAACGAGTGGATATTTCAGTCAAAGTTGCTCTTCTATCAGCTTGAATCAGTCGGCCCATTCTCCTCTGACCTCTAGCATCAACAAGGCATTTTCGCCCACAGGACTGCCGCATACTGGATGTTTTTCCCTTTTCACACCATTTTTTGTAAACCATAGAAATGATTGTGCGTGAAAATCCCAGTAACTGAGCAGATTGTGAAATACTCAGACCGGCCCGTTTGGCACCAACAACCATGCCACGCTCAAAATTGCTTAAATCACCTTTCTTTCCCATTCTGACATTCAGTTTGGAGTTCAGGAGATTGTCTTGACCAGGACCACACCCCTAAATGCATTGAAGCAACTGCCATGTGATTGGTTGATTAGATAATTGTATTAATGAGAAATTGAACAGGTGTTCCTAATAATCCTTTAGGTGAGTGTATATTTTATGTAACTTATTAATGCATGTGTGGGCCTTCATATCATAATAAAAATTAATGTAATTAGGCATAAAAGAAAATGTATTGGCTGGTTTATGGATTGATTTGCTGCTCTCCCCACTCTGTCCAGGTGGGCGCATGGACAGGCGTGGGGAGCTCTTGCCCAGAACAGAACCATACCGCCAACACTAACTGTATGCTTTCATTGTCAACAACGATAATAAACAATATACTTGACGAAGTGGTCCTGACTAAAATGTGTCTGTTTGAATCAGTTCACCAGTCACTTTAAATTAAGGTTTCATTAGTTAACAAATGTTACTTTAGTTTACATGAACTAAGAATGAACAATACTTCAGTTTTTTTTTTTTTTCTTAGTTCATTTCAACATTTACTGATGCATTATGTAAATCAAATGTTGTATTTGTTAACATTAGTTAATGCACTGCACACCGCACCTTGGACAATTATGTACATTTTATAATGCATTGAAAATATAATATTATCTGTGTGATATACAGTATATGGCCTAAACTTAAATAAATATTTTAACTCTTTTAATGGTCTTACTATGGTCTAATCTTATCAAGTTGTATCCCCTAAAACTGCCAAAATGAATTCCTATTTTATTTATGTAAAAATATAATTACTCAAAGAAAAGATTATTGGTAAGGTAACGACTTTAACCTGATCAGTACATTATATTTAAGTATACTGAGTCTAAATAATAAACCAAATCGGAATAATAAGATGAAATAATATGAAATACTCACCCTGACATATTTATTGGGCCATTGGTACTTTTGTCAAAACCATTTCATCATCTTGAAGCATCAGATTAATGAGGCCTGTGGGAGAGTCTATTAATGACATCTAGTTTTGTTTATCACATATCATAAACCCTTGATAAACCTCTTGTGCCTCAAGTAAACTCACCAATTAGATTGATTTATGCCTTAATAGCAAACAATGTTACTAATAAAACTTTGGGGATTTGTGTCACAGAGCCTATACAAAAAAATGTCCCTAATCATTTCTTAATCATAACAAAACTTTCTAAAAATAGCTGCAAATGATTTACCAGGGAACAGTTTTTGCACTTTTGCTTTCGAGAAATCGCCGCCTTGGAATTATAATATTCTATCTGCATTCTAAGCGGTTTTGAGCTTCAAAAATACACACTTTACAAACAAAACATCCCATAATGTAAATAAGTTAAGTCAATTTTGAACCTTTTGAACCTTATAATTCCAAGGTGAAGAAATATTTCTGTTATGAACTAAAACGTGTTATTGTCAGATCTCAGGCTTCAGTTCTCAAATTTTTGCATCCTGTTGGTTGTACTGTGAATGCGTGAACAAATTCAGTCACTTCAGTCAAAGTCACTGAAAAACTTAAGTTATAAATCCGTATTAATCATTATGATTCTTCATGGAAACATAGATGCTAATAAAGCTCCTTGACAGATTTAGTCAGATTAGTTAGACATATAAAATGTGCAGTATTGAGAAGGACAGGTCTGAAAGAATCCAATTACCAAAGAATCTCTAGATTTATGTCAATAGCATCGTTTCCACAGAAAATACCCAGAATAATTTTTCCCAGAAACTTTTTTCCTCCAGACCTTTTGCTGTCTGCATTTCTATCGCAGTCTAAAGTACCGTGAAGATTAGGCAAATTAGGCTGGTGATGTAGGAACTTTAAAAAAATATATATGCATCAGACTCAGTGTGCAAGGTTTCTGTGTGTGACACATTTTTAGGATGGAGGACCAATTTGCAACTTATTAGGTCAATTGGCAACATGATTGGGTATAAAAAGAGCCTCTCAGAGTGGCAGTGTCTCTCAGAAGTCAAGATGGGCAGAGGATCACCAATTCCCCCAATGCTGCGGCCAAAAATACTGGAGCAATATCAGAAAGGAGTTTCTCAGAGAAAAATTGCAAAGAGTTTGAAGTTATCATCATCTACAGTGCATAATATCATCCAAAGATTCAGAGAATCTGGAACAATCTCTGTGCGTAAGGGTCAAGGCCGGAAAACCATACTGGATGCCCGTGATCTTCGGGCCCTTAGACGGCACTGCATCACATACAGGAATGCTACTGTAATGGAAATCACAACATGGGCTCAGGAATATTTCCAGAAAACATTGAACACAATCCACCGTGCCATTCGCCGTTGCCGGCTAAAACGCTATAGGTCAAAAAAGAAGCCATATCTAAACATGATCCAGAAGCGCAGGCGTTTTCTCTGGGCCAGGGCTCATTTAAAATGGACTGTGGCAAAGTGGAAAACTGTTCTGTGGTCAGACCAATCAAAATGTGAAGTTCTTTTTGGAAAACTGGGACGTCATGTCATCCGGGCAAAAGAGGACAAGGACAACCCAAGTTGTTCTCAGCGCTCGGTTCAGAAGCCTGCATCTCTGATGGTATGGGGTTGCATGAGTGCGTGTGGCATGGGCAGCTTACACATCTGGAAAGGCACCATCAATGCTGAAAAGTATATCCAAGTTCTAGAACAACATATGCTCCCATCCAGAAGTCGTCTCTTTCAGGGAAGACCTTGCATTTTCCAACATGACAATGCCAGACCACATACTGCATCAATTACAACATCATGGCTGCGTAGAAGAAGGATCCGGGTACTGAAATGGCCAGCCTGCAGTCCAGATCTTTCACCCATAGAAAACATTTGGCGCATCATAAAGAGGAAGATGCGACACAGAAGACCTAAGACAGTTGAGCAACTAGAAGCCTGTATTAGACAAGAATGGGACAACATTCCTATTCCTAAACTTGAACAACTTGTCTCCTCAGTCCCCAGACGTTTGCAGACTGTTATAAAAAGAAGAGGGGATGCCACACAGTGGGAAACATGTCCTTGTCCCAACTTTTTTGAGATGTGTTGATGCCATGAAATATAAACTTATTTTTCCCTTAAAATGATACATTTTCTCAGTTTAAACATTTGATATGTCATTGTATTCTGAATAAAATATTGAAATTTGAAACTTCCACATCCTTGCATTCTGTTTTATTCACAATTTGTACAGTGTCCAAAGTGTCGGGTTTGTAGACCGAATAACACACCGAGTACAACCCCAAAGTCCTAGAGAAAGTTCCTGTGGTGGAAATGCGGCTAATGAAATCATTGACCCTAATGGGACTAAAGACCAGAGAGGAATCATATTAATTAAGTGAAACATTGGTCAAGGGACAGCCACTGTGAGCTGATTATGACTGTAGAGACTAAGGGCCTGATTTGAGTAAGTGAATTAATCCTCAGGTCACTTAAAATTAATACAGAGTATTTTAAAGCCACTTGTGGATAGAGAGGCCTAAGTGGAACCAGGGGTTTAGGGTTACTAAACATTGCTCCTGCTGGTAAAGTTTGTAACTACACCTGCACATTGGGTCCAAAAGTATATTTTTGCATTGACAGCAAGCAATTAAAATTAGCAATGTACTTTGATAAAATACTTTTGTATGTTTCATTAGTAACTGACTTTCTGTTGCAGTTCAGTGATCAGTGACATGCCACAGTCAAATCTCAGACACTTTGAAGCATTTCTCACATTATCACGGTTTATTTGCTATAGTTTAGGAAGTGGTAATAAAATATGACAAGAACTCAGTGTCAGAGAGTGTCAGAATAAATTCATCTTGATTATGCCAGGTAACTTTGATAGAAAGGTATGTAATGATTACAAATACAATCAACCAATCAACTGTCAGCTGTTAAAGTTAAGTACACAATTAGATAATACCAGTTTAGCTCAACCAATGACCAAGCAATGCTTCATTTAGTTCAGTCTGTGGTGTAAAAGATCACATTAGAAATTAAAGAAAAAACACTTAAGCAAAACATGGTCAGGATAAAGTGTCTGAATAATTTTGGTCCCAATTTTGCATAAATTGTACTGGTGGTCCAATGTATGAAGGAGTTTTTGGGTATATTGTGGTACAGTTTACTTTATTTTGCCATCCTCACTTACATAGATTAACTACAGTGTCCTGCACCCACTAGTAAAATATTAGGACCCACTTTATATTAGGTGGCCTTAACTACTACTAACATTTAAAATAATAATTTGAAACAATGCACTTATTGTGTACATACATGTTTTTACATTGTACTTACATAAAACAAAATTACCTGCATGTAATTACATCTGTAATGAATTTCTGTAGTTACATTTATAATTACACAGTAGACACTTCCCTTACACTTAACTTTACCCTTAAACTTACCCATACCACCACACCTGTCCCTAACTTTACCCTTAAACTCACCCATACCACCACACCTGTCCCTAACTTTACCCTTAAATTCACCCATACCACCACACCTGTGCCTAACCTTACCCTTAAACTCACCCATACCGCCACACCTGTCCCTAACTTTACCCTTAAACTCACCCATACCACCACACCTGTCCCTAACTTTACCCTTAAACTTACCCATACCGCCACACCTGTGCCTAACCTTACCCTTAAACTTACCCACTCCACCACACCTGTCCCTAACTTTACCCTTAAACTCACCCATACCACCACACCTGTCCCTAACTTTACCCTTAAACTCACCCATACCACCACACCTGTCCCTAACTTTACCCTTAAACTCACCCATACCACCACACCTGTGCCTAACCTTACCCTTAAACTCACCCATACCACCACACCTGTCCCTAACTTTACCCTTAAACTCACCCATACCACCACACCTGTCCCTAACTTTACCCTTAAACTCACCCATACCACCACACCTGTGCCTAACCTTACCCTTAAACTCACCCATACCACCACACCTGTCCCTAACTTTACCCTTAAACTCACCTATACCACCACACCTGTCCCTAACTTTACCCTTAAACTCACCCATACCACCACACCTGTCCCTAACTTTACCCTTAAACTTACCCATACCACCACACCTGTGCCTAACTTTACCCGTATCCCACCTCAATATCAGCAAGTGTTTTGCAATACAATATGAACACAATAATTACATTGTACTTTTTTTTTTTTTTTTTTTTTTATGTAAGTACATAGTAGTTACATAGTAGCCACCTAACATAAAGTGGGACCAAAAATTATATCTGGTGTCTGAATAATTTTTGGTTTGACTGTATGTATGGGTCAGATGATTGGCTCAAAAGACGACCATAGATGGCAGCATTTACCAGGCCATGTCTTTGACAATGCCAAAATATTGCTTATTCCTGGTACAACTGCTCTCAAAAAAATAACTTTATGCTGCACAATGTTAAAAGTCACATGCGTGTGCTGCAAGTGGAACTGTAAACAGTTTGAGTCTTATTTCTGGAATTTCTGAAAAAAAAAAAGAAACCATGATCAAATCATTTCAAATATTGTAGAGGTAGAAGGATCTCCTTAGCTTTACAAGGAAAAACAATCCATCATTTTCTGTTATATTATTTTCAGTAGGTCTCTTGAGTGTATTAGTGTTCAGGGAACACATTAATTGGCTCTCTTGGACCTCTTGTCTCAGGTCTACATTGTTTTTGTTACTGTATCTGTTAGCAGTGAGATTATTGTTGTAACCGTTCCATAGTAATGACTGTATATGTTATTTCTTACAGACAGACATACGTAATGTAAAATTATTCAACAATTCAAATAAAAAAAACTATTCAAAATGTTCAGCATGACTTCATGAGCATATAATCATTTTTAAAAATGAAATAAAGTAACCAAATTAAAATAAAAGAATATGCTTTAGTTTGTACATTATTTCATCATTTGTTATATGGTTTTCAATCATTCACGGCAAAAATTGGAGTAAACTTAAAGAAAACACTGCTGGATACCATGCAGTAGAATCACAGGACTAGTAATATGAAATAAGTACTTCATCATCCATATAATCAGTGATTAGATTCAGTGAATCTGGCCCCTAGATGATGATTATGTCACCATCAATAGTTACCAACATCATCGGGCCCTGTTCTTTGTAGATTACTCAGTTATCTCGATTTGACATCCAGGATTGTTAGGTTCTTCGAAGCTCATCCTGGAGTTGCTGTTATATCAAGAAGTCTGTGATTTGTCGCTGTTCTATGATTGGATCATTATTGCAGTGGTTTTTATGTTTCTGGCATGTTATATGTTTTTTGACAACGGTTCTTCTAAACCTAATTGATGGAGCTTTTCATCTCTTGAACAACTGACACATCATGGCCATATTCCAGGATGACAATGTCACGATTCATCAGGCTCAAACTGTGAAAGAATGGTTGGAAGGGAGCATGAAGAATCATTTTCACACATGAAAAGGCACCTCTGAGTCCAGACCTTAAAGGGATAGTTCACCCAAAAAGGAAAATTCTGTCACTCACCCTCATGTCATTCCAAACCCGTAAGACCTTTGTTATTCGGAACACAAATTAAGATATTTCTGATGAAATCCGAGAGCTCTCAGGCCCCTCCATAGACAGCAATTTAATGAACACTTTCAAGGCCCAAGGTTGTTAAAATAGTCCATGTGACTCCAGTGGCTCAACCTTAATTTTATGAAGCGACAAGAATACTTTTTGTGTGCAAAAACAAACAAAAATAATGACTTTATTCAACAATTTCGTTCTGGCCTGTGCCAGTCTCCTAGATCTACGGCAGCCGATGCTGTTCATGTGATCACCATGACACATGTGCAGGAGACTGGCACAGGCCAGAATGAAATTGTTGAATAAAGTAATTATTTTTGTTTGTTTTTGCACACAAAAAGTATTCTTGTCGCTTCATAAATATCGAATCAGCGGTTCGGATCGCCAAAGTCACGTGATTTCAGCAGTTTGGCGGTTTGACACGTGATCCGAACCACTGAATCGATACGCTGATTCATAACGCTCCGAAGTTTCATGGAGCAGTGTTTTGAAATTTGAGAGTTGCTAGACGCCCTGGCTGCAAATTATATTTGCTGCCGCTAGGGTGCGTCTAGATTTCTAGGCTAGCAGATTCCAGGTCATCACTATATAAGTCGTTATTTATTTATTTTTGCGCACAAAAACTATTCTCGTTGCTTCATAAAATTATTGTAGAACCACTGTAGTGAGATGGACTTTTAACGACGTCTTTAGTACCTTATGGAGGCCTTTCTGAGCCATCGGATTTCAGCAAAAATATCTTAATTTGTGTTCCGAAGATGAACGGAGGTCTTACGGGTCTGGAACGGCATGAGGGTAAGTAATTAATGACATTATTTTTGTTTTTGGGTGAGCTAACCCTTAACATAATGACGCAGAGTTGCGACGGTTCCGCGTGCTACTTGAAAACAAAGAAGCTGGCGAACAGCGGTCTTTTAAATCGGCTTTGGCCGCGACTCTGCAAGTCTTGGAGTTAAGCTTTTCTTTGAGAAAAGATCAAAGAACGGCAAAAAAGGAAGATGTGTTTTGCCGACCGGATACGACGAAAGTTTAATCTATCAACTAGCTCTGTTTAACCTTCCTCGTTGCTCTGGTTGGTTGTAACGTTAGCGCTATCCTATTGCGTGCAGAGGGAATTTGAAAGACAACCGTTTGAGCCCTGCCAACGGTGTGGCTTGTCAGGCTAAGAATCTCCCTACTTAAATTTATCAATTTAAATAAATAAAAACTTAAATTTATGGACACACTGTCAGAAAAAAGGTACAACGCTGTCACTGGGGCAGTACCCTAAGGTACAAAAGTGAAAAGGTACTAATATGTAGGCCTACCTTTAAGGTACTAATATGTACCATTTATGGGTAAGTAAGGCACAACGATATACCTTTATACCTTTTCACTTTTGTACCCCAGTGACAGCACTGTACCTTTTTTCTGAGTGCATGCAGGATCCAATACTGCATTTTGATGCAGTGATAGCCTCTTTGCTAATTACATATATGTGCTGTTGCTAGTTAATGATGAACTGCATGAGATTTGAGGTAAAGTGATGTTTTTAGCTTTAGTATTTAGGTTTAGTTATCTTAATATTATACATTAAGGCCCGGTTTCACAGACAGGGTTTACATGAAGCCGATTAGGTCATAGTTCAATTAGGACATTTAAATAGGCCTAGCTTTTATAAAAGGGCCTTAGAAAAAAACATTACTGGTGTGCAGCTTGAGACAAAACAATGGCAGTGACAAATTTTAAGATATGCCAATGCAAGTTACTTTCAGTTAAAACCGCTCAAACATGCATTTTAGTCTGGCCTATATGTTTAAGCCCTGTCTGTGAAGCCATGGGGTAGGTGTTGAACAGTGTTTGCAGTGTAGTTTTATATTAGGAAATATTATTTTGAATAAATTCCAATTAAATAAATTCACAGTAGGCTACTTAAGGTCTTAATGTACTTGCAGGGGAGGGTTGATTTAGTTTACTCAACTTTTTTTCACAGTGTTGTCAAATGTCTAATCTCTAATCCCTAACCTTTTCTCATTATAGAGTATTATTGTGACTAAATATTCAGCATACTTATTAAAAAGTTTATTTAACATAATACAATTATATACGTTTTTTTGTAATGCATATCTGACAGTGACTAATATTCAACAGCAATGAGATGAGTGGACTCTTCCTTATTCCTTAGCGTCCTCTAGCGGCAGTAGTTTACTATTACAAGTTAGATTTTTGACAGGTTACTGTGGTAGTAGTGATGGTCTTGGGTTCACTCTTTTTTTCTTGCCTGTTAATATAAATTTCACAAGCTTTATAATGTGTTTGTGATTAACACTGACACTACATTGACAGCTTGTTGGATAGGCTGTTGGCACAGTTACATAATTCATGAACAATTTATATCTTCAGAAGTTGTTCATAATTTGACAGAAATCAACATAGGCTTTTTCTGAGTGCCATGCCTTTGACACTTGTTGTCGCTCGCTACTAGGCTGCAACTTTAAGAAACAGGTAATGGCCACTTTGTAACCTGATCAGAGGCTTTAATAAATGATGGAGCAGTATCTGGGTTCACTATTGCCACGGTTGTTGCTGTTTGCATTTCCAAGGACAGAACCCAGCTGAACAAAGATAGTCGAGCTAAAAACACTTTTGTGCATTCTGCGATCAATTAACCTAAGGATGAATCCTGAGTAGTAAGTAGTTATGCCTCTATTGTTTACTTTATTGGGGTACTGTGTTGCTAACAGTTAACAGACTTTCTTCAATTACAATGACTAGAGAAGAATTCTGGCCTCTAGTTTGTGCCATTAATGCTAGCATTAACTATTGTGCCCATAATTAATGAGTAGCTTACATTGAGCATGAACACCAGTACAGTAATATGCTATGTTAATAATAGCCTATGATGTTTTTCTCAGTGACTACCTGTTCAAATTGCTGCTGATTGGGGACTCTGGCGTGGGAAAGTCATGTTTACTCCTACGGTTTGCTGTAAGCGAAATATTTTTTTCCCCTTTACCTGTCATTTTCTGTTTGGATGTTCTTCAGTGAATGGTGTATTCATTCATTTAAAGTAGTTCTATACATTATTTACTCACCTTCATTTTTTTTTTTTTTTTTTTTCAGCAATATTTTTTTTTTTTTAAGAATCTGTTTTGGAAGTGTCCACCATTTTATGTTTAAAAATAAGTACTTCTGTTGATGACACGCACTTATTCCACCAGGACGACACCTATACAGAGAGCTACATCAGCACTATTGGAGTAGATTTCAAAATCAGAACTATTGAAATGGAGGGAAAGACTGTCAAACTGCAGATTGTGAGTATAGAAATGTATTTCGATTCATATTCAGAGTCAACTAGTTGGTTTGTGTCTGGCTGTATCTGAGTTGTTTATTTTATCCAGTTATTAGTTCTGTTTTAAACAAACCCCTGTGGAGCAAAAACATTTAATATCAAATTATTATTGTACAGTTACAATAACTAATAAGTTGCCAATTAACTTTTATCACTTGAGTTGGTCCCAATGGGCAAAAAGGCCCTAAATGCCTGGATGAGGATTGATATTTCCATCTTCTCAAGGTTTTTGCAAACAACATTGTGCTTTTTTTAACATGTGCTATGCCTTTCTCCATCCTGAAGTGGGATACAGCAGGGCAAGAGCGATTTCGAACAATAACATCCAGCTATTATCGAGGGGCTCATGGCATTATAATTGTCTATGATGTCACTGAGCAGGTAATACTTTTGAATATTACAGAATGTTAAATATTTTATCATTTTGTGTATGGTGAATTGCTTACTATTAATGCCTAATAAAGTACTTTGCTTATACAGGAGTCTTTCAACAATGTGAAGCAATGGTTAGAAGAAATTGATCGCTATGCATGTGAAAATGTCTCCAAGTTGCTAGTCGGTAACAAGTGTGACCTTTCTTCAAAAAAGGTGGTAGACTTTACCACAGCAAAGGTAATGCTGGTGAGGTCTGTAATACAGGATTGCCATATCTAAGCTAAAATGTATATATATATTTTACATTTCATTTGTACTTTTTTCAGGAATTTGCTGAGTCACTCAAAATCCCATTCCTGGAGACAAGTGCCAAGAACGCAAACAACGTAGAGAAGGCATTTTTAACAATGGCCTCTGAAATCCAGAAGAGGATTGGGACAGACAGTGTTCAGAATGAAACTGTTAAAATGGGATCCAAAATAAACAGTGCCCCCCTATGGCCTGGTGGAGAGAAGTCAGTAGCTGAGGAGGTCAGCTCTTGTTGCTAATACTCAATATCATTAAAATTCAAGGTTATATGAAAACTCATATTGTTTTTGTTTATCGCTTTATGTGTTTTTGTCCCTCTTTTTCCTTCTTTTTCATTTTAAATGTAAAATTTTAAATGCCATTGACTTTATGTTTGCACATCCTAATAAGCTAATGAAGACAGATTCTGGAAATCATTTTCTGCTCATGCATGCATTGTTCTATAAATGCTCTTTCATCTTTTTGGTGATGGACAAAACCTATAAGCATACACTACTTTTCAAAAGTTAGGGGTCGTTAAGATTATTAAATGTTTTTGAAAGAAACTTCTTACGCTTTTAAGGCTGTATATGCATTTGCATGTATGCATTTGATCAAAAACTGTAAAATCAGTAATATAGTGAAATATCAACTTAAAATAACAGTTTTACACTTTAATATACTTTAAAATGTCATTTATTTCTGTGACGCAAAGCTGAATTTTCAGCAACCATTACTCCAGTCTTCAGTGTCACATGATCCATCACAATATAATTAAATATGATTTTATGCTAAAGTTTCTTATTATTATTCTTGTTGAAAACTTAATATTTTTGTGGAAAACCATGCTAGGTTTTTTTTCAGTATTCTTTGATAAATAGAAAGTTTGAAAGAACAGCATTCATTTAAATTAGATTTTGTTTTTATAATAGTATAGAAGTTTTTGTCTTTGTCTCTTTTGATCAGTTGAATGCATAAAATTAAAAGTATTAATTTATTAAATTTTACTGACTCCAAACTTTTGCACGGTAGTGTATAAATGTCTGATATGATATCACCTATTTTTAAAATAAACAATACTATGAAATCTAAGAGAAGTTCAGCTTAAAATATATTTACTTTTCAATTTCTCAAAAAATAAAAATGTATATACATCATTTTTAACTTTTTCTGAGTATAGAAGAACCTTCTGATTGTACTGAGCTTCATTTACATATGGGTAATCAAGCAATTCTGCACTATCGCTGCGCAGGGCATATACAGAAGCGTTTGCACTGCATACAAAGCTAAATAAACACTCGGATCAACCATGTGCTAAATATTATATGCACAGATCAAGCACTGGACCAAGAGTTGTTGTGCATGACACTACATCATATGTGTCTCATGAATCAAAAAGAACATAAACAATAAATCACGGTCATTATTTCATGGATCTCATTAGTTAAATAACATAGTCAAGTATTCATACAATTAAGTAGATATTATATAATATACATTTATAATCTGATGATCAAATTCTGACATTTCGTTGAATATATAATATTCATTTATGACATTTTGAAAGGTGCTTATCTTGATTTATAATCATAGCTGTAAAAGGGTGTGACTTATGTCAGGCACTGAAAGCATTTGAATCAAACACAAAATGGCACAGAACATTACAACAGAACAACAACTCTGCACAGCTGACATGAGCACAACAACATAGTTCATCACTGAAAAGTTTCAGGCCTGTTTTATACGTCCTACAGGCTCCATGTTGAGCTTCACACTGATTTCTATCTGGGTTACTTCACTGTAGGAAAAGAAAATAGCATTAAAATAGCCCGTATCTTTTCCGCTTTTTTTTTTTGTTTTTGTTTTTTTACAGACATTTCCTTCAACCCTAAAACACATCTCAATGCAATGCATAATTCAAAATACGAGTAAAACACTGTGGAAAATGTCTTCATATTAACGGGCCAAAATGATGTTTTTTCCAAACAAATGGGTGATTAGATAACTCCCTCTTGTTTGTTGCTCTTATGAACTTATAAAATGATATAAGTTTAAGCACTTTCTGCTGATTTCAGCATGTAATGCGCCTTAAAGTCAACATTCATTGCTTCTTCTGGGATGCAGCACCACCGCATGCATTGTAAAAGCTGTAACTTGTTAATATGGCCACCAAAAGAGATGAAACAGGCCTCTGAATGAAATGTACAACAAGAGAAATTAAAAACCATCAGTACACATTACAACCAGGACTTTTTGCCAGTAAATCTAGCCATATTGGCCAATTTCAGCCTCATGCGTTCCCTCTCCTCTGTGTTTCTCTTTGAGGTGCACTCAAGTGTAGAGTCGGTCTGGAACGAGATGGCTGGGCCGTGTGAAAGCAAAGCCGTCCCCGTCTTCTCCTGAGACAGGGTGGTTGTAGGCGACTGCAGGACCAGCCTGCTCCTCATTGAGTGTCTGAGGCGTAGCAACAAAGGGTTGCGTTGAGGGTACAGCTCCCTCTCTGGCCTGCAGCACAGGAAGCAGGCAGCGCACAACATGCGGAAAATGTAGATCCAACCGAGGTAGTGAAGCTCCACAATGTTCAAGAGGAAACAACCCAGGCTGATGCTAAACATAAAATTAAGGAAGATGGTCTTTTCTGTGGCTCGAGACACAAAACAATCGGTCCGTGTTGGGCATGGGTATGTTTCACAGCGGAACAAATGAGGCACCTCAAATCCGAACAGGTAGTACTGACCGACAAGAAATGTGATCTCCAAGACGGAGCGGATCAGGACGTGAACAATATAGATGAGGAGAACCTGACTGGAGAGTGTGGTTGGATCCTTGCCGACCTCACCGAAATCATCCTGCAGTAGACTTTGCTCCACGCTTTCCTCATCCTGACCGCCCCATTCTTCTCCCTGAGGTCCATATGCCAGTTTGACACTGTCCCCTTCCAGCCGCCCAGGGTGCTTGGCCTCTGCCTGGACCCTCTCCGTCTCCAGTTTCTCGTCTTTGGTGATTTTGTGCAGCACATAGATGATGTAGAAGATGGAGGGCGTTGAGACCAACACAATCTGGAAGACCCAAAAGCGCAAGTGTGAGACGGGGGCGAAAGTGTCATAGCAAACGTTGTTGCAGCCCGGCTGCAGTGTATTGCAGGTGAACTTGGACTGCTCATCGCTGTACACGGCGTCTCCCACCAGGGTCACAAGCAGTATGCGAAAGATCAGGAGCACCGTCAGCCAGATCTTACCGATGACCGTCGAATGATTCTGAACCTCTGTTAGAAAGCGGCCCAGAATTGACCAGTCCCCCATTTTTTAATCTGGAGAAAACAACGAAAATGGTGGAAAGGCAAAGATATTGTTATGTTGTCATCTAATATATTAAATACAATTGTTTTTCTTAAGAGAGAGAAATAATGTACTGTTTATGCAAATTAAAACAATATTGTGTCCAATTGATGATAGATGTGCATTTCTTCATCATGCATAATTCAGGTTGTAAAATTGATTTGTTTTTTGTCTAATCTATCTCTTTGCGGTCATTATTTTATTTGGTAGGTCAATATGCATACAGTGACACACATTTAATGAAACTGAACAATATCATGACCATTACATTGAGGAATACAATAAAATAGACATGGAAAAAAAAGGCACTTACCTTTGGTTAATTTGTCTTTTTTCGATAGCAATTTGACAAATTGCGCAAAACATACCATTTCATTGCTACATTTGAAAAAGGGCTGTTTGCCACTGGGAAAGGACCTCAATGTGTGAGCTGGGGGAAATGGGCTGACCACAGGCATCCATCCAAAACCCTCATTGTACTGTATTCAGACAAAGAATCCCAATGTACAATGTCACAAAGGGATGCAACATTTCTGAATGTCCCTGAACAGTCAAACAAATTGTTCAAAAGAACCTGCTGGAATGGGGAAACAATGTTAATTCATGAGAGATTTTGTCCTATACTTGCTCTGAACGTGTGAAAGCTGTATTCTTCTGCACGATAAATCATTAAACTCATATGCCATAATATGAAAATGATACGTACTGACCCATTACACTGATCACATTTTCATATTGAATTATAGTCGCTAGAGCTGTATAGAGCTAGTTAACACTGGCTCCCAAATGTTGAAGTATTATAAACACACAACATTTCCCCCTTTGGGTTAAAAATCAAGTCTTTAAAAAAAAAAACACAGATCATGAACTTTTAAACGTTCCTTAAAAGTTTAAACTGTGAATTTTAATTAAGAATAGAAATATGCTTTAAAATATAATATTCAAGTGCATCATATTTAGCAGAACATCAGTGTAAGAAGACAGCTGCCATGATAAATTTAAAGTTAAAGTTGCATCTGCTGTGCTAGAGGATGGAAATATTGTATATGCAATTAAGCAAATTACTAAACATAACTAAGCTTTTCTGTGCTTTTTGCACACCCTAATGTTTTCAATACCACATCATCTGCCCCGACACACAATATCAACTTGCACAAACATAATTTGCACTGCCTCGACATCTCTCTTGACTACTCCATAACATATTATAATATTTTGCATTTGGTTCTCTCACTCCATGCACCAAAATATAATGTCTATTTCCTGTATAATTTGTTGTACTTTTGAGTATTTCTTACTATATTTGTATGGTTATAATTTTATGAACTTTAATTTCAGATTTATTAACATATTTATTTATTATTTTAACTATATATTACAAATATAGGCCTAGTTTAACTATATTTTTAATTTAGCACAACCTGTCGAATTAAAAATAAATGCTTGTACCTGTACCTGTACATTTTAAAGTGCTGGACAGACAGACAGACAGACAGACAGACAGACAGACAGACGATAGATAGATAGATAGATAGATAGATAGATAGATAGATAGATAGATAGATAGATAGATAGATAGATAGATAGATAGATAGATAGATAGATAGATAGATAGACAGACAGGCGATAGATAGACAGACAGACAGACAGACAGACAGACAGACAGATAGATAGATAGATAGATAGATAGATAGATAGATAGATAGATAGATAGATAGATAGATAGATAGATAGATAGATAGATAGATAGATAGATAGATAGATAGATAGATAGATAGATAGATAGACAGACAGATAGATAGATAGATAGATAGATAGATAGATAGATAGATAGACAGACAGACAGACAGACAGACAGACAGACAGGCGATAGATAGATAGATAGATAGATAGATAGATAGATAGATAGATAGATAGATAGATAGACAGACAGACAGACAGACAGACAGACAGACAGACAGACAGACAGACAGACAGATAGATAGATAGATAGACAGACAGACAGACAGACAGACATAGATAGATAGATAGATAGATAGATAGATAGATAGATAGATAGATAGATAGATAGATAGATAGACAGACAGACAGACAGACCGACCGACGATAGATAGACAGACAGACAGGCGATAGATAGATAGATAGATAGACAGACAGACAGACAGACAGACAGGCGATAGATAGATAGATAGATAGATAGACAGACAGACAGACAGACAGACAGACAGACAGACAGACAGACAGGCGATAGATAGATAGATAGATAGATAGATAGACAGACAGACAGACAGACAGACAGACGATAGATAGATAGATAGATAGATAGATAGATAGATAGATAGATAGATAGATAGATAGATAGATAGATAGATAGATAGATAGATAGATAGATAGACAGACGATAGATAGATAGATAGATAGATAGATAGATAGACAGACAGACAGACAGACAGACAGACAGACAGACAGACAGACAGACAGACAGGCGATAGATAGACAGACAGACAGACAGACAGACAGACGATAGATAGATAGATAGATAGATAGATAGACAGACAGACAGACAGACAGACAGACAGACAGACAGACAGACAGACAGACAGACCGACGATAGATAGATAGATAGATAGATAGATAGACAGACAGACAGACAGACAGACAGACAGACAGATAGATAGATAGATAGATAGATAGATAGATAGATAGATAGATAGATAGATAGATAGATAGATAGATAGATAGATAGATAGATAGATAGATAGATAGATAGATAGATAGATAGATAGATAGATAGATAGATAGATAGATAGATTTCTATTTTAGCACAATCAAATATACTTAGCTTAATTAAATCTTTAGTTGGACCTCAGCACTATTTCCAGATAACTAAAGTGCATTAAAGTTCAAAATTAGTTGTTACAATTCAGCAGAGTACCTAGGCCAATACCAATTTAGTAGCTTATACCAAAAGTACAATTGCAGGGTATTATATTAAGTAGCCTACATAAATATGTAAATGTATTTATACTTAGCATTAAATAAATGTATTTGAAATACATTTATTTAATGCTAAGTATAAATACATTTACATATTTATGTAGGCTACTTAATATAATTTATTTATTTTTCACTATAGATAGAAATAAAAAAAATATATATATATATATATATATATATATATATATATATATATATATATATATATATATATATATATATATATATATATATATATATATATATATATAATCTTACTCTAAGTTAGTTGTTTATATAGCATCTACAATAGACTATTCGTTTTCCTTTAAGTATTATATGATTATTAATTTCCACATCGTGATCATTCTTTATCATGTGAAAAGTCGTTTAATGATATAATAGCCTATACAAATATTTGAATAAAAATAAAAAGTATCGTTGCTCTAAAGTGTTTGTGAGTGCAGTGCTGTGATGGAGCGAGCTGGCACAATCTCAGCAGCAGCAGCAGCAGCGCGTATATCAGATGAAATGGTTTGGCCCTCGGGGTTACAGGAAGTTGTAGCAGCTGCCATGTTTAGCTGCTTTGTTGTAGATTTCTTGTAGGTTTCCTGCAGATTTTTTTAAGTGTTGCAATGGAGCCGAGCTGGAGTTCATTTTTATTTCAGGTAAGCCAGCCGTTCGAAATAAATCTCTACCACGCGGGAAAAAAAGAAAATCGATCGGGACTCTTAAAAACAGCACGAAGCGCGGAGATTTGAGCTTTAAAAGCGGGATTTTAAGGCAGTAAAAACAATGGTAGCTAAGCTAGCTCACATTAGCCGCTAATGCTGCATCTCCCACAGACTTCCAGCTGTGAACTATGAGGGAGACGTACAAGGGATTTCTTTACCTCTTTTCCACCTCTTCTTCCCTTCCCTTCCACACTCTTTTTACGTGCTTTTTGCCCTTTTTATCTTAAGTTAAACACTTTTACGCTGGCAGCTTATGCCTTAGTTTTGTGTACTCATTGATTTTGTGACACATTTTGGATGTTTTGGCCAGACACGTCCATGTCTGCGTGTGTAATAGAATACGGTGTTTATGTGCATTTTTTTGGCACAGTGTTTTAATACTTCGTTTTCTTCCCCTAGCGATCTCCACGTTTTACCGCTTTTCTTTTTCTTTATTTTTATTTGTTGTCAACGCAGCTCCCTTGGTTACTTTATTGGAGGGAACATGGGGATAATGGCTGTGTTTCAAAACCTTCTGACCTGCCCACCTAGACATCATAATCGAACAGAACGAACACACGCTGGACAGAATACTGTATATAACACTTATTTGAAAATACTGTGAAATTCTGTCAATGACTAGGTTGATATCTCAGTCTTTATGAACAGTCTTTTTGTGTAAGTTTAAAAATACCTTAGATTTTGACTTTGGAATTAATTTTAAACTATGCTTGTAGTTATGCATGCAGTGCATGCTTTATGTAAGTGTGATGCAAATGCTGATGTATGAGGAATCTGTGCATGTTTATGGTGAAATTGGAGCACTTAGGTTGTGGCTGTTATTGACTGCATGCAACTTTTTTTTTTTTTTTTTTTTTTTTAAGTCGTTTTCTGAATTAATAATGCAAATGCATAGAGATCAACCAATATTATATATATTTTTTTCAACAATATCGACATTGCTAGTTTACATATCATTGATATGCAAAAAAATGTTTTGTAAAATGTTTTATTTCTGCTTTTTCACATAATCATGCTAAATGCTACATACATTTTCTGTTTATTATTATTAGTAGTAGTAGTATAATGTAAATTTTTTTATGCAAAGTTTTTAAAAAATCTAAATGTTGCTGTTGTTGTTGCTGTTGTTGTTGTTTTAATTGCAGATTTGTTTTATCATTGTTTTGGGCTGTCTAACTGTTGTTAAGATTAAAGGGTTAGTTCACCCAAAAATGAAAATTCTGTCACTTACTCACCCTCATGTCTTTAAGACCTTCGTTCATCTTCGGAACACAAATGAAGATATTTCTGATGAAATCCGAGAGCTCTCTGACCCCTCTATAGACCGCAATATAATGAACACTTTCAAGGTCCAGAAAGGTAGTAAAGACATCGTTAAAATCTTCTTTGACTCCAGTGGTTCAACCTTAATTTTATGAAGCATCGAGAATACTTTTGTGCACACAAAACAAACAAAAATAACAACTTTATTTAACAGTCAGTGTCCTAAGCTGTTGATGTAGTCCGGCGTTTCCGAGTTACGTCAGAGCTGCGGCAGAACACCGGCTTACCATTGGCCGAAGCTGTTCACGTGAGCACCACGACGCATGTGTGTGATGCTGACCCAGGAGCTGGCTAATGTAAACAGCGTAGAAGACTGACACAGACGAGAAGAAATTGTTGAACGAAGTCGTTATTTTTGTTTGTTTTTTACGCTTAAAAAGTATTCTCATCGCTTCTTAAAATTAAGATTGAACCACTGGAGTCGCACTGACTATTTTAACAATTTTAACCTTTCTGGGCCTTGAAAGTGGTAATTAAATTGTAAATGTAATTGTAAAATGGTTCAAAAACTTTTCGGATTTCATCAGATCATCACAATCAATACATTAAATAGGAAAGTTACTTTACCTGTGAAAACTTTTGTTTCCTGTTAAATGCACTGGGTGCTATTCTTTAGAGCTCCACTACATTGGAACACTCGAGTTGTTTATCGTTGGAACTGATGTTAAAGAACTAATTAAAGCTGCAGTTCGTAACGTTTTGCGCTCTAGCGGTTAATAAACAGAACTGCATGCGTCTTGCAGAAGAACATTGTAGCCGGAGCTACTTCTCTCTGTTTATGTCTATGGCGAGTCACGCAGGGACTGTGCTCCTCCGCAGAGGTTCCTACCAGAGCGCTCTGAAATAGTCCCAATATAAACACTTATTATAAGTGTACCATAATGATTCAGGGTAAGACAAAAACACGGTTTGGAAAACTGATTCATGTTGCACAGTCTCATTATATAATTTTTGTAAGTCTTGAAAAAAGACAGCAGCTTTAAGTTAAAAAGTATAAATATTGGTATAAAAAACATTGATCAAGCTAATTATTATATGTAGTCAAGACATGCATTTAAACGTCATCTTAGTCCAATTATGCTTTCTTTTCTAGAGGTATAAGTAGTGTCTCTCTTTCTGTCTGTCGACGTTTCCCTTGGGTGAGAAAGCATTTGAAGCGCTCTACGACTCTAGGCTTTGTTCCAGAAAAGTTTGCCAAAATGCATTTACTTTTGGAATAGAAACAGACCAAGTCCAAAAATTATAACTATAGGAAGGCATGCTGCATCTTGTGTGCTTCATCATCATCATCATCATCATATTCCTTATTTTTAACTGGACATGTAGTGAAATAATTTTATTGCAATCAGCCAAAACATCAGATGTAGCATTTTCTATGAGAATAGATTCTAGAGATGAAACTATATGAAAATGTAATATGACTATTATAGTGACCAAAACGATCATGGTTATCAATATTGCATTTTTTTAAATGTGCTAGAAATGTTCAAAAAGTACTGATACACACTGAAATCATTTTGCCAAGTTTTATGTGAAAATCAAACATAAGCGAATAAAATTACCACCACTATGCAATTTTTGTTTGCATAAACATAAAAATAATAGCATTAACAATGATGGCCAGTTTTTAAATGAACAAATCTACATCCGAATACGTGAGATTTTTAGAATGCACATTCGCTTATTTTACATCTGCCGCTTAAAATGTAAAAGAAAGATTTTCACATTGATCTGAACAAAAAAACGGCAGACAGGCTGATTGAAAATGTAAAGCCACTCTCTGACAGTAGGTGGCGCTTATGGAACTGCAGAACTAGAGCTGTTTCCCCGGTAACCTCTGTAAACAAAGAAGTGCTGCTCTTATAAGCACTACTTTATTAGGCATAACATGAAGGGGAGTTGAAAAGCAAATGCCATCAAAACTTTTCTGAAGACAGTCTGTTCCTAGCCTGGTCCTACCAGACTCTCGTACATTTCGTTTGTACAGAGAGTCTGGCCACTCTCCATTGACAAGCATTAACTTCCTTAAAGGCGGGTACTCTGTTGAAGTTTAAAACTATTGGATCTGCCCAGAGCCACTCTGGATCTGCCATAAACCGTTGCTAACGTTTGGTAGTGACAAATGTCATGTGTATATGTCCAACAACTATCAGCGTCATTCACCACATTCTTGCTCTGGCTTTAACTTCTGGATATTCGGCAGCGTTGCCACAACGGATTTGATTGCCTCTTTCTCCCTCGCCATTTCTGAACTACAACTCAAACTAGCGCACAACATCAGCGTCATCGTTCTCAGCCACTCCCTCTGTTCGCTGATTGGACCGGTTAAAATTTGGCCGGAGAACCAGCGAATACACCGCAAACCCAGACAGAGTACTGAAGGAAAATTAAAGTTGAGTGGAAGTACGTAGGAGGTAGGAGCCAGACTAGTTGGTTCCCCCTTTAGAGATACATTCGTATAATTAATTCATACATGCATTCTTTCATATGCATTCTGCCTTCCGTCACGTTTTCACACCAAAGCGAAAACTAGGCTACATGCTACGCCTGCGTGAGACCGTTGCTAACTTTGCCTAATGCTGAACGGTAATTATCGTGAAATTTTCAAATGCTATAATCAAATAAAGCTGTATTGATCATTATGAAACTGTAAAACTAACCGTCAAGAAATTTTATTCTTGAAAATATGGTAAACTGGTAGTGTTTCATCCCTAATAGATTGATTGTTATACACCATCTAAAACTTTCTTCATTGTTACATTATACATGTTTGTCTACTGTTCTCAGGAGTTTCTTCAACCTGCTCACCATACTCCATGCTCCCAAGATCTTGCGTGCACCGATCATAATCCACATTTGACTTTGTGTAAGCTTAACCTTAGCTGATCCGGATATTGTCAGTAAAAACCAGAGCTCACTGACCATTTAGGAGATAAACAACACCATGTTTGTTTCTTAAAAGCTTGCTCAAAGTTCTTTTCAAGTGTCATATAACGCTGTAATATTATTGTAGCTACAAACTTTAATCATTTTTATAACCAAGAGATCAGTGATTTGGTTTATAGGCTAAAAAGGGCTTAATTTGTTCTGCTTGATTCCATCCATGTGATGAGGCATCTAATGAGACGACGGTCTAGCGCGTCATTCCTCATTGTTCTGCAGGCGTCTGAGGTTATTCATGAGCAAGGCATTGTCCGGCTCCCAACAGGCATCTCTTAATCCGTCTGCAGCAAACAAGAATTTGATTCACTGGGTTCTGTCTTTGAAGTAAAGGCGTTCTGCTCACTCTTGTTCTTGCTTGCAGTTTTTCGACAGGTTGCATGAGGAGGTGTTGGTTTTAATACCGCAGATGTTTAATTTTATCATTGTTATTAAGCTATTTATTCTATTTCTCCAACAACGCCTGTAATAGGCTTAAACAGAGATTTATCTGTGCATCTGGCATCTTCACAGATCACGGCTAAAGTTTGTGCTGCCGATCAGAGTGTCCACAGACGTTATGCCTTGGCTGTCACAATGCGAATTAACCTATATACCAATACCGTCATTTAAAAATAGACTGACGATAGCACCACATTTTAAATGCATTTGACCTTTTAGTCATGCTTGTCAGATATAGGTCTGTTTCAAAGTGCCTACACTACAGTGTTCTTATGTGCACTGCTCAACCTCCATATTATTTCTATTGGCGTGACCTCAGCCTTCAATGCGAATTTGTATCAAAATCATCCAAGCAGCGTGAAGAGCAGGTTGCTGTCGCAGTATAAACATTTATTGCTGTTTGAATGGGTCCATATACAAATAGACTCGCAGAAAGATGTCACTAAAAGTACCATCCATACCAAATAATGTTCAAATCATTCAGTCCTCAAAGCAGCTGTGTCCCGTTTAATTGCACATTTTGTAGAGCGAGGTCACCTAATCAAGCTCATAAAGACCTCCTACGGGGCTTTTACGTAAAAACGCAAACCAAAACTCGTATGTTCTTTCATACTTTTAGGATGTGTAATCCTGTAAGCTTTAACGTTTATAGCGTTTCCCCAGCCATCGTCGGAGGTATGTCCAGTCTGCAGGTCTCTCGTTACTGTAGGCTTTACTATATTTCTTCAGAGGGACAATTGTGTTCATGAATGCCCACCCCCACCCATCAACTGGATGCCGTGACCAATGGGACAATGCAGGCAGCTGCAGAACGGGTAGGCTAATAGTCGTGTAGTCTTTCAGCTGCTCTTGTTTTAAGCCCTAAAACTGCCCCACCACCACCCCCCACCCCCCCACGCCCCGCTACCTCCACTCATTTATTTATTTATTTTCTCATTTTTGGTAATTCAGGCATTTATGGATAAAATTATTAATTCAATTCGTTGTGCTTTTATGTTCCGTTATGTTCCTTGCACTGTCCATGGAGCGGACCTGTTTACATTTCACTGCCGGTTGTATATTCTGTGTATAACTGTGTATGTGACAAATAAAACTCTTGAATCTTGAATCTTTACCTAGGGCTGCTCAATTATGGCAAAAATCATAATCACGAT
Organism: Paracanthobrama guichenoti; assembly: GCA_018749465.1. Classification (NCBI taxonomy): domain Eukaryota; kingdom Metazoa; phylum Chordata; class Actinopteri; order Cypriniformes; family Gobionidae; genus Paracanthobrama; species Paracanthobrama guichenoti. The sequence goes on from CM031957.1 coordinate 5,860,359, forward strand.
TATTTTGCTCAATATTGAAAGCTTAATTTAACTATTATTATAGGTGGGTGATTTGATCAAAGTCTTATTTCATGATATGAGTCATTTTAAATGTCAGTGAAATTTCACAATTATCAATACTTCAGCAAAAACTAATACTAGGCAAATGAATGAAGGCAAACAGTCAGTAATACAGTAAACAACCAACAGAACAAAAATACAAATGAAATAAACACTTTAGGTTTTTCAGGAAGATGTACTAACAGTTGTATTCAAATAATAATAGCCTGCAACAGAAATGAAATAATCAAATGTAAAATAACATTGCTGTATACATTATAGACTAGGCTAATACTTATTAAAACTACAAAAGTTATTCATTCAAGACTCAGAGCAGTGAGTGTTTATCTTTGTCTTTTGTTGTTTGATTAAGAATAATAACTGCAGCAGATTTATTGGGCTGCTGTAATTTTAAGACCTTACCGAAACCTCATTTCTACATATTTGTGTGTAGGCTTTTTGACCTCGAGGACCACTGTCCACCTGAACCAGCTAATTAAGCTCTTCAGGATTACAGGCAGGTGTGTTTGACCAAGGTTGGAGCTAAACTCTGCAGGACAGTGGTCCTCAAGGACCCCTGGTTTAGGTGCTTATCTGAAACCCATAGTATACTTCGCTTATGTGCGTTGCACAAAGGAGGCTGTCTAGAGAACAGCATCTCTTTCGCAGCTTAATACGCTTTTAATAACACTGTTTAATATCAAGCATGTCCTGCAGTTTAGCAACAATAGATTACTTTTTACATCACTCACTTATTCGGCTGATGAATTGAAAGTGCTGTAATCGTAGCCATGCACTATGGGGTTATTTTATTTTAATTTTTTTTTAATTAAAGGTGTATAATAGCTCTTTGTCATAAATGGATTATGCAGTAGCTCTCAAATGTCATTTGCACTTCCACATATTTAAACATGCATAAACCTATAATGTTTCGCAGCATTAACATACAAATGTCTTGATTTGCCACTGTTGAATATGCAAATGAGATTAGAGAACTGCGTTTATGGCATACATTGGATACTTTTACAGCACTTTATGTCCATATGTTCCAGTTCCACCTTCTCACATCGTATGGAAAAGAGCCATAATGTGAACATTCTGCCTTCAAACTTGCTCCGCTGACCATGCAATCTCACTATATGTCTTGCAGTCGTTGTTGTCTATATGTAAGTTTAGCAGAACGTCCTGAGCCTGAGGCCAGTCACATGAGGAGCTGCTTTCATTACAGACTCAGATCATTTTACATGCAGTAGATTTATGTTTGCAGGCAAATTTCTTTTGCAAGAGCACTGGAGTCTCTGATACGATGCCCACGTCTGCACATTTGCTTCTTGCCCTAATGTGATCTATAAATTCCTATTAGTCACACGAGGATTAGGTTTACCAAGAATTACTTTTTTTTTTTTTTTTTTTTTTTTTTTTTTTTTTTGGTGTTATGGATCTGCTTTTTCTCCTCATGAAGTGTGTTGCTGTTTTCGTGGTTGGTTGCTTTTTGTGGACAGTTTTCAGCATGTTCTCTTACATCTGAATAAATTATAGTTCCTTCTCATTCTCTCTCTCTCTCTCCCTCACTTTCTGTCTAGCTTTCTCACTCTCTCCAATATCTCATAAATCATCCTGCACTTTGCTGATCAGCTGACTCGTCCCCCTGCTAGGTCCCAGTCAGGGCTTCTCATGTTTTCCAAGTTGCACAGATGCCCTGGAAATGAGTCAGTTTCTATTTTTGCTAAACATTTAACACCGTCTCTCAGCTGAGGTTGTGTTTACCTCATACTGGCCAATAGCAACACTTGCCCATATCACAGCCAGTCAATTCACACAGCTATTGCTATGAGTTTGCATCGTGTTCTAATCAAATGATACAGTCAGGTTTTATTACAGGAGATTTTTTTATTAATATTGCTTATTATTGAAAAAATAAATATGCAATTAATCAGTTCAAGAGCTTTTATAATGTTTCAAAAGGTTTCCTCATATATATTTAGTGCAACAGTTTTCAACATTGATAATAAAAAGAAATGTTTCAAATCAGCATATTAGAATTTCTGAAGGATCATCTGACACTGAAAACTGGAGTAATGATGCTGACAATTCAGCTTTGTCATCACAGGAAAACAATACATTTTAAAAAGCATTCAAATAGAAAACAATTTAAACAATATAATAATATTTCACAATATTACAGTTTTTCTTTAATCAAATAAATTCAGCCTTGGTGAGCATAAGATGAGAACTTCTTTCAGCAAACATTAAAAAATCTTGATGGTGATGGCTTATATTAAAGTAGTGATGGTTTTTGGTTTTGTTTCATGCCTAAAAGCTTCTGTGAAATGTTCAACATTTTAAAGTCTTTTCTTACTCTATTCCAGCAGGCCAATGAAGCCCTCCACCACCAGCATCAGGTCTCGCAGAACAGCCTTCTGCCTCTTCTCAACTCTGAGCCGCTGGATCAAAAGCCTATTCTTCCCATCCCGCTCGACCAGAAGCCCCCAGTCAGTGCGGCTGACCTCCTCAAAGACAACATGGGCGGAGGGGGAGGAGGTGGCGGCGGCGGCGGTGGTGGTCCAGTGGTTATAAAGAAGGAACCCAAGTCGAAGACTCCCTTCATATGCGGCTACTGTAACAAGGCCTTTCGGGACAGCTACCACCTCCGGCGGCACGAGTCCTGTCACACGGGCATTAAGATGGTGTCACGGCCCAAGAAGACAACCACAGCGCCCACCATGGTGCCTCTCATCTCCACTGTGCCACGCGACAACAACGGCAACCCCTCCTATGTCTCCACGATGGCGGGCATCCTCACCACTGCCACCACCTCCGCATCCACGGCTGCAGGCATCATGTCGATCCTGCCTCAGCAACAGCCGGCCGTGCCCAAAAAACCCCCCAAACCAGTGAAAAAGAATCACGGCTGCGAGATGTGTGGCAAGGCCTTCCGTGACGTCTACCACCTCAACCGCCATAAGCTCTCGCACTCGGACGAGAAGCCCTTCGAATGCCCCATCTGTCACCAGCGCTTCAAGAGGAAGGACCGCATGACCTACCACGTGCGCTCGCACGATGGTGGTGTGCACAAGCCGTATATCTGCTCCGTTTGTGGGAAAGGCTTCTCTCGGTAGGTTCAGCAATTCGCCATTCATTTAACAGCAACGTTATTTCATTCTGGGTCACATGAAAAACAAAACTTTTTTTTTTGGAATATGTTTTGCATGTACTTTGAAGTTGTTTTTATTGTATGTAACTTCCTCTCCAATAGGCCGGATCATCTTAGTTGTCATGTCAAGCACGTACACTCCACAGAACGACCCTTTAAATGCCAAGTAACGGTATGACTACACACTAATATTTATATTTTTCATAAAATGTTTAAAAAGTCCACAACATTTTTTTATTTCTTTACAAAGAAAATGTGAACATTTGCATTTAACAATGTATTTTTATATTTACTAGAAATAATATTTGTATTTTTCACAAAATATCCCACATTTTTTTACAAAGAATATTTTTTCTTTATAAACATTATTTAACAACATATTTTTATATTTACTATGTTACGTTTTCACAAAATATCCCATTTTTTACAAAGAATATTTAAAAAAAACATCTTTATAAACATTATTTAACAATGTATTTTTATATTTTATATTTACTAGATATAATATTTATATTTATTTATAAAAGGTTATTTATAAAAAAATTATCTATTGAAGTGTATTTTTATATATATGCTAGAAATATGCATTTATTTTCTTCTTTGCAATGAAATTTTTTTCAAAAAAGGTTTCATTTTCACACAATATCCCAAATTCTTTTTTAAAAACAATTTAAACAATTTTCTTTAGAAACATTTTATATTTACAAAAAATATTTATATTTGTCATAAAAGGTTACTTTTTCACAAAAGAGCCACAATATTTTTATTTACTTATTTTTAAGCATTCTTCTTTAACTTTGTATTTTTATATTTACTATAAATATTTATAATTGTCATAAAATGTTGCATTTTTACAAAAAACTAACTTTCGACTCTTAAAATGGCAAGTAACATCAAGACTACACATGCCCCACACTCTTCCTGCATGCCTAGATTTCCTGTGAGTTTCATTGATTTATCACGCTCCTTCCACACTGATTTGTCTTTCAACCACTGCAGGCCTGCACATCCGCCTTTGCCACCAAAGACCGTCTACGTTCACACATGATACGGCACGAAGGCAAGGTTACCTGCAACATCTGCGGGAAGATGCTGAGTGCCGCCTACATCACCAGCCACCTCAAGACCCACGGGCAGGCCGGCTTCACATCCCCCTGTAACAAAGGTATACCAATTCTACACCAATTTTCAAATGTTCAGAGAGATGTGCCACTGGTGTCTCTTGATCCTGCTACATACATTAGTGCTTCCTGATTGTTTGCCACAAGTGTTTTTTTTTTTTTTTTTGATGTGGCCATTACAAAACAGAATGGTACGTGTTCACTTTTGATAAAGTTCTTTTTTTCTTTTCTTTTTTTCCCAACTTGGTCTTTTAAAGTCCACAAAAGTCAACTGTCTACTGTGAATATATATGTAGGGGTGAATCAAAATAAGACATTCAGGGCTCAACTGTAAGTATTTTTTTATATTTCTTCAGTATATTTTTCATGTTACAGTTTTACAAAAAAAAAAAAAAAATCCTTTTAAAAAACTTTTTTTAAAGACAACATAAACATTTTTTTAATTAGAAACATTTCTCTTTAACAATATATTTTTATATTTCCAATAATTAGTATTTATATTTTTCATAATGTTATGCTTTTACAAAAAAAAAGTTATTTTTGAAAAGGGGAAAAAATAAAATATATAACATGCTCTTGCTGGAAAACGATGGATGGATTCAGTTCAGTTTATTCATCTGTTAGGAAATTTAGTTTGCACAGATGCCACACATCACATTTATTCAGTCACACACATAGACATTCATTTAATAATACAAAAAAGAAAAACTTAAAAAATAAAAAGATATGGGATGGATGGGTGGGGGTTCCACTGACCATCAGTTCATTTAACATATTAAATGATTTAACATAGAAATAGCATTTGGTATAAATGAGTTCTTAAATTCTTAAATATCTATGGCCTGATGGAAGTACAACAAACTGGATGGAATTAGTTTGCAGAGTGTACTGACACTTTCAAGACTATCATAAGTCATTTTTGACATTCTCATGTTAGCCAGCTTGATAAAATTTGGTGACAAATCAGCAGAATTTACAACAACAACGTAGAAATTCTCACAGTAAACAAGATTGTTTACATTTGGAAGGTGTAAAAGTTGATATACACCATCAATTAATGTCAAATGTTCTGTGGCTACACAGAACAACTAGCCTGAAACACTCTCACACTGACCCTGGGCCATCCTTATTGATGAACCCTTGAGTTTTCAGTCTTGCCCATAGCGAAATCATTCCAATGTTTTATTCACTGTCTTCTTTCCCACTTTTCTGGCCAGACTCTAACAACGTGTGCAACTCTGCCTCAGTCACATCAGTCACTGCTTCAACCGCCTCCAACACTACAGCCATGAACCGTGGCACCGCAAGCAACCCCATCACCATCGCTGCCCAGATGAACATCACCACCAACACGGTCAACATCACCTCCCCCGTCAGCCTTCAGCACCCGGTCACCATCACTTCTCCCGTCAACATCGCCTCTGTCAACATCCCAGCCACGGCACCTATGAACATCGCCCATCCCGTCGCCATCACCTCACCCATGTCAATGAACATCGCCGGTCCGCTCAACATCGCCATGAGGCCAATGGAAAGCATGTCTTTCCTCTCGCAGGTCCTGCCTTCCTCCCCTCCCTGGTAGAACCGAACATCCCACCTGGCCTCTCCTCGTAAACCTCTTGTCTCCCGTTTTAGTCTTCCTCTTCAGCTGTGAGGGAAAAAAAGAGCCTGGAGGAATGGCAAGTATAGGAAAACGACAGTCCGCAGCGGCAAGGAATCCATGCAGAAAGTTAGCTGGCACTTTGCGTCTCCTGTGCTCGGCTGAGAGACGAGCAGATCCAGATTGTCTAGAGTTTAGTGACGGACAGAAAAATTATTGCATGGAGTGGAAGACTGACATGCTGTATGTTTGGTGATTTTTCACTTTTCTAGTGCCAGAAAATCCTTGCCAGTCGACTGTTTGAAGCGGAGCACGTCGCTGCTTCATTGTTAGTGTTAATGGTTTAAGGACTTTGGCAAATATTAACTGTGAGGATTTTATTTTTGTTACGTTAGCTTGCTTATCAGTATTTCATAGTTTTATGCTTTAATGAGTTGCGTACAACAAAAGGGACAGTGGCTTCCGTTAATGGAAGATGAGAGGGTTTTTTATTTGAGACAATACTCTACAAATGAGGAAAACTAAAATTTAGAATAAGGTTTTAAAAGGCCTCCTTGTAAGCCTTTTAATCTGTAGCTGTGTTTTTATTTTTATTATAATTATTATTATAATTATTATTATTATTCTTTATAGGTAATCTTTGGAGTTGGTCATTCCTGATTGTAGAATAATTACGTTCTGTTTCAGTAGCTGGGATATTCTTCTGCTTAGTGGGGTTGAACATTTACAGTAACAATCTGATGAACTCTTGCACTGAACACATATCTCTTTAGCGACTATTCTGACGGCAGTATTATTTTAGATCAAATATTTTGAGTGTTCATATAGATGCCTGGTCACCAAGTGGCCGACTTCAACACTGAAAGGTCCATTTTTATCCTGATTCTTATCTTAAGAGCATTTAGTTTTGTAACCGTGACGTCTCTGCTCTTCCTTTGTGAAGGACGAGGGCTGTTTTTCCTTAGGACCTTTTGCTCAGGAAATATGCTGAGGGTGTCCCAACTTACTCTGCTCCTGTGGTGTACAGAATCACGCCTAACGCTTTCTTCCAGACCTAATTTTCTTAGCAATTATCAAACTAAACATTGTTCCCTTTATTGGAGAAAACCGAGACGCACCTCAGAGGTCGAGGCGCCAAAAACTCTTCAGCTGTTGACGTGATCGTCCATCACAGGAGCATTAAGTTAACCTCTGTTGCTTGTTTGTTTACCCCAGTCACAGTGAAAACCAAAACTGCCTTCAAATTTTCAGGGTTTGTCATCTTGTTCGGAGTAACCCTGTTCAAAATAACAGAATCGGCCATCGCAATTATCCCCAAACTAGCTTCTCTCTTTGATTTTTCCTCTCTCTGTGGGATATATAAAAGCAATATGCCTTTCTCAGTCCTCCTGTTGACCCAGCCGGACAGCTGTCGTGCCCATTTTATGTGTTATGATATGGGGAAACTGATGCAAGGTATGTTGTCACGTGTCGCCCTCTAAACTGGGCTTGCGTGCGCTTGTGTAATGTGAATGAGTCTCAAACAAAGAGTAAAACCAGCTGAATGTGATCGTACTTTTAACTGATGTCATAGCTACCACCGTCTGGGCGTAAATTGCCGGAAAAACAAAAAGGTTTAGTTCGTATTAACTCGCACTCCCAGTGTTTCCCAACCAGCGTTGAGCCTGGTAGCAAAACGTGTGGTCTTCAGTTAGTATTACATGGACTTACATGTAGGCATGTGAAAGCTAAAATCACTCAATGGCCTATTTCCTTTTGCGTTCTGTTTGTTTTTAAATGTTGCCTTTAGTAGAGGCGGATGAGTTTCGAGAACTGGAATTCAAGGAATGTGACTGAAAACACTACAACAACAACAACAACAACAACAACAAAAAAAGAACGTTTTTAATTGTGCTCGTGATTTAAATGTCTGTCCTTCCGCAATGGCGTCACTTCCGTGCCTGAACTGCATGTCTGAAAATGCCACCGTGAAACACATCAGTCTTCTCTCTGACAAGATGAGCAGTGCTCAGCGATGGAAACAACTGGGCGGCCAACTGCAGTTTAACTGTTTACCAAATGTGTGTGGAGATTTAGAATCTATTTTGCATATGAAATGTCAAGTTGCCATGTTTGAGGAATTATGAATCTGTTATTTTTTTTAATATCCTATAAAGTATTGCTAATGAAGTTACTCCTTATGCATCAGTATCTTTTAAAGAACATTAATGGGGGAACATGAGAAAAGGCTTTGTGTTCGGTTTTGGATTGGAGAGTTTAAAATGAGTCCAGTCCTTTATGTCCTTTTTTGATTTAAATTGGCAAAACCCATGTGAAGGCCAATGAATGTATATCTTTGTACAAAAACATTTAGCTCAGAGAACGTGGTAGTTATGATAGACACATGCAAGGAAAAACACAAGTAAAATAACCTTTTATAAGACTTTTTGTATTAGAACATTAACATTGGTAATTTTGTATATATATGAAGACTAGGCTTTTTGGTTAGCAGAAAGGTAAAAAAACATTCCTCTTTTTTTTTTTTTTTTTTTTTTTTTAAATGTATGTCAAGAATAATTATGTAAACACATTGCGCAATGTTTTATGTGCCTTTTATTTGGGTTGTCTAAATAAAAGAAAACTGTCAAGTATGATTTGCCTCATTCTCTGAAAGCTTTTGCTATTGCCAATTGATTGAATGGTAAATGGCACACAAAAAGAAACGTGTATTTGCATCACTTAAGCATAATCTGAGCTGAACTTTGTCAAAATGAGTGTCTTCCAGTAAATATTTAATAAGTTTCGGTTCAAAAGTTTGGGATCAGTACACTATTCAGAAAGAACATTTTAAACTGATTAAAAGTGACAGTAAATACATTAATATTGTTACAAAAAATATATTTCAAATGAATGCAGTTCTTAATATTTAAAGAACCACTTTTAACATTGATAAGAAATGTTTCTTGAGCAGCAAGTCCGCATATTAGAATACTTTCTGAAGGATTATGTTACATTGAAGATGAGTAATGATGCTGGAAATTCAGCTTTGCATCACAGGAAGAAATTACATTTTTAAAAATATATTAAAATAGAAACAATATTACTTAGTATTTTTGGTCGAATAAAAACAGCCTTGTGAGCATAAGAGACAGATTTTGGAGGAAAAAACATGGCTTGTCGACCGTAGCTCAGTGCTTTTGATGTGTATATGAGCTTTCATGTGTCCTGTATAGCTTTGGTTATGGTTATATGGATTTAAATGCATCCATCCATCAATATTAAACTCACTCCCATTTAGAGCTGCCGACAATATTTGTGGATGTCACCATACGGAATGACAAAATGCAACTGTCAAATGTGTCTGCTAATGCCATGAGCAATAATGATGATGATGTATAAACCAGGTTTGCAAAATGTATAATCCAGTTAATAATGCATCGTAGTTGATCGAAATCAATAGTAAAGTGCATTGCTACAATTCCCGTTACATAACCATTTTAAACAACTTAGCAAAATGTATGTCATACTAAGGATCATATTAGAGAAATATTTAGTAGAAGGCTCTCAATATTTTATTGTCTGTAATGTTTTTAAAGAATTGCAATGCAGATAATCACTTAGTTGTAAATAGACTGTACAACACTTTTATACAATATAAGTAGTTAAACTTATGCATATTAATTGTAAATTATATACATTTGAAAACTGAATGCCTAAGTACAATTAAAAACATAGATAGCGTTTGTGTACCCTTAATCAGTAGTACTTAAAATGCATTTTTTAATTTTTTTATTACATTTACAAAATATATTTCTCGGGTATGCATGTAACACATATAAGTACATGTACTTAAAACATTAAATAAATATGACTTAATTGTATTACTTTTAATGTAAACTTAGTTCTTTCTAATTTATTCATATTCTACTTTAGAAATACATAATTATATTCATACTACTTTTTTCAAACATTTCCCAGCTTTTTGGACTCCGCGGGTGTAATTCCACTCTCTTTCCACCAGGCGGCCGTGTGGCTCTTTGTTCCCTCACACACGGATTCTGGCTGACAGATTTTTTCCCATCTCTTTGATTCATCCCATACACAACAACACACTGCTAGTTCCCTTTCTGTGGGATTTCAGACGCTGAGGCATGAACACACCGACCCGTACCGAATCGGTGTCGATGGAGATTATGCATGCCGATGTGAATAGTCTTTTAAAGCCAGCGAAAATGAGCAAATAGTGTTTATATGTATGATAAAAGAGGAAAACGAAACGGATTGGGAACGTGCACTGGGGAAGTCTGCTTCTGTTCACCTAGAGTAAGTAGCTTTGTTTTTTACACTAGCTTGCGTTAACAGTCTACGCTACGGATTTCACATTTATGTTAGCATTATATGACAGGCATTTAGTTACTACGCAGATAAAATCGCTATGTCGTTGTTTTATGGTTGTTTTACACGTCTTTGTTTAGAGTAGGACTGTTTGGTTGCTGTGGTCGAGGAGTGTTTTCGCGAACTGCTGCGGCCCTATGTCTTATTTACACTTCAATTGTATGTGTGTAAATATATAATATATAATATATATATATATATATATATATATATATATATATATATATATATATATATATATATATATATATATGCGCGAAGGGGATATTGCTGTTCGCGTGTTAAAAAATAAAATAAAGTCAGAGAAGTCCACATCTTGGATCTGAAAAGCGCTGTCCTTCTGCCATTTAATCTGGTTGTGTTTTAAAAGCTCTCTACTTAAACAGTCTGTTTGTGCATCATAGTCGAGTTCGAATGGAATTTGTTGGAATCGTTGTTTTGAATCGCATCTTTTCATTGAATCGGTTGAACCTGTTTGCAAATCTGTCTCAACGATTCGTTTTTTAATCGAGGGGAATCGGTTCGAGTGGTTCTTGAGTCAGCGACTATTCTAGACGATTCCTGTTTAACCAACTTATGAACAGAACCTTGTTTGTTTGTTTACTTCCTAATAATTCGGATTAAAATGCGAAAACCGACTCTTTTGGAGATTGGACTGTATGTCATTTTATTAAAACAATTAAAATCATTCATTAGATAAATGCAAGTAAATTCTTCTCAGTGTTTTGTGTAAACGCACACACATTATATTTAAAAATATATATTTTGGTTTATTTTTTTTTTATTTTTTTATCATGGCTGAAACTAACTGAACAAAGACACATGCTGTTACAATAAACACCGTTTACCTAACCATTTATAATAAGAAATAATAATTGTATGATTTTTAATTACAAAAACCATCATGTATAACAATATTCCTTTGAAATGTTAAAAGCATGTAGCCTGTAACATGATGATGAACTGCTGAATCTTTTTTTGAACCAGTTCTTTGAAACGAGCTGTTCGAAAGAACGATTTATGAAAATCTGTGGTCTGAGCATAATTTGCACATTCTAATCGTATATTTGGGCTTCATATGCGTGTTTGAACATTTATTTTAAGTGTGTAAACCAGCATAGGCACGCAGAGGCTCAGTGAAGGCAACAGATCTTAATGGCATGTTTTACTCATGACACTTTTAACAGCTTCCTTAAAGGAACCAGTTTTAGATGATTTGATAAAATACTACAATAGTACTCTGTAAAAAAAAAAATGTGTGTGTGTGATATATATATATATATATATATATATATATATATATATATATATATATATATATATATATATATATATATATATATATATATATATATAATATACACACACACAGAGTACACACACAGTATTCAGAGACTAGATGTCTCTTGTGCTTTCTTGGCTGACATGCTTTTCCAACCACAAAAATAACCATTTTGTTTGAGGCCTTCAGTTTTCTTTAGATTTCAGATCCATCTGACAAATCGGTCCAGTCACAATGTATAATCACTGCTTAACTTCATGTAGTACTAGGGATAGCATTCAAAAATGTTAATATTTTTATTTATTGTTTTTACAGTTGGAATTTGCTTTTTAATCAACCAATCTATCAACTTTTCTTTATTTTCTTAAATATACTTTGTGCTTTTTCATGGATGCAAACCTTATAAGAAAACTCACATTACGACTCACAATAAGCCGTCACATTAAGACACCTGTGTTTGGCTTGTGAAGCACATTGCTTAGTTCAAAGATCTAGATGTCTGGCAGCCATATTCCTGCTCCCTCGCAGTGTTATAAATGATGAAGGAGGGGGTGAAGGTCTGTCTGTCGGACAGCTGGTTCCACTCCTCTCCCTTTAAGAGAGTCTTGATTTGCATATGGCCACTGACCCTATTTTTTGCCTTTCTTGAAGATGTTGTAGTGGTTGATGGACTCATCGTATCCACTTACACACCTCCCATATTGTATGGCATTGTCCTGTTGAAAGCTTTTAAATGTTGCTTGATCCACCAGGACTTTGGGGGTGAGGAACTGGATGTAGGTTGATCCTTTCAGATCCCCTCCTTATTGGCTATGTCAGCGCTTAAGTTGCCTACATGCATTAAAAGGCTTGTTAGTTTATTCATTCGTTTTGTGTGAGCATGAGAATAGTTGCAGTCAGATAATTTGGTTAGGTTTTTGGGTATGAAGTGCAGGCAGAGCAGCCAGTGGGACCTATTCAGAGAGATTTATTCCTAAATGTGTTTAGTCCCAAAATAGCTCATCACTGTCTAATGTGTTTAAGCCTCTGTATTTTTAAAGTATGACCTTAGGACAACAAACTCCCAACTTCCCAAGTGTCTTTTTATAAAAGGAGGCATATTACAAACAATTATCATAAACAAATTAGTTTTGATAAACTGTACATATAAATATCAATAATTAAGCATTTTAATATTTCAACTCTATTGGTTTTTATAGTTAAAGCTGACTTAGAACATTAAAAAGATCTTCTCTGTGTTTCTGTTCTTGTGGATTCAGGCAGCATATAACCATAAATAAAACCATACAGCGTGACCAATGTAGTCTTGATTTCCAAACAAATTTCTCTAATGTGCCAATTATTATAATAGTAACTGGAGTTACCTCCAGTTTGAATCAGTCTGACGAATGTTGCAACATCTGATTCACTTTCTGAGCTGCAAGTTATCTTTATTTTCAGTGTTCATATTCAATCAAAGCACTCACTGCGCTCTCCCAGCCAATTAGGTGCCAAGACCTATGTTATCTATAGTCAAAAAATACAAAAAATTTTTGTAAAATTTTATTAAACAGGCGATAAAAACCAATACAAACATTTCAGCTGTCTGCTTTGGACAGTGTTCATATTAGAGATGCCGGACGATTTTCCGCATTATTGTCCCGGACCGGTGACCAGCTGGTCAGTCTCACGTCTTTCTGATCCCGAAAGCATGAAATTCCACACTAGAATTAATACAGGTTTGCAAGGCCCTACAAAATGATGCTGTGGGGACACAACAACCAATAATAGCACCAGTCTCTGTCATCGCATTCATGATCAGAAATACGGCTGTAGTATCAGTGTCCTTATTTACTAGAGGTCGACCGATAGTGGATTTTACCGATACCGACAACAAGGTTGGACCATACTTGCCGATAACCGATTAATCGACCGATAGTTTTTAAAATGAATACTGGATAAAACTTTTTTTTTTTTAATCATAACGCTAAGTGCTGAACTTTATTACAAGAAATGATGTGCTAAATTGCATATGTAATTATGACTATATTAAATGAGAAGTTCTAACAGAAAAAATTCTACAGAAAATAATTGAAACATTAAAATATTATAAATAAATGTTTCTTTAGCTAAAACCTAGAAACATGTATGTACAAATTAACAAGGATATATTAGCTTATTTAGCTAGCTTACATGAACTAAATGCATTATGCAATATACATTTTACAGCATGTATTAATATTTGAGCAATGTAATTGTACCTTGATCATTCATGTTAGGTCATAGTGCTTTAACTAAGGTTAACAGATAAAACTAACAATGAATAATACTTCTACAGCATTTATTAACCTTGTGACAAATGGAATATTATTTTATTAAGTGTTACCATTTCATATAAATCCAAACAGTCATGCTTTTTTAGAACACAACGATTATCTAATCAAAAGAACAAAACATGTATTGAAATCGAATGCGTTTTGGATTTGTTTATATTTCTGTCGGCATGCGTGGCGATCCAGTTTGCTTTCTCACATCACAGGTTGTTACATCATTTGAACTGCTTGAGGTAGCCTACTGCTAATGTTAGCGTCCTCTCAGCCTCGATGAAGTACATACATACTGCTGTTCTTTTCCTGCTAATGCAGCATCTAGTCAACAAATGAATTACTTTATAATGATTTGGCCACATGTATTCATACCGTTTCGCTGTCTGTGTTTTAAACGCCCTAATGTGTCAGCGCTTTCGTGTTAATATAAACAACGCGAGTTGTTATTTGGCCTCTAGAGGCCGCTCTCGTACTATGTAATGACAGCGCACCCTTCTCAGCCGCTCCAGCAACGGACGCAACCCGGAAAAACTATCGGTATGGATTTTTGGAGATAACCGATTGTTCTACCAATCAGCTATCGGTGCTGATTAATCGGCAAAACCGATGAGTCGGTCGACCTTTATTATTTACGCGTATATTTAATTTGAAGAAGACATGATTATATGTGCCCATATATGGTGCTGGTTCATGTTTAGAGCACTAGAGTATATTAAATATGTCCATAAAAAACTTGAAACGTGCTTGCTCCAGTCTGTATCTGATCTATGATCCACATGGTGAGCGTTGTTAAACTCGCGCAGAAACCGCTCTCTTGCGCGGGCCGCATGTTGTTTGAATTCTCCGCTGTAATGCGATCTCCGCTGTGCCCTCGCTACAGTGCAACAGTGAAAACAGACCCCTTTAAATTAAATCACATCTACTCTGTTTCCCAGCAAAGAGAAGTGCGCACTTCGCTCAAGCGACCAGCACGTGATCAGCTCCGCATCTCAGTTCACATGTGATGAGTTTAGCGTGCATTTGGGAATGTAGTGGGCACCAGTTACGCATTATTTTCTCATTTGCATAGTTGACGTTGTCGTTGACTCGTTATGCACGTGGCAATCTAAGGTCGCACTGGTGCCCAACTGATAAGAGCTGCCATTTGTTACATATGAGAAACATCAAATGGCAAGCAAAGCGAAAGCGGAACAGAACCGCGCTTTTTGCTTGAGCTGTGCGGACCGTTCATCAGCTCAGAGCATTAATAGACAGTCACAGCACAGCGTGAGCTCATACACGAGCCGATCTCGTGACACCGTTACTACACAGTGCTGGGAGATCCAGAGAGAAAGCGTTTGAATTCACTGCAGGATTAATAACATGGCTACTGCGAGATCTAATGGAAGTGCTCAGCGCAGAATTCTAAGATTATAAACAACAAATATCAGATCAAACAGCGCTGATGTGAAAGCCAGGAGAAACATTGAGCCATGAACAAAGTTTCAGGGGTTTCAGTCCACAAATCACCAACATTCATCATGGATTTACTGTAGTAACACCACATGGTGTTGTGGAAGAAACAGTGGAATGTTGTCGTTTTTCTCAGGGTTCGTACAACCTTTTGAGTGAAATTCAAGCACTTTTCAAGGGCTTTCAAGAACACTTTTTCCAGCACTTCAAAGCTCTAAATATTATCCAATTTAATGTTATTTATTTTTAATGTGATGATTTGTAATACTAAAAGTTTAAAGGTGTTGGCCACTTTGTGGCAAACAAGCACTTTTATTTAAAAAAAAGACATGAAATTACCACTATAACCAGTCGATGGCGGCAGAGGAGCACTTATTGACCATTTCCACTCCCTAATATATGGATAAAAGTAGGAAGTCACAAAGTCTAATGAAAAACAAAAACTTTTCAAATTGTGATTTGAATTACCCAGAAAACAAGTAAAGAGCTCTCCTCTTATAATCACTAAAGCTATCTGTCAGTTCAGTGTGATACTATAGAAGAACAATGGTACATTTAATAAGAGAAGAATATTTAATGCCAAATTAAATTAGAATATTTATTTTATTTAGGTTTTTGCACATTACTATTGTTAATAAAAGTTAATTTTATCAGCATATCAATTCATAAACCTCTGTTTGACTAGTTTATTCTGAACCCGCTCATCAAGCAACGCGCGTGCCAAGCCACTCCGCCTTGCCCACCACCACAAGTAAATTCTCAACCTCTGGTAAACACTGCTAGTTCATATTAAAAATAAATAAATAAGACTTACTTTGTGCCAGTATTATTAGTTGTACCATTATTATTACACTGCAAAACTCGCAGTGTTAGCAGATATTGATTGTGCATATGAAAATTTGTTATACACTTTTTTTATTAATTTTTTTTATACACATTTGCAAAAAATTTGCATTGTATCGTTCTATATAATGCACTGTTTTCATTTAAGCACACAGATGCATACACATACCACTAGATCTAACGAGCCATAACTGATGAAAATAACCGCCATTTTTACTCTTCCGGTCAAATATTGTGCTGCAGACATCAATAAACATCTGGGAGACAGACATCAATAAACAACTGGGAGTAAACATCTCCGAGGACCTGACCTGGACTGCTCACATTCAGACACAGGTGAAAAAAGCCAGGCAAAGACTGTACCACCTGCGCCAGCTGAGGAAATTCAGGGTTTCACCAGCTATCCTGAAAACTTTCTATTTAGGGGCGATAGAAAGTGTTTTAACTCAGTGCATCACAGCGTGGTATGGGAACAGCACCAGTCATGACCGCAAAGCCCTGCAAAGAGTAGTGCGCTTATCCGAGCGTATCTCAGGGTCAGCTCTCCCGTCTCTGCAGGACGTCTACACCAAACGCTGCAAAGGTAGAGCTACCAAGATCATCAAGGACTCTAATCACCCTGCAAACCCTCATTTCACGCTGCTACCATCTGGTAGCGCTTCCGAAGCCTGATGGCCAAAACTGAGAGACTCAGGAGGAGCTTCTTCCCCAGGCCATCAGACTCCTGAACTCAGTCACTTAACATCACGTGACTTCACGTCCAGGATAAACATCGATACACTGACATTGCACTGCACTTTCTGTTCTCGTTGTTACTGTGTAACAACCTGTCATAAACCTGTTTGCACATTATACTCATAAATATGTGGTTAACAAATGTATAAAAGTCTACAGTTTACTCACTGCACAGTTTATTTCACTTATTTTATTCCACTTTATCCTTATTTGTTACCTTTTTTTCTCTTGACTTGATTATTTATAATTCTACAGATATAGACATATATATATATATATATATATATATATAGATAGTACTTTTTTTATATCCTATTTCTATTATAATTTCTTCCTTGTGTTTTTAACTGTGAATTTGCACTGTCCATGGAGCGGACCTGTTTACATTTCACTGCCGGTTGTATATTCTGTATATAACTGTGTATGTGACAAATAAAACTCTTGAATCTTGAATCTTGAATCTAAAAACTTTAAGTTGTCAATACTGGCACATGACCATGGTATAAGCGTAATCTCGCCTAGCTGCGCATTAAATGATTTGAATGGATTACGTTTCACGTCAGGCAGTTCTTTGCCTCCATGTCATGCATTAAAATTGTTTAATGCATAGCTGGCCCGAGTGGCCGTGAATTATCCCTTATATATACTACCGTTTAAAAGTTTGGGTTTGGTACAATTAAAAAAAAAAAAAAAACTTTAATTAAGAAGTGGATTGTTCTTGTAAAATGTTGTAATGTTTTTGAAAGAGGTCTCATATGCTCACCAAGCTGCTGACAAAATCTTAGATGGAACTTTTATACACCTGCCATATCAATGCATTTACAATAGGTTCATGTATTTTTGGAGTTGGTACTGGACAATTGGCTAAAGGGTGCTAATGTGCTTTTAGACACTGTCTTTAGCAAATGTATTGTGTGTTGGGCTCCCAGGGGACAATGGCAGACTTTTGTTCCTTTTGTGGCAGATGGCCCAAAAAAGGTCTGTTAAGATCATCTTTATTGGGTTTATGGTGCAAGCCTCAACAGATGCACTCGGAGGGGGTGACACTCTGAAGAAGATCCTCCAGCAGCGGGATAGGAGACATGCTGGGGGTGTCATTGTCAAGTCAGCCTTTTTCTTTCCTCGTTTCTGTTTCAGAAACCTCAGTTCCCTCATTTTGGCTATGGCTTTGGAACCAGGTCAGAGGAAAGGAGGAAGAAAGGAGAGGAGGAGGGGATTGTCAAACCCTTATGCTATTTGGTTCAGTGCCTGCCTGGCTGATTTCTGCTCATTCATCTGACCTAGAGTCACCTATAAAAGTGCTTTTCCACAAAAATACTGCGGATATAACCTTCACATACAGGCCTTTTTGAGTTTGGTTCCAGAAACAGTGATGAATCAAGCCAAACTGTTTTGTGTCTCTATTCAAGTGATTTTGCCAATGAATTGCTTTGTGGCATCCATCCAGTCAGTGATACATTCATATAGATGGCAGATAGCAGTGAGTTACTCTTTCACCCATTAATTATTCTACTTTCGCAGTCTTCACACTTCCTTCATTCAGAAACGCATATGAGCAGAAGCAGCCAGACATCACAGACGCCGTAATTGATTGTTCCTCTGTTTAAGGTCTGTTTTGCAATTAGTTTTGCTCTTGCCAAGGTGTTGGAGCTGACTGGCTCACTTGAGAACTCGTGGAGGCTTTCCAGTTTCTCCCCCTGCGGGTGCGTTCTGTTCATCTGCTTGCTGAACAGTCATATTTTTGCTTCTGACTGCTCCATTTGCCTTTTTTGATTCAGAATATAATCACCATACCTAATATTGTCATTGTCTATTTGTTAACTTCATTTTTGTCTGTCTATGCCAGATTGATTTTGCACCCAACAGAGCAAGCACTGTCTTTAATCTGTGTTTGACAGTTTGAAGCCAGGCTGTGTCGAAGGAACGTAACGCCCTGATATTTGAGCATCCAGATTTAGCATTCTTTTGATCATGGCACGCACTGCTCGGAAAAGATCTTCTGTCAACAAGCCCGTGGTTTTTTTTCCCTTCCTCTCTTCGCTCTTGGTGAAAGAGAGTTTCTCTCACTTCTTTTTTCACTTCTTTTTTTTTTTTTTTCTGGTTTGCTGGCCTGTTTGTTATCTTTTTTAGCTTGTGCTGATGTTGACAGATAGTCTCCAATCTAAAAAGTGGCTTGGTTGTTTTACGTAGTCTGTTCAGATGGCTTTTCGGTCTTCAACATTTTTTGAGCAGGTTTAAAGCATAGCTGTTCTTACACACACTCTTATATTAAAGGCCCTTTGACGTTATTAGAGCTTTGTTAAATATTGATCACAGCACACACGCCTGCGTTTTATGCTTCTTTGAAGTCCTTTAGCCTCAGCGTTTGGCGGTCTGTCAGATTTACCATTATTAATGTAAAGTGAAACCTATTTTGGAAAAAAAGCTTCTTGATAACGCCCTAGACAAGGCCTGTGAAAACACAACCTGCAGGCTTTAATTGGCCTTTTTATCAGCTGTCAAAACAAGTTGAGTGCAACCAATTTGGTGCTCGCAATCAGGACGGCTGGAGTCACTGTGTGTGGAAGGGCGATGGTGCACTTATGTGGGTCAACACCCAAAATGTGTTAATGTTTCCTTGGCTTATCATTAGCAATGTTTCCATTCACTTAGTTAGGATTCACACTAGTTTAAGATTTTGCATAAAAAACACTTGATGGAAACGCCAAGAAAATGTGCATAAATTCTAAAAATGTGCATAAAAACTGTATCCGCTCAATTGAGGTGGATAAATGTTGTATCCGATAAGAAGACATGCGCTTAAACTACGATGGAAACACATTTACAGAGTAAATCCTTCGATGCGCATGTGTACAAGGCTTTGTCTCAACAGATCATGTGAGACAACATAACTGAACTAACCAGTGGACCAATTTCATTGCACAGTATCTCAAATGTTGATTTGGTCATTCTGAAATGCCTGAGCCAAATTTTGTCAACAAAATGGTTGGGTTTAATGACCTCCCAGAGCTGTCTCGCACGATTTTGCACGATTTTTTTCTGCACACTCTGAGGCACAAATGACCACCAATTGCAGCAATGTCCATTTTTATTACAGATATTTTATGGCAATTTCCCAGTAAGTGACGATTTTGTTCTCTTGAACACATGGGATACAACAGTACTTTGTTTGAAGCAATATAGAAATTTTGGGCATATGTTAATTTCGCAACTTTGGATGGAAACATAGCTATATTGTCTTTTTCTTCTTTTCTGTGGTCTTTCTAATAAGGGATGCAAATTTTACATTTACATCTATTCACATTAGGGCTGCACGATTAATCGAACCGCAATCGCGATTTTGCTTGTGTGCAATTATGAAAGTGATTTTAATGAAATAAATATATGCCCAGCGTGTCAGTGAAGCGGCTGTGATCAGGAGTAAACGCTGCTCCGCCTGAAAGCGCAGCGTGTCAGCACAGAGTCGCTTATAACGTGAGTTTAAAAAAGCAACACGCGTCAAACATCTTCACAAACTAGTAATGCGAAGCATTGTAACAAAATACGTTTAATAACACGTTTTAACGTTATGTCGTCAGTCGAGTGTTTGTGAGCTGATGTGGCTTATCACAGAATGAGGCAGATAATGCATTATTTTATAGTATTTTATACAGTGATAAAGTCTATGTCAATCAGCACTGCATACTTTATTATGAAAATACCCAAGAAGGCTTGAAGAACTCAAATACACCATATCTTGATGCAGTCGTGATTATTCTTCATTTTTAATCAGTCAAAGAGTTTCTATCTTCTGTTTATGCAGCTACACAGCGTTAGCTTCACATTACTGTGCGTTCACACCGCCGCCGGCGAGAGCATCAAAATTCGGCGCTGTAGAAAGATTCGTGGACACGCTGGCAGTCTGACGTAGATCGAATGCTTGGTCTTTTTTTAAACTGTATTTAAAGGGGCCGCAAAGCAAACAAGCATGTTGATTGGCAAACTGACCACAAGTAGGGTGTAAGTTAACCTTATGAAATCGTTTAAATGTGAAAGTAAGAATTAATTGCATTCCCTCTGAAAAACAAGCGCTCTAGCGCCTATAAAATAGTGTTGCGAGCCTTCTTAACAAATTACACATCACTATGAATGATCATGTTGTAAATAATAGGGAAACCCGCACAGCAAACTGAAAAAACTTCTCCTCCATTTTGCTTGGGAACTAATGTGGTCGGAACCAAAGTTTACTGGACTGCGTTCTCTGGATTTCTCTCAAGCGGAGCATTTCTACATTTCTACATACACCGCGTCATAGCTCATTACCATAGCTCATAACTCTACTCAATGCCCAAATCATCCACAACGCGCAGCGCCGCTCTCACTGAAAATGAATGACTTCATATTTCATATTAAAGACATAGACTTTAAGAAATTGATTTTGTTAAATATTTGTATTTAGCAATAATAATAATCATAATAATTATTATTAGCCAAATTAATATATAAGCGCAATGTTATATACACACACTTTTCATTTGTAAAAATAAAAATCGCATTTTAAATCGCAATTTTACCAGAATATTCGCAATTAGATATTTTCCCCAAATCGTGCAGCCCTAATTCACTTTTTTCTTTCTTTTTTTTTTCATTTAGCAGATGCCTTTATATTAATTATTAATGGGTCAACCATCTATAACCCTGATTCTAAGATAATTTATTTGCTGGCACAAACAGCATCTGTAGAAAGCTCCATAGATTTGCCCTGAATTGGAATGGCCGTTATTCACAAATCTCTCCAAATCTCCTGCCTCTTGCATGCTTGTTTATTTTGGATAATTTGATGATTTTTTCATCAAAATGACTTTTTCAATTTTCTACCAGTAACATTGGGAATTCATTTATAATTAATTTATGAAATGGCCGTTTGCCAAAAAAAAAAGTTTTATAGAAACCATAGCTACATTTAACCATTGTAGTAAGGGCATGCATGATTTTTCTTTGAGTTTATAATTTTTATTCACTTGCATCTCAACTGAAAATCATTGCTTTGCTGTCATATTGGCATTATAATGAGACACGTTATGTAATATTATTGGTAAGTGCACTTATTTGTGAAGTGCAATCTTTATTGTTGTTGGTTTATATATATTAGCATGGATGTCTATACTATGTGGAAATCCATTCCTCTGAATTGTACAGATTCTGTCGACAGAGTGTGTGCACTTGAGCACTTAAAAATACTCCTAAACTCAGGCCTGCCAATTATGATGCCTCTTAACTAGAAGCATGCTTTGTGTTAGCAAGCACTGTTTGATGAACATTCTTTTGTTTTGTGTCTCCATCAAGATCTACCCACTTTAATCCATCTCTGTCTAAACAATAAGACTGAACAGAGTTGAATAATGCATGTGAAAGTGGACATCTCACATCCATGCATCCTCAGAGCAGGTGATGGTGTTCAGGCTTTTCTAAATGGAGTTTTTAAAGCACTGCAGCATCTGGATGTCCACTGGACTGCAGCCAGCTTGCAGACAGGATATGATGCGTTTCTTTTCCCATAATTCACATCATGTGTTGGATCTGGAAACCGTCTGTGCACCATGTGAGTTATTGACTAACCTGGATGAGTTTGCTAAATCCTTGGTTCAAGAGTTCATGACTGCTGTAGCTGGCCGTTGTTTTCTTATACTGTGTCACGGGCAACCTGTACTAGATTTCTTTTCAGATCCACTTTCATTGATCTATCAGATTATAACTAGGTGCTGGGTGTTATGTTGACTTTTTGCAATATATTCAATAATATGTTGCTGAAGATACTAAATTAAGTAGCATTATGTATATTGTGTAGATTTTTAAATCCGTTTTCTGTTCTTTTTTTTTTTGGTTTTTAAGGCTTTTATATTTTTCGCGAATATGATGGTGTTGTTGAGTTATTTTTCATCTTTGATTTTAAATCTCAGTAACAAAAATGTCAATCTAGTTGTAAAGTTTAATTGTTGAATTGAATCAGAAACACTGATTTCATGACTTTTGAATCCTCGCTGAAAAAATATGTAGGTAAATTTTGTTTTTATGCATTGTTATCTTGGTGCAGATAAATACAAATTATTAAATATTATTCTCATGTTCAGTGTTTTTATTTTATTTCAGTTATTTGTTCAAACATATTGAATCTATTTGACAGCAGCAAAGTGTATTTAGTGTCTCTGTGTGTGTGTGTGTGTGTGTGTGTGTGTGTGTGTGTGTGTGTGTGTGTGTGTGTGTGTGTGTGTGTGTGTGTGTCACAGACAGACACTGGACTCTACCGGCCAAACTGTTTGGGGTCAATAACGCTTTTCTTCGGCATGGATGCATTATATTGATCAAAAATGCCAAAAAAATACATTTTGTAATGTTTCTATTTCAAATAAATTCTGTTCTTTTGACCTTTCTATTCATCAAAGAATAGTTTTGTTTCGTTGAGCGTTGTGAAGGCTGTAATGCATGTCGTACAGTGGATTGTGGTCAAAGGACTTTCCTAGAATTATAATTTTTTAGTCGCTTATTGCGTAGTAAAAAGACAGACTACCCAAAGTTACATAACCTTTGCTTGTTTGTAAAACATCCCACTAGACACAATTTCTGAGGAGGTAACAGAACAGATTTATGAAGCACATTTAGCGTGACTGGTTTACATCAGCTCTGAATTTTTTTGTCATGACATTGGCAGTGGAGACAGTGAATAGTTTTTTCTGGAGGAGTAAAATCGAGCTCTGGCTCCCATTAGTAAATATAGAAGGTTCTCGGATACAGATCATAGTCATGTGAAAAATAGCTCAGTGGAATGCATGGCCTTGGCTCTGTGCAGTCCATGCCAACTCTGAGCGCACACATTTATACGTGCACTGCAAGTCATCTCTGCTTTGTTCACCTTCAGTTCAAAGCTCATTGATATCGGGTGTTAGTGATGGGTCAGACGGGTACTTCACAACAGGAAGTGAGAGTCTCAAGCAGGAAGGGTAAGTGGAAAGTGGGATGTTTAGAATTTCAGCTGGTGATAAGCTCATCTATATTGACTCCAGCTCTTTGTACCTCATTTGCATCAAACTCCAGAGATTGCATTGTGAACAGTAGTTTACTAGATCTTTGACACGTCTAATTTTTTAACATTCATTTTACGTTATCGAATATAGTCTTTGCACTAAACATGCTACAGATTTCTGGTACTTCTAAAGGCTTTGTTATAGAGCATCCTGTTCCCAATTTCCTGTCTCCAGGGATCCCTGATGAGAGTTGATATAATGCAGAACGAATTCCATACTGAAATATTCCAACAGACAACCTAAATATAGTATTGGTTTTGAGGAGGATCTATTTACAGGCTTAGCAACCAAGACCATGAAATTTAACTGGAATGGAATGTTTTATTATTATTATTATTATTATTAATAATGCTGTTTAATTATTGTAATTGCAGTGAAAAATCGCTGTTATTTATAGCCAAATATATGAATTACAGTTCAAAAGTTTTGAGGTTGGATTTTTTTTTTTTTAAAGAACTCTGTTATGCTCACCCACACTCAACATTTTTTTAAGATTTACACATTTCAATTAATAGTAAAATCCCATCAAATTCATTTTACTCAGTTTGATGGAATTTTACTATAAATAAAATTTTAAAAAAAAATATATATATATATATATATATATATATATATATATATATATATATATATATATATATATATATATATATATATATATATATATATATATATATATATATATATATATATATATATATATATATATATATATATATATATATATATATATATATATATATATATATATATATATATATATATATATATATATATATATATATATATATATATATATATATATATATATATATATATATATATATATATATATATATATATACATACACACACACACACACACACACACACACACACACACACACACACACACACACACACACACACACACTACCGGTCAAAAGTTTTAAAATGGTAAGATTTTTTTAATGTTTCTAAAGAAGTTTCTTCTGCTCACCAAGGCTGCATTTATGTTATTAAAATTTAAAAAAAAAGCTGTAATATTGTGAAATATTATTAAAATGTAAAATAACTGTTTTCTATTTGAATATATTTTAAAATGTCATTTATTCCTGTGATGGCAACGCTCAATTTTGAGCATCACTATCCCAGTGTTCAGTGTCACATGATCCTTCAGAAATCATTCTGATATGATGATTTGCTGCTCAACCAACATTTATGATTACCAATGTTGAAAGCAGTTGTGTAAAAAAGTTTTTAGGATTCTTTGATTAATAGAAAGTTCAAAAGAACAGTATTTATCTGAAATGGAAAGCTTTTGTAACATTGTACTAAACCGTTCAAAAGTTTTGGGTCAGAATTTTTATTTATTTATTTTTTGGGAAAGAACGTAAAGAAATGAATACATTTATTCAGCAAGGATGCATTAAATTGATCAAGTGACAGTATAGACATTTATAATGTTGCAAAGGCTTTATATTTCAGATAAATGCTGTTCTTTTGAACTTTCTGTTCATTAAATAATCCTGAAAAACATTGTTTTCAACATTGATAATAATAATAATAAATGTTTCTTGAGCAGTTTCTTGGTCAGGTCAAAGTGTATGAATAATTTTGGTCCCAGATTTGTATCAATTTTACTGGTAGTCCACTGTATGAAGAATGTTTGGGTGTAATATGTCACAGTTTACTTTATTTAGCTATCCTCACTTACATAAATGAACTATAGTGTCCTGCACCCACTAATAAAAACATTATATTTGATGTCTGAATAATTTTTGGTTTGACTGTATATAAAAATGTATTCCTGTGATGGCAAAGCTGTTATGTCAGTCTTCAGTGTCACATGACCCTTCAGAAATCATTCTAATATGCTGATTTGATGCTCAAGAAACATTGTTTGCATGTAAGCATGTTTGGGGAATATCAATACAGCAATGCCTTGAAAGCACTATAGAAAACTGTTAATTAATTCTCCTAGATTTTCCAGAAGTCGCAGTTATCCTCGGCTTATTTTTCTAAGTTGGCATTACAACTTTCCAAGTAGGTCATACTCTGAAAAAACCACTCTTGTTTCTGTGACCTTTCTTGTTGTGCGTTGTCAAGGCATCATGGCGTCTAAGCCGAATGAGCAAGTAGATGCAAAACAGGCCCTTAGTTCAGTAGGGAACTAAAACAATACCTTTTCACACAAGCCACTGAAATTGGCCACAAGAGGAATTTTTCCTCGATCACTAAACCGTGCTCCCCGCTCTCTCGCGGGCATCCCTGCAGGCGTGCATACGCTTTCATGTCAGTGCACGGTGAAGCATCCTGTTTACATCACAAAATGTCTCCATGCCAACAAGAGGCTGGTGAGGGGTGCTGGGTCCTGGCAGTGCCATGTGGGCTTGGCTCGGGCTCGGCTGTGTGTATTGTTTCACCGAAGCAGGGATTTCTCTACCCTGCACTGAGAGGAGAGAGAAAGGGAGGGTGGAAATGGGGCAACTTATGAGCAAGGCATATGAGATCCCAGAACATCACTGCAAAATTGTAGCTATGCCGTACAGACTCGTGCATTTTTAGCATTCTTGAAAGCTGGTATGTGGAAAACTTTTGGACCGTTAGATGTCGAGAGGACTGGGGCTAGGAGTGGTTAGGATTTGCTTTAAGTAGTCTGAAGGTAAATGAATACACTTGCTTCTGAAATTATGTTTTAAGCTTGACAATAATAGATTTTGCTGTTTGCCACTAGTACTGATTGGTGTAGGTCCTAAAGAGAAAATAGATGTATTTAAACATGGAAATAAACAATGTTTTAGGATTATGAAATTAGACGTATACATTTGTACATTTAATAATGTATTTAAATATTATATATTTTGATGTATTTTTAAATTAAGTATATAAAATATACTTAAATTCTTATATTTTAAATAATAAATAATGATAATAATAAATAGTTACAGTATCTAGCTGGCTAACATAAATATTTTGAAATTAATATTTTTATTCACCAAGAATGCATTAAATTGATCAAAAGTGCCAGTAAATACTTTTACATTTCAAATACCTGCTGTTCTGTCTATCAAAAAAATCCTGAAAAAAAGTATGATTTTCAGAAAAATATTAAGCAGCACAGCTATTTTCAACATTGATAATAAGAAGAAATGTTTCCAGAATATCATATTAGAATGATTTCTGAAGGATCATGTGAGACTGAAGACTGGAGTAATAAAGTTATATAAAAATAAATCTTGTGTGGTGTCAATGAAAATGTTGGCATGGCTGGGCGAGTACAAATCTGAACTTTTGGCCCCACCAGTCAAGCACAAAAATGCTTCTTAATCTTGAATTTGGTATAATAATTTCCATATGTAGTATTTGGATACCCTTCCTGTCATCCAAACTACTCACTTGCTTAGTTTTTACTTCTTCCTCGTCCGTCTGCTTATTTCTGCCAGTGTCATTATATCTGTGGATGTCATTATATCCGTCTCTCAGGGATAGATGGCTTTGTAGCAACGTGTGTGGACTAAATACAGGGCGGTTAGTCTTCAGAGCGAGCCAATGAGAAGCACAAATTCAGGTCATTAACTGGTTGATGTTCGGCAGTCAAAGGTTTTTATAATGAAATGTATCTTTTCAAACCATGTCTTGTTAACTGCATGTCTCTGTATTTGTTTTTAGTTTGAGCAGAACTAATGGGGAGATCACACAGTTGGGCACACAGCTAAAACGCTCAAGACCAGACCGTCTACTTCCTTCGTGCCAGGGACTCCGTGCTGT
Organism: Paracanthobrama guichenoti; assembly: GCA_018749465.1. NCBI lineage: Eukaryota > Metazoa > Chordata > Actinopteri > Cypriniformes > Gobionidae > Paracanthobrama > Paracanthobrama guichenoti. The sequence continues at coordinate 5,888,076 of CM031957.1, forward strand.
CGTGTTGGATGCAGCTTAATAAGCAGAAGAAGCGAAAGAAAGGATTTCTCTCACTCCAGCGGACTAGATTGTTTTTGGTATGATGAAAAAGTGAACTTGAATAGTTCCAGAAACCAAAAAACAGGTGAGACGGACAGAGATATTTGTGGGGGACATCGGGCTGAAGTGGGCGCCATCGTTTCCTACGTGGCGTCGTTGGTCGTGGCCGGGCAAGGAAACGGGGATCCTGTAGGATGACCAGCCTTTTCCGACGCAGCAACAGCAATGGAGGGTCTAGGGGTGGCGGAGGCTCGGCAGCAGGCGAGCTCAACAACTCCAGGCCCAACCGACAAGTCCGACGACTGGAGTTCAACCAGGCCATGGAGGACTTTAAAACCATGTTCCCTAGCATGGACTATGAGGTGATCGAGTGCGTCCTGCGCTCCAACAATGGGGCTGTGGACGCCACCATCGACCAGCTCCTGCAGATGAGCATCGATGGGCAAGGCTCAGATGACAGTTCAGATTCAGATGACAGCATACCACCAGAGGTCAGTGTCTTTAAAAGAACCTATATTGCCCATATAATTGCATTTCTTCAGTGGAAGACACAAGCAAGGCTCAATGCTAAGGATCAACTGCAGGCCTGGTCAGGCTAGTGGGTTAAATCTTTACTGACTACACCACAAAAAAGTAATGAATAAAATAAAATAGTTATTGTTTTCATTGTTTTTGTCTCATGTAAATAGGGTTATGACACAAATTCCAATTCCTACAAGCCCAAGTCAAACATTGTTAAAGACAAGTAAACAGTCAGTAATAAAATAAGAACAAATACCCAAATTAGCAATAGCACAAATAAATACATCTGAAATGAACAGTGCTTTCAGGTAGGTCTACAAGTGACAATTTTGTGAACTGTCCCGAGTGTCTTTCACACTGAAAAGTGACATTTTAATAAATTAAAAGCTGTCCAAGCTTGTGCTTGTTTTAAGCAGGGTGTAATAATCAATACGTTTCTTACCAACAAACTTACACCTGACTGCTCTGATAAGAAACTGTGTCAGTACTGGGCCTGGAGACAGATCTGAGACACATTACGGTTTATCTGTCTGTTTCTCCGTCTGCTTCATGGCCCAGTGGAGATGCTCTACCATTAGACTTCGATGCGATCCTAAGTGAAGCATAAACTGCAATGCATTTTGTTTATACGTTCTGCCACGTTTCTGTGTGTAGCTGCTTTTAAGGACATTCCCCACTGGTGTATTTTTTTCTCTTGCATTATTTATAATCTTCTGTTTAGATGGGGATGTGTTGGAACAGTATGTGCATGTACTTTACTGCATATGCTTTTTGTATGAAAATCACAGCAAACACTGACCGATTATCACTAATCGACACCAGTACCAGTCAACTATATAGCCTAATTATAGCCTAAATATTGAATTTTAATTTATCATTTATTTAAAATGTATGATGATATTCAATTTAATTTAAATATTAACAAATTCAATTTAAAAATGGCTTGCAGGTTTTTTAAAGCTTTGAAGATTTATTTGTATTTTTATTTTAGTATCAACAGATGGATTTGTTGAAACTGTATCTATATGTGCTGTAATTAATATTCTATATGCTGTGATTTTCATACAAACAGCACATGTAGTAGTACAGCATATTGATCTGAGATACAAAAAGTAGGCTATTCATTACATTGGGTACAAATTAGATCCATAACTACCATTTAGGATTGTCGTGATACCAAAAGTTCACTTCTTTACATTTTAATTTTAATTTTTAATTTTTAAAATTAAATTTAAATATTAACAAATTTTATTAAAGCAATGGCTTGTTCAAGCAAAGACTAGTCAAATTGTATTTAATTATAAACTTGGTACCTAATCACCCATATTTTTATATTCCTTCTACCGTTACAGGTTTTAAATTAATGGCTGACCAATACTAAATAAATGAATGATTCTGTGCAATAATCTTTTTTTCCCCTCAATAAAAGTTTCTTGTTGCTGCTAATTGCATTTGTTTAATTGCATCAGATTCTTGAGCGGACCCTCGAGCCAGACAGCTCAGATGAAGAGCCGCCCCCTGTCTACTCACCGCCAACATATGACATGCACATATATGACAGGAAATACCCTGATGCTCCTCCTGTTCCTCCACCCAGGTTATACACATTTTTGAGAGCAGTTTTAAAAGAATTACTGAAACATCAGTCTTGGAAATGGGGTCATCACAGGTCCTTGTTCATTTTAGTCACGCTTCTTTAAATTGATGCCCCCTGGTGTTCATACACGATAGTACAATTCCTGTTGATTCTTTTGTTTGTGGTTTAATAGCCAAGATGCATGTAATTCCATTTCTCCACAGATGTAATACTCATTAATTCACAAATGGGTCAGACACATTGCAGAGCTATAATTGAATCATAAGTCTGATGTAAGCATTGAGAGTTGCCATTGAAACAAGTGTCAGTGACATTGGGCTCTGTTATCTTTCAGATTTGAGGCCCAGCCTCCCCCTGGACACGGGCAAGTCCAAGGTTACAAAAACTGGAACCCACCGTTACTTGGCAATCTGCCTGATGACTTCTTGCGAATCCTGCCCCAACAATTGGACAGTATACAGGTGAGCATTTATCATGTGATGCAGTAATGTTTCCAAGTTTAGGGTCAATAAGATATTAACACTTTTATTCAGCAAGGATGCATTAAATTGATCAAAAGTTACCATAAAGACATAATGGTATAAATAAATTATATTTCAAAATAAATGCTGCACTCTTTATATTCATCAGAGAATCCTGATGAATATTGAATGATGAATATTTCAACATCCATAATAATAACAAATGTTTCTTTAACATCAAATTAGCATATTAGAATGATTTCTGAAGGAGAAATGATGCTGAAAATTCAGCTTTGCATCACAGGAATAAATTACATCTTATAATTTAGAATAATAGGATTTTAAATAATAGAAAATATTCACTTTGTAATAATATTTCACAATATTACTCTTTTACTGTATTTTTATCAACACTAAGGACAATAACTATAACAATAAAGAAAAATGTCTGATAATTGTTCAGAATATAACAGAATAGCAGAGTTCACACCACAACGTCTCGGTTACGTATGTAACCCTCGTTCCCTGAAGGAGGGAACGGAGACGCCACGTCGGAGTACCGACGAATAGGAATCTCGCTCGCGAGCCAATCTACCGAGTGTAACTAAACGAGCCAATGCACATTGGCATGCAATGATTGCACCAGGTGCTCATGCCACGCTGTGCGGGTATAAATGAGACACAGGTGATTGCATCAAATTAGCCTTTTGCTGAGGAGCCGAGTAGGTAGGCAGGCACCCCAGCAGGGTACAGAGGACATGGCGACGGGACGTGGCGTCTCCGTTCCCTCCTTCAGGGAACGAGGGTTACATACGTAACCGAGATGTTCCCATTCAGTCGGTCACTCTCGACGCCACGTCGGAGTACCGACGAATAGGAATCCCTACCAAAGTGCCATGGCCTCTGCCCCCTTCCAGTGCCCAGTGTGAGCCGCCTGAGCTCTCTTACCTGATGAGACGGGGCTCACACCAGGAAGTCCATCACTGCTGTTCCGCATGACCCTGTTCAGTGATTATTGGATGACACTGGGAAAGCGTGCCCTAGAAAAGGGGCCGCTGCGGAGCCCACATCGTACCCCGGAGGAGTTATGTGGAGTACAAAGCTGAGCCGTAGCCCGCAAGGGAGGAGGGGGCTCAGTCCCGGTGACGGGAAGGCTCTCCCAAGGGAAAGACACGGGCTTCCCGTAGGAGCGACCGTGGAAGAAATATGGGATCCCGCAGGGTCACTCATATAAGCCCAGCCCATTACCGGTTCTCAAGGATTCAGCGGCAGGGGCCTGATGCCCGACGCCCGCGACGTCCGGCACCGAGGAGATGGAGGACTCACAGAGTTTGCTTCTGGAGAATAAGAGCGCCGAGCGCAGCAAGCCGACAAGAGCCGGGCCTCTCAGTGCTTCTACCCGTTTGAGGTGAGAACACAGGAGGAGACCGGCTCTACACGTAGGCTATAGAATCTAGCGAACGTGTTGGGTGTCGCCCAGCCCGCAGCTCTACAGATGTCTGACAGCGAGGCGCCACGTGCCAGCGCGCCCAGGAGGATGCAACACTTCTAGTAGAGTGTGCTCGCACCCGAGAGGACAGGGCACACCTTGTGCTTGGTAAGCCAAGGTGATGGCATCCACTATCCAGTGGGCCATCCTCTGCTTGGAGACAGCCTTTCCCTTCTGCTGGCCTCCGTGACAGACAAAGAGCTGATCTGAGGTTCTGAAGCTTTGAGTTCTATCCACGTAGATCCGCAGAGCGCGGACGGGACAGAGCAAAGCTAGGGCTGGGTCTGCCTCCTCCGGGGCAGCGCTTGCAGGTTCACCACCTGGTCCCTGAAGGGAGTGGTAGGAACCTTGGGCACATAGCCAGGCCGGGCCTTAGTACCACGTGGGTATTACCCGCCCGAACTCTAGGCACGATTCGTCGACCGAAAATGCCTGCAGGTCCCCTACCCTCTTGATGGAGGCCAATGCAGCCAACAGCAAAGTCTTCATAGACAGAATCTTTAGCTCTGCTGACTGCAAAGGCTCGAATGGGGCATTCTGGAGTGCTCGGAGCACCAGAGCAAGATCCCAAGAGGGTATGGAGGGGGTCGAGGAGGATTTAACCGTCTCGCCCCCCTAAGGAACCTGGCGACCAGGTCGTGCTTCCCAACCGACTTACCTTCTACGTGGTCGTGATAGGCGGATATAGCAGCAACATAGACCTTGAGGGTGGAGGGTGACAGCCTACGCTCCAACCCTTGTTGCAGGAAGGAAAGCACAGACGCGATCGAACATCTTCGGGGGTCCTCTCGGCGAGAAGAACACCACTCGACGAACAGGTTCCACCGAGGCGTAAGCCTGTCTTGTAGACGGTGCACGTGCCGAAGTGATGGTGTTAACTACCTCTTGGGGTAAGTCACCTAGAACCTCCGCGTCCGCCCCGGGGCCAGACATGAAGCTTCCACAGGTCTGGACGCGGGTGCCACAGGTGCCCGTCTCTGAGTCAGAAGGTCCTTCCTCAGAGGAATCGGCCAAGGAGGGCTGTCGCGAGGAGCATAAGTTCTGGGAACCAGGTCCGGTTGGGCCAGTGCACGGCGCCACCAACAGGAGCTGCTGCTCCTCCTCCCTGACCTTGCAAAGTGTCTGTGCAAGTAGGCTCACTGGGGAAATGCATATTTGCGCAGCCCCTGGGGCCAGCTGTGCGCAAGGGCATCCGTGCCGAGTGTACCCTCGGTCAGCGAATAGAACCACTGGCAGTGGGACGTTTCTGGGGAAGCAAACAGGTCGACCTGTGCCACCCGAACTGTCTCCCGATCAGCTGAACCACCTGGGGTGGAGTCGCCACTCCCCTGGGAGCGCAGCTCGTGAGAGCTCGTCGGCCACACGGTTGCGCACACCAGGGACATGAATGGCCTGAAGCGATCTCAGACACTTCTGACTCCAGAGGAGGAGATGGCGGGCGAAGTTGCGACATGCGGCGGGAGCGCAGACCACCTTGTCGGTTGATATACGCAACAGCCGCAGTGTTGTCCGTGTGGACCAGTACATCTTTGCCCCGTAACCGCCCTTTGAGGCGGCTCAGAGCAAGATGTACTGCTAGCAACTCGAGGCAATTGATGTGCCAATGCAGGTGCGGGCCCGCCCAAACCCCTGACACTGCATGCCCGTTGTACGTGGCTCCCCAGCCCATGTCGGAGGCATCCGTGAAAACCACAGTATGCCTGGACACCCGTTCCAGGGGCACTCCAGCCCGAAGGAACGAAGGGTCTGACCACGGACTGAAGGACTGGCGACAGGCGGTGTGATGCTCACCGGTGAGTGCCGCGTTGCCACGCCCATCTCGGGACTCGGCCGAGTAGCCAATGCTGAAGCGGTCTCATATGAAGCAGGCCGAGCGGGCGCGTTGCCGCCGCGCGGCTGCCATATGCCCCAGGAGCCTCTGAAACCGTTTCAGTGGAACCGCCATCCTGCCCTGAAGCGTGTTCAGGCAGTTCAGCATCGACTGGACATGCTCCTCTGTGAGGCGCGCTGCCTGCTCGACCGAATCCAACTCCATACCGAGAAAAGAGATCCTCTGCCCGGGGCGAAGTTTGCTCCTTTCCCAGTTGACCCGAAGACCCAACTGGCTGAGGTGTCTGAGCACCAGGTCCCTGTGTTCGCACAACTGATCCCAGGACTGTGCTAGAAAGAGCCAGTCGCCGAGATAGTTGAGGATGCGAACGCCCCGTTCTCTCATGGGCACGAGGGCCCCTCCGTGACTTTCATAAAGACATGGGGGACAGGGCCAGCCCGAAGGGCAGGACTTTGTACTGATATGCTCAACCCTCGAACGCAAAGCGCAGAAATGGCCTGCGTCGAGGAAGGATCGAGACATGAAAGTACACGTCCTTCAGGTCGACCGCTGCAAACCAATCTTGGGGACGGATGCATTCGAAAATGCGCTTCTGCGTGAGCGTCTTGAACGGTAGCTTGTGGAGGCTCCGATTCAGGACTCGCAGGTCCAAGATTGGCCGTAACCCACCGGCTTTCTTGGGTACAATGAAGTACGGGCTGTAGAGGCCGGTCTTCATATCGGCTGGAGGGACGGCTCTATATCGCGCCCTTCGCCAGCAGGACAGCGATCTCCACACACAGGACATGGGCATCTGCAGCATTCACCGAAGTGAAGCGGATGCCCCTGATCCTGGGGGAGCGCCAGGCGAACTGAATCGCGTAGCCGAGCCTGATGGTCCGAATGAGCCAGCGAGACGGACCAAGGAGCACTAGCCAGGCCAAGGAGGACCATAGGGACCACCGGCGTACCCACCGTGGGGCAGCGAGGTGGAATGCAGATACCGGACTGGGGCGGCTGTCTCGTGGAGGCGGCCCGCAGCGAGGTGAGAGTGTGCCGTGCAACACTTACCTGATTCCACAGGTGGGCAGCAGGAACATGAGGGGGTTGTCCACTGCTGCCCGCTGGCGAAGAGGGAGGATGAGTGTGGTCCGGCGTTTGACCGGCCACAACTCTCCGAGCCCCCTGCGGACCCGGAGATGGAAGGAACTGCTCTTGTGTTGAGAATTTGGGTACCGCTGGGGCTGAGCCCAGCGGCGGAACAGAGACAAAATGGAACACAAGATTCTCCTCCCGGCCCTCCACCGGGGGATGGAGCGGTGTGGTCACCATCTCCAGAAGAGCAGTCCTCCTCACCTCCGGGTCGCCCGTCTCGTGGCAGCCTGCCCTTGGCCTTGCCTCCCCTCTTGGCAGGCGTCTGGACGGGTAGGGCGGCCTGCTTGCGCCCGGCCCACAACGCCGCTTGGGTGGAGGCTGCTGCTGCGCGCGGGAGGCGGAGGCAGGCAGGCGGCCGCCCTCGGCGACGAGCAGGCTGAGCGCTGCGGCCGGCGGCGGGTGGAGACAGCAGCTGACCGCCGAGGCAGAATGTGACTGACCGCCTCAGTCTGCTTCTGTGCGCCAAGAACTGATGGGCGAAGTTCTGGGCCGCGTCGCCAAGAGGCCAGTCTGGGAGACGGGGAGTTAAGGAACCTGACTTTGTCGGTCTCCCTCATGTCCGCCAGACACAGCCAGAGGTGGCGTTCCTGGACCACCATAGTGGACATCGTGACGACCCACGGCCCGCGCCAGAACCTTCGCCGCACGCGCGCGAGGTCCGTTGCGGTTCTCAGTTCCTGGAGAACTGCGGGATCGTGACCACCCTCGTGCCAGGTCTTCAGAGCCGGGGCCTGATGGACCTGCAACAACGCCAGAGCGTGTAAAGCGGAGCCTGCCTCTCCACAAGCCAGGTAGGCCTTCCCGATCAGATCGGATGAGTACCTACAGGCCCCGGAGGGAAGACACGGGTTCCCCTGGAAGTGGAGTTAGGGCACAGTTGCATAGCAACGGCCCGTTCCCACGGGGAACCTGCGTGTATCCCTTTGCAGGTCCGCCATCGAGGGTGGTGAGGAGGAGGATCCACTAGGCCGGTTTCGGGCAGTAAAAGGTGCCGCCCCACGACCTTGTGAGCTCCTCGTGCACCTCCGGGAAAAAAGGCACCGGGGTGGGGCGCTGAGAACCAGCACGGGCCACCCGAGAAACCAATCATCCAGCCTTGAGGATTCGGGACACGGTGGAGGGTTCCACACGAGCCCGACTCTCTCGGCGGCCCGGCAAGCATAGCCATCATCTCCAGATCAGTATCGGGCACAGTGGGTCTACCCGGAGGAGCCCCTGCGCCGACACATCCTCTCCAGAGAGTTCTGACCCTCCCTCCGATGCAGCGATGGACATCTGGTCCTCAAGGGGGAGCCCCAAAGGATACGGATGGTGCACATCTCGTGGATGGCCCACCGCGTTCCAATGGCAGCTCTACTGGCTGCGGAGTGCGAGAGGGATGAGGGTTCCCCGGGGGTTGGTTCCCTGGGGGAAACACACTCACCGTAACCCTCAAATCAGCGGGCCTACTGCCTGAAGTAACTCTCTGAGGAGAGTTAGATCGCGGCAGAGGCACAGAGGCTCCGCCCCTTGCGAGACGGAGCCGCGATCGCAACTCCGAGATGGTCATGTCCCGCAGTGAGAACATGATTCATCCACCAGCGCTGCCTCAGCGTGCTGAACGCCCAAACACGAGATACAGCGCTGATGACCATCCCTCGGTGACAGGAAACCACCGCATCCAGAAACACACAGATAGAATGTCATCTTGAAAAAGACGCAAGCTCTATCTGTGTAAGCTCTTTCAGAAGGACGCTCTCCTTGGTGCTGAAGCACGCAGGGGGAGGGGTCGCGGCGACACAGTCAGGGGGTAGTGCAGCCTGACGTGCGCGCTCTCTCACACGCGCGCTCTTACCAGCCGTGGGAGCGGCTTTTTAGCGCTCTCCACCTAGCGCACCGAACCGGCTGTGAGAACAGCCTTTGTGATCGTTCTGTTCAAACAACAAGAGAGATGATCGAAAACCACACGACCCGCTGCTGTGCCGTCACACCAACACCGAATGAAGAGATCGCTTCAAAGGCGGCTTCCGTCTTCAGTCAGGACTGCGAAGTAAGGAGTGATATCTGTAGTAACCATCTACCACTCGGCTCCGAAGCAAAATGCTAATTTGATGCAATCACCTGTGTCTCATTTATACCCGCACAGCGTGGCATGAGCACCTGGTGCAATCATTGCATGCCAATGTGCATTGGCTCGTTTTAGTTACACTCGAAGTAGATTGGCTCTCGCGAGCGAGATTCCTATTCGTCGGTACTCCGACGTGGCGTCGAGAGTGACCGACTGAATGGGAACTATAATGATAACCGCACAGAGAAATTACATATTTTCCTGTTGATTAACAATAAAAACATCAGATCAAGCTTTTAAAGCAGCAGATGACAAAACTGCAGCGCACGTTTAGAATAAACAGAGCGATATCATCTGCTGGTGTGGATGCTAATAAAGTTATTGTTCTTTATAGCTATCCTTCTTGGTGTGAACAGCCCTTTAGTTAGAGACTTTCAAAAACATTAAAAAAAGAATCTTACTGACCTTAAACTTTTGAACGGTAATGCATCTTAGACTGGACTAGAACATCACACTGCCTTTAACACTGTTTAAGGGTTAAAACATAGTCTGTATTCTCAGTTTTTAGCACAAACTCTGATTCCAAGCAGGTTTTTTGTGCCCTCTGGGCTTGATGTCAAAAACGTGAATTTTTGGCCTTTTGATTTTACTCCAGCTCTTTTGCTATTCAGCAATATTAAAAAAACATTAATAGCTCAGAAACATCTTTAGAGTTTTAGAGGTTTGGTCATTAAATCATGCTAATGCAATACAGAAGTGCAGCTGAGAGGTCATTGTGCACTTGCTTTTAAGCTCTTCTGCCATATCATGCTCTATTAATGGCTAGATTAACTATAATGGTGTCCTTGATCCATTGTACTTTTACAGTCGTCCTGCATATGATGAATATTCAGACATAAAGCAATTAATATTCACTATGGCATCATGACATTCTCATGTTATTAAATTAAATTCTCACTCACATTACCATACGGAAATAGTTAGTAGTTAAATAGTTAAATAGTTTACAAAATTCAGACTATAGAGAACTGCACTAAAACAACCCCGTTTTAAATTTTGCCTTTTCTTTTTTCAAACTTTTGGATTTTTCATGAAAGCAAGTCTGATTTTCTTACATGTTCCATACATTTAATATTCTGCAGAGCTCTCAGAGTAGCATCTCCAAGCCCTCTTCCTCCTCCTCAGTACCCCAAAAGGTCCCCACTGTGGCAGCTGCCACAGGAACAGCTGGAGCTTCAGAGCAGGAACGCAAACTGAAGCAATATTTGGAGGATGAGCGTATCGCTCTCTTCCTGCAGAACGAGGAGTTCATGAAGGAGCTGCAGAGGAACCGAGAGTTCCTCATTGCATTGGAAAGAGGTAGGAAGACACTCGCCCACACGCTAAATGGGACAATGAGCAGATTCTGACATACTCCACTTCCCTTCCTTTCACAGTTCCACCTACACAAATCCTAAAGAGTGAATTCTTGTGCTAATTTACTCAGCGCGGCTGTGAACGTTAGCAGTTTTGGTTTCTCTCCAAGGCCATTAGCAAAGTCTATTCCTCAACGCAAAGATTTTGTAATGATTTATCACATTTTTTAACACATTTTGTGCTTTTCCACACAGATTTTTTGATATGCCTTGAACCTATGAACGGTCCTTGTGGGACGATTTTATATCCTTGTTGAATGCCGAATGTCAAAGACTTCCATAACACCTGCCTTCTGTTTTAGATCGATTAAAATACGAGTCAAAGAAATCCAAATCCAGTCATTCATCAGCTAGCATGGAGAACTCCACAGGTAGATATCATTCACCTGAACTGTGGTTATGCATGTTTGCCTGTGTGTGAGCATGTGCGTCACACTATGTCTATGTGCATATGCATACACTCCCTGATATGCTTTTCACTTTTCACTGGTGCCACCACCATGTTGCCCAGCTAATAAGAACTGCCATTTCTGTTGCATATGAGAAACATTAAAACAGCAAACAAAACAAGTGGAACAAAACTGCACTATAAATTTGAGCTTCGTTTAATATTCGTTTGTCAGCTCTGACCAATAATAGAATTAAAAAAAAAATGAATTTGCTGCTGAGCATTCAAATTCAGTGCAGAATTCTATTATAAACCACAAATAGATCAAACAGTGTTGACGTGAAAAATTAGGAGAAACATTGTGCCATGAATAAAAAAGTTATTCAAGGATTTTCAGTCCAAATCACCAACATTCACCATGAATTTAATGTAGTGACACTAACTGGAAACAACTGGAAAGTTCGTTTTTTTGTTATTGTGTTAGAAATAGTCAAAAAAAAAAAATTCACCTCAGGGTTCGTACAACCTTTTGAGAGTGAAATTCAAGCAAATTCTAAATAGTATCCAATTTTAATGTTATTTTTAATGTGATGATTTGTAAAACAAAAAATTTAAAGATATAGGAAAACTAACACTCCGTGGCAATTAGGCATTTATTTTAAAAAAAACGACATGAAATTACCACTATAACCAGTGGATGGCAGCAGAGGAGCACTTAGGCTGTGTGTCCACCAAAGGCGCTATGCTGAAAACGCCTCACTGTGAGCGCTTGAGAGCGTTTTGACAGAGCAGTGTTTTTTTCAGTTGAGACTGATACGTAATATCTGTTGAAGTGTTACTAGTATCTCATTTCACAGGTAGTTTGTTTCTGTATTGATTTTATATTAAATTTTCCGATACAATGTAAAGTATTTGCTCTGGCTCTTGTTTTAAATTATTTTGGTCCGTTATTATGCTGCTTGTTTTCATCTGTTGACGTTGTACAGTACAAGCAGAATGTGGCGGTTGGTCGGTGTTGTATTTGTCCCGCCCCTCCTCCACTGTGATTGGAAGACTGGGTGAACTGGGTGGCTCCAGCCATCCGCGTGAAAAAACTCTTTGGTGGACACACAGCCTTATTAACTTATTAGTCAATAATAAGTCAACTCTGTCGAGTCGTCACAACGTCGACTCAACAGACTGAACAGAATAAAATTAACTGAAGATGATTTCCACAACAAATAATGCAGAGCCACAGACCACACTGACCTATTATGTTATATAAAATGGTAGTTTGAGTTGTTTTCCAGCCAGAGCGAGCTTTTCACTTCGAAGATCACTTTGGCAAGCTGTTTCAAACGAACGTTCTTTTGGCCTGATTTTGTTCGAAATGACATCACACTAGTTTGTTCTTCGATTTAGCTAGAAATTAAATTTTCTCTTTTCAAGACCCCCAAATTCTCAATATTAACAGCACAGCTATTACAATTACTCACATTAAAGGGTAGAAAGTGTAACATTAAAAATGTTACCCATTTTTGATGTGGACATTAAGATGCTTTACTTTTCTTTTTTTTTCTTCTGAAACACAGGTGATCACTATGCTTCCGGATCTGTAGAGGCCTGCACAGCAGTCTCAGATGACGCTCTGTTCAGAGACAAGCTAAAGCACATGGGGAAATGTAAGGGTCTTGCCTGAAACACCGCATCTGAAAATAATTGTTTATTAAAAATTGGACGTTAACATTTCTGTTGCATTGTAACATTCTGCATTCTCATCTACAGCAACCAGGAAGAAGCTGTTTGAAATTGCCAGAGGGTTCTCGGAGAAGACGAAGCGGAGGAAGTCTAAAAGAAGAACGTTGCTGCGGCATCATTCGTATCCTTCAAAGTGTGCCAGAACCACGCATTAGTTTAAAGACCCCCTCTGGTGAAAATCAAGTTTTTAATGTTGTTTATATGCCTATGTGATGTTTTTAATATACTTTTAAGACAAACCATGTGCAAATTCATCAGTCATCATCATTGCTGAGTATTTTCTCCTTAAAACTGCAGTGAAAAAAAAAAAAAAAAAAAAAAAACGTGGTTTGAAATCGCAGTTGTTCCCTACATCACAAATGCCTTTGTAACCTATCCTGTCAACGCACGGGCAGGCTTTAGCTTATCATTAACTATGCTGCGAAGCAGTGGAGTCTCAAGAGAAGCCAGGTTATCCCACTATATTTTTCTGATGATATGAAAAATCGGGTATATTTAGCAATATAGTGGGTGAATAATGTATATGATGTATATTATAATGTTATGATGATTTATATGCCTTTCTCCACTGACGTTATATGATGTTCAAAGCGTTTCTAAGGATGCTGGTTTTTAGAAGGCAGACTGAGATGGCGAATGTGAACATGGTTTGTGTAACATTAGCAACACATTATTGGCTGTTTGATAACATAATCAAGCAAAAGGCTAATCATATTAATTGCTGTTATGTGTCTGATGTTGTAGAGAGCAATACATAAAATGTATTACCATTCTGATACATCGATTTGTGGATGACCCTGTATAATTCACTCTTCCACTTCTTCTTCTGAATCAGTTTCTGGGTCAAACATATGGCTGAATTAACCCATTATTTCCAGTGTAGCGTTTACTACAGTAATTAGTAAACTAATTTGCATATTCATGGATCCACATATACTAAATGAAGCAAAGGTGTAGAGTTACATTCAAGCTATTTTAAGGCATGAAGAAATTGTATTAAATGTATTAAAAATTAAATGTCATTTTGGTGATCAAAGACGGGTTTAATTTATTATTGACTACAGGGGACTTTAAATCAATACAGTAGGAGTGTAAAAATAAAATATGTGAAATCAGAATATTTTTAGAGCAAGCATGAAAAGAAATTAGGACAAAAATTAGGGAGCTAGAGGATTATGTTTAGAGATATAGACTGAGTTAGGATGCTGTGAACTCAGTGGCCCCCTGTTTTGTGTTCAGTGAATTCACCAACAAATGTTTTTTTTATGGTTCTTGGCAAAGTAACTTTGAACTTTAACTTTGGTTCAGTTCAGCTGAGTAAATTTAGTGTTGACTGTTTACTTTGACTGCACTTTCTCAGACTGGGCACAGCCAACTCCACTGCCAACCTCCTAGACGATGTGGAAGGAAACCCATGTGGTAAGATTTTCTCTCCAATTTTCCAAGCCATTTTTTCTTTATGCTTCTGATTAACTCTTTCCCCACCATAGAGAAAATTTCCCATAATGTATGACCCAATGCTTCCCTGGCATTGACGGAATATTCCAACAGTCCATGTTTTCTCTGTCATACGGTAGAGGGTTCTATTGCGGATCTTCTAAAAGAGTACAGGATCAAAACCTAAAATAGAAAATTCTACCGATCAAAACACAGGTGAAAAAGAAGCCGAGATGAGTGATTCTTATGCATGTTGTAGTCTTGCAGTTGTTTAAAAGCAGAGGCTCTTTTCTTTCTTTTATTATGTTCATACCACAAAATATTTTGGGGACCATGAAAGTTTTGATCAAAAACGCTGGGGGCAATGTTTTTATCTAAATAAAATAAAAAAACTGGTGGTGAAAGAGTTAATTGAATGTGTATTTACTTAGGTAGAGTAAACTGCTGACATTGCTGAAAATATTAATGCTTGAATAAATATATATAGATGAAGAAAGTCAACACAGACGATTGGCTGCACAGGATGAGGAGGAGTCACATAAGGAACCACTATCATGGTGAGATTCTTCACTTTTCTTTTGTGCTGTGTGCTTCCATATCCATTCCACTAGTATAATAATTCTGTAACCGACATAGCTATCTAGTAGTAACAAACCTTGTGATAATTTCATTCTAGATCCCTCCTCTGTGCTCTTGGGAAATTAGGGTTTCCATGGTGACCTCAGAATGACCCATGATAGCTCCTTATCTCAGCGGCTCCAGTGCAGGAAATCCCAGACTCTAGAGGAGGAACAGCCTCCCCCAGACCAGCCGAGGCAGGACTGTATGATCATTTTGTAGCAGCCTTTTGCAAGCCTAAGATTATTATTACCTACATTTGATTACTATTATAATTATTGTATTGTAACTGTTTGTTAATATTTGGTTTCATATGTAAAACTCAGCATCTATAGTACTGATTTCCAACATATTTTTTTCCTTTTTATATCTAATCATTTGATCAATTCCCTTTTATGTCTGTTTAAGAATATCAGTTACCTGAGGAATTTCTTTCCCCACTTATATTTGACTTGTCACCGTTAGAAAAGAGGCAAATATTTGATTTATTATTGTCCACAGTGTCCAGAAGTGACACAATTAACTGTCAGTTGTTTCAGCACATTAGTATATAACTATTTCCTTATTTTCAATGGACTCCGCTGCTCTCAGAGTCTAATCTGCACATTAAACATCAACAGCATTTCCTCAAAGAATGGACCCAGATTGTCACGTTTATTACTCGAAATGCTTTCTCCTTTCTTTATCATTGCTGTTAAGGACAAAACACCATTTATTCAGGTCTCCATTTAGTCTGGTGTGATTTTTAGGGTGCTGAATAGTCTACTTGTACGACTTTTTTCATACAATTAAATCAAGATGGACCTCCTTCAGATGACCTCTTTTAAGTGGTCTCCGTCCATGTAAGGCAATGCAGAGTCAATGCCAAAACTGAGTCATTTTTAAACAAAAAGAGAAAGGCGAATCGCAGATCAAACAAAGAATTGGCCTGCTTCTAATGTTTGCACTTCCATATCTGTTTTATAAAATATTTGAATGGTTTTCATTTCAATTGTTTCTTTGTGAAAAGTGATTAGATTTGTTTGTTTGAGCCAGTATAGTTTCCATCTGAACATCTGTTTTGTTTTTAGTTATCTTTGAATAGAACGAACAGAGAACAATTTGAATGATACTGTCCTTGAACCAACCAAAACGCTGCTGTGTGCTTTGCCTGTTTTTTTTTGGGGTTTGCGCAAATCACACTGAATGACTTACCCTAACGCTGTGCTTCCAGTAGGTCACGTGACTATGTGATAAGGTCAGAGGTCTAACTGTGATCCACCAATAAGAATGTGCCATTATGTTCATTTTAGTGTTGTGCATCCCAGTATTGATTCAGTGTAAAGTAGCCTATTGGAGGATACTGTGTGACAGTGATGATGTTTGTTTGTGTTTTATGTATGTCAGATTGTCCAACTGGTAAATCTGTTAGCTTGAAACCACCTAGTCACAGTATTACATGTGCCGAAGCACACTTTTTGGATTCCACCATGTTACTGATACATCAAGCTTCTCAAATGGCTATTGGAACTAATTTTATTTAAAGGGCATTATGTACAGTATATGAAGTTATCATGTTTATATCATCAATATGTGATTTATATGATTTTTGCCATTATAAAAAATTATATAGGTATCCATAGGCATCATCAATGACGTATATTTCATATACAGTAATTATGTTCTGTGACGTTGAATAGCCATTATGAAATGCATATTTACATGATATATTTTTTACAGGTTTTTCTTTTTTCTGATCTTTATGGATGGCACAGAGCAACAAGTCAGCAATTCGTTTTGAAAATGATGTGAATTGAAAGAACAAAGGTTTTGTAAGAGCAAAACCTTGTTGAGTAGTAACGCATACAAGCACAGAGCCCATGTTCCCAACATCTACCGTTGTCTGCGATTCTCAGACATGACTGCGTGAGATTTTTTTGTTTTTTGTTTTTTTCCTTCCATCCTGCTTGTTAACATATTTTATCCACTCAGGGAACTCGCTCTCATTTCACTTTCTGCTGAAAGCACAACTAAAACTGAAAACTTCTTGGCGCAGATATTCATTAATAGGCAAGGTAGCGCCGTCTGTTTAGCCGTCATGAGGTTGATGTGAAAAGTTCAAGGACTGTGGATGATCTGCTTCAGTATGTAGCCGCGTTCCTTTTCTTGATCACATGTTCTTGCGTGTTTACCCGAAATGTTTTCAAGATCTGCTTCATCTTCCATCTTTACATGGGAGAAATAGAGGCGAAATCAACTGTGGATGTGTTCAGAGTGTCGTGTGCGAGCCACATGATTTTTAAGTGGCTCTTAACAGTTAGTGGAATGTAATATTTATACTGTATTAGAAGGTTAAACACATGTACATGGAAAATGGCAATTTTAACGTAAAATACATAATTTTTTTGTCCCCTTTGTTTTGAAGAATATTATTCTCACCTAATTAATTTGACTCTTCATCTATTTGCCTAAATAAATGTGATTGTGCCATATCACATCAGATCACTTAAGACTATTTCTAGTTCTGGACTTTTCTTACAATCCAGATGTTTATTAGCTATTGGAATAAATAATAAAATTGTTGTACTCCGTCTGATCATGTCATTTTTTTTCCAACAAAGTATTCAACAGAAAGTCTAGTTACAAAAAAAAATATTTATAACAATACATCTTTATTATAAATGTGTATATATAACAACTGTGCTAACAGAACAGGGGATTTCAACATATATATTCAAGTGTATGTGTAATATGTAATATATATGCTGTCCCACAACCAAAAACACATTTAAAAAGCATTTAAGTATTAAAATCTTAAGATACTATTATCATCTATTGAATCCCACAATAATATTTAAAATATCCGTAAACTTAATATATATTAAAATCATAATTTAGTGTCCCGCCGTTTCATGTCACTAACGAAACGGTATATGTTTTAGTTGTGACATCGTTTTTTGGGGGTTATTCGATCAAATTTAGTTCATAGCACTGTTCGTAGCTAACCATGTGCTGATTAGCATCTTTGAGCTAGGCTCAAAAGTATTTAAGTATTTAAAATAAATTGAAATAATGAAACACATAATCAGAAGCATGGAAGCTGGTTTATGCTGGTCCTTAGCTGGATATGAGCTGGTTTAAGCTGGTCAAATGCTGGTCCTAAGAAACTAGCTCCAGCTCAAACCAGCTGCCATGCTTCAAAACATACCTAAACAGCATATGCTTTTTTTAACCGGGTTATGCAAATCAGTAGTATTTTAGTATGTTCTCAACATCACTGTCTCTACCGAAAAAATTCAAGATGTTTCTAACTCTGACTTTGAACCAATTCTGTAGAATGGCCCATATAAGTTGAAATCCCCCCCTCCCCACCCCACCCCATTCGATATAAATGCAACCAGTAGAGGGCAGTACAGTCCCTTATAATGGGTGTGTTTTTCCACATTGCTGCATTTTTAGGTTTAATTTACATACATTTTTCTTTTAAATCATTAACCATTCTTGGTTTATTACTTATGGCTGACCACCCACTTAGATGACCTAACCCTTGGCCAACTTTCTGGTATTTCTTGGAATTACTAGGCAATAGGGAAGAAAGCCCTATCTAACAACTCCATGTCACCTCAGTTATCACCCAAAGACAAAATAAAAACATTCCACTATTAAGCACTGTGAGTCAACATGTCAAGAAAAAGAAAAACTTCCTGTATCTAACACACTTATCTGTTTGACACACTAAGTTAACCCTTCTTTCTTTAACACATAATGATCTGGCAAGAAATAAACATGCACTTCTATTGAACCAGAGATATTATTCCAAAACTCTGTCAATAATCATCTTTGCACACTGATCCAAATCCAATGGCTTATAACCCCATATAAAGATAAAGAAGGAGAATAAACAGAACTGTAAGATCGTCATATCACAAAATTATTAATGAATCATACTGTAGCGTTCTCAGGCAATAATGAGACGTGCTAGTGAAAAGGGGTGTTTTTTTGGGCTGTTGTAGGCACAACCCACACCGTACACACCCCGACTTGAACAGAGAACCGCACTTGAAACAGCGAGGTACTCCTCTGCCCCCTTCTCTCCGCTTTCCCCCAAAACCACCCTAGGGGGGCATATTTAACCTGAACATCCAATAACAAGTAATGCAGTTAATGCAGTTAACAGTCCCCAACACCAAAATGAATAAAGTGCCACATAAACATTAAACTCCTTGTCATCTGCAACACATTAACATTTAGAACATACTGTTTTATCACAACTTTGCTAATGTTCTGTCTCGTGTCAAATAGACCTAATTGTTAACATTTTATAGGGCACTCATTGAAATACTTGGAAATTCAACATTTCAACCCTGGAGTGTTATTGTTGATTATTACAAGACTTTTGTGACTTAAATAAATAAATAATAATAAAATATGTTGAAAATCAAGGTCAATGAAGTCACCATAATATGGTTCCTCGCTGGTCTATGGTCATTTCCCTCCACCAAAAGTTTATATATATATATATATATATATATATATATATATATATATATATATATATATATATATATATATATATATATATATATATATATATATATATATATACGCTTTATTTAGGAACATTTCTTCTTTTCATGTCAAAGTCAACTACTTCTTCAACGAACTATAGGTTAATATGTTTTCCCAAAAATATAATGGATATAAAATTAACAAAATGATGGATATAATAATGGATATAAACAAAATATAAGACACAAAAATAAAATAGATATAAAAACATTTTAAACACATATAAACTTAATAGAATATTTATTTTAGGAAATTATTTAATTTAGGGACTTTTTTTTTTTTTTTACGTCACAATTCCAGTCCAGTAACTTAGGCAACTGCTTCATGGTACTTGATAAAGCAGTTGCGATCAGCATTGAGGCACAGGTGGACCTTACAGAAGATCTACTGAAAACAAAGAATATTGACATATACACTCACCTAAAGGATTATTAGGAACACCTGTTCAATTTCTCATTAATGCAATTATCTAATCAACCAATCACATGGCAGTTGCTTCAATGCATTTAGGGGTGTGGTCCTGGTCAAGACAATCTCCTGAACTCCAAACTGAATGTCAGAATGGGAAAGAAAGGTGATTTAAGCAATTTTGAGCGTGGCATGGTTGTTGGTGCCAGACGGGCCGTTCTGAGTATTTCACAATCTGCTCAGTTACTGGGATTTTCACGCACACCCATTTCTAGGGTTTACAAAGAATGGTGTGAAAAGGGAAAAACATCCAGTATGCGGCAGTCCTGTGGGCGAAAATGCCTTGTTGATGCTAGAGGTCAGAGGAGAATGGGCCGACTGATTCAAGCTGATAGAAGAGCAACTTTGACTGAAATAACCACTCGTTACAACCGAGGTATGCAGCAAAGCATTTGTGAAGCCACAACATGCACAACCTTGAGGCAGATGGGCTACAACAGCAGAAGACCCCACCGGGTACCACTCATCTCCACTACAAATAGGAAAAAGAGGCTACAGTTTGCACAAGCTCACCAAAATTGGACAGTTGAAGACTGGAAAAATGTTGCCTGGTCTGATGAGTCTCAATTTCTGTTGAGACATTCAGATGGTAGAGTCAGAATTTGGCGTA
This sequence comes from Paracanthobrama guichenoti, assembly GCA_018749465.1. Taxonomy (NCBI): domain Eukaryota; kingdom Metazoa; phylum Chordata; class Actinopteri; order Cypriniformes; family Gobionidae; genus Paracanthobrama; species Paracanthobrama guichenoti. Next base: position 5,908,417 of record CM031957.1, read on the forward strand.
AACAGAATGAGAACATGGATCCATCATGCCTTGTTACCACTGTGCAGGCTGGTGGTGGTGGTGTAGTGGTGTGGGGGATGTTTTCTTGGCACCCTTTAGGCCCCTTAGTGCCAATTGGGCATCGTTTAAAAGCCACAGCCTACCTGAGCATTGTTTCTGACCATGTCCATCCCTTTATGACCACCATGTACCCATTCTCTGATGGCTACTTCCAGCAGGATAATGCACCATGTCACAAAGCTTGAATCATTTCAAATTGGTTTCTTGAACATGACAATGAGTTCACTGTACTAAAATGACCCCCACAGTCACCAGATCTCAACCCAATAGAGCATCTTTGGGAACGGGAGCTTCGTGCCCTGGATGTGCATCCCACAAATCTCCATCAACTGCAAGATGCTATCCTATAATATATTATATTATATATATTATATTATATATAATATAATATATCCTATTAATATATGCCATAATAATATAAACTGGGCTAGTAGTAATACTTATTATTATTATTATTATTATTATTATTAGTATTATTATTATAATAATAATAAAACTGTTATAAGGGCATAAACTGACCAAAATGACACGCATTTCATTATTTATGACTATATATATTTATTATTATAAATGGTTTAAGTTTCCCACTGGATCACTGTATATAATGTTATGCAACCCTGTGGCAACATTCAATGCACTATTAAACACTATTGTTCTACATTATAATGCATTATTTGTAAAAAAATAAATAAATAAATACACTAAGTATGGCTTACTAGACTTATCGTCGTATGTCTAAAAATGGACATTCTTACCTGAACAATATGATCACACCATTTTTCATGCCACAACGTTCACTTATTTCTAGAAATTCTACGCAAACAACATCTATCTCAACATTTAACACAACTATTCAACCATATAATGTGTGAGTTTCATTAACTTACCATTGTTCGTTTCGATGCTATTTCTGTATTTATGCGAGCTCAAGGAGAAGCATGTAAACGCCATTGCGAATGTGCAATTAAGTTACCAAATATGGTTCTTCGCCCGATAAAGGGATAAAAACCATAGCATGTTCTAGAAGAAAGATTATTTTAATATGTACTAACCATCATTTACCCACCCTCACATTGTTCCAAACCTGGATGAGTTTCTTTCTTCTTTTGAACACAAAAGAAGATATGTTTAAAGAATGTCGATAACCAGACAGTTGACGGTAGCCATTGACTTCTATATCTTTTTTTTTTTCCTACTATGGCTACCGTCAACTGTCTGGTTACCAACATTCTTTAAAATATATTATTTTGTGTTAAATAGAAGGAAATTCATACACGTGATGACAAAATGGGTGAACTATCCCTTCAAGGCACTTGAGGCTCTGCTGTTCAGTGAATAGTCTGTCCAGTCATGTCTGACAACACACTTTATCCTTGGCTATATTCATAACACAGTTTGGCCTTGCGAGCTTTATTGCACAATCAGAAACTTTAAAAACAATCCCACCCCCTCCCATAATAAATTCAACACACAAATTGTCTAACATTTATTTCACTCTCTCCAAGTCAATAGTTCACGTCACTTTACCATGACAAGAAAATTGCATGTGCAGATTCATTGGGAAAACATGTCATTCTTCCAAACCATATAGCTTCCGTATTTGTGTCTTTCTTTTCAGCTCTTTACAACATGTTTTACAGGAACCACCTGTTTTTGGATTGATCATCTATTTTGCATTTAAAATAGGAACCCACTTTTTCAAATTATGTCTTTTCTTTGAGGCTAAATACCTACATTTTAGTCTCATATCGAACCTCTTTTTCTTTCGATATGTTTCAGGTTATCGTATATATGGCTTCTAGCAAGCCACAGGAATGGGGCTGGAATGCTGGATGTAGCTGGTTTCAACCATGGGTCAAAGCTGTGAAATGCTGAAGAGACCATTCTGGCCATTTTCTCCTATTTCAGGACTTTGGCAACAGCTGACCTTCTTTCTTATTTGCTCAATGTAGATTGAGTAAATAAGGCTCAAAAGCCTGATTTTGTTTTTTAAATTTCACAAATAATTACAAAGACACGGCAAGTAACAATTAATTAAATCTGAAATTTTGAAGTAGACTGAGTATTTTCTTGTGAAACGTACTACAATAACTTGTGTTTTATTTTACAACTAAATAATTATTATTTATTTTTTACAGTGTTCCAGATTTACCTCTTCAGCATGGTCATGACAGCATTTTTAAATAATATAATAAAATAGTATACATATTGTATGGCTTTATTGTAATAAAAAAATGACATTAGCACTATTTATATGCAACTGTACCATTAAGGTGGAGATTAAATGAACATAGATATATCTTATTTTATTCTTCAGATGGGGCCTAATTAAATACCTACCAAGGTGTTAAACTGTTGGTAAATTATTCAGATATTTAAAAGTAAAATTCTGAAGAACAATATAACGCTGAAGACATCCACATTATAAGAGAAATACTTAGACATGTTCGTTGTAACATTATAAAGAAATACTTCAACAGAACTGAACGGAACTTTGTCACAACTTTGGAATTCATCACAACACGAGCTCAGTAAAACGAAATCAAGTTTACTTTAAATTTCTGAAGCCTTTTTAAAGCAATTTGCTCTTTCAGAGACAAACATTTTAATTCACCGCTGGATTGGCGCTTCATCGTCACACTCTTTATCAGCACGTATTCCACGAATCCATTCCATTCATATTCTCGAGTGACCAGCCAATCAAAGGCCACGCGTAAACGTTGGGCCAATCAGAAAGCTGAGCTCCTCCGTTGCCTCGGCAGCTGTTATGACGTCGCTAGAGTATCCCGCCCATCAGTGTGTGTGTGTTTGAATCGTTAGGACGACGCTCGCAGCCATTATATCGCTGTATTCAAGCTGGGCGCAACGCGGTTAAGCAGACCAGTCTGTTATCAGCTCATTTTCTTTGTTTAAATCTCAGTTTTTATTGAACTCAAGTTGTACTTCAAAGACAAAAGAATTGTCTATTTTCCAAACAGTCGTATATGTAAATATAGGCAGAGTTGCGTCGACGCGCCGCATTCCCAGGCATCTGACCATCGGAGACACGCTAAAAACATTTTAACGCATTTATTTCGTTAACCAGGAAGATTTAGATTGAAGAGACTCGCTTCGATTTAGATGGCAAGCTTCCCAGATTTTATCAACGAAAATGAAATAGGTGAGTTTTTGGATTCTTCGCCACTGCTTTGAATGGGGGAGGGTCTTTTTTTTCTTCTTCTTCTTTTAAACGCGTGTAACGTTATTCCCTTAAATATTGCTTATTTACATTTGTGCAGCCGTGAATTAATGCGGCTTAACTAACGTTACTCATTTCAATGTTTGTCTGTATCATATTAATGAGAGAACTCAAATGAGTAATGCATACTTTATATATGGCCATTAAAATGTGACGGTTAAACAATGGCATTTTTTTGTCATTCTCGTGCTTTCTTGAGCCCCATGTTAACACCCAGATTGCTTCGACACCCTCCCCCACCGTCCGACCCTCTGAATGACTCAACACAGTGAGTCACCATGTGAACTAACTACACGCTTGTGTTAATTATATAAACAATAACATTTTATGAGAAAAAAACAACAATTGTATGATACTTGTGGTGTTGTTTTTAAATTCTAATATCCTCGGCGTATTCATATTGTGCCCAGTATCTATTCAATTAGTAACTAGTAATTACTACTAGGTAGTAGTAGCCTACTAACGTTAGTTCTTGTCTCTATCCTGGTTGTAAAAAGCAACTATTTCATTGTTGCTGGTAACAAATTGCTAATTTTGTCATTTAATTCTGCAGGATTTGTGGTTCAGACATTTAACTGATTACTAGTACGTTATGCATTCAAATGGTTACATAGTTAACGTTACTATTCTAATAAGTACTGGTATCTAATGAATAGTTGCTAGTGAAATTCAACTATTGGTTTGCTTACTAGCTAGTGACACAAACATAAGTGCTTCAAGGAACACGTCGACTTTTTGGGACTTTAGCTTATTCCCTGTATCCCCGAGAGTTAGATAAGTCCATACATACCATTCTCATCTTCGTGCATCCCATAACTCTGTCTGACGCACCCACCGCTAGCCTAGCTTAGCACAAAGACTGGAAGAAAACGGCTCCAGCTAGCCTACTACTGGTGTGTGCAGCAGGCGCAGTGATATTACGCAGCGCCTGAAAATAGTCCCCAGCACGGTCTCTGTGCAAGCAGGTTGTCACGTTGGTTATGGAAGTTAGCCTATTTTCAGGCGCTGCGTGATATTGCATCGCTGCATTCATGGTACAGCAGCAAAGTTCCTTGATCATTACGCAGGAATGAGAGAATAGTTCCTAGATATATCGGTCTAGAAAATCGCAACTTTACATTTTCCGTCAGGAAAGAACTATCCATTTCAATTATTTTATCAATTTAATAGGTTTTTATTTGCAAAAAAAATATCAGTTATGATATAAGTCAAATCTGTGAATGTGGTTTTATGAAAAGTTTTAAAGGCTTAAAATGTGATTTCTGTTGCAACAGGTAAAGCTAAGTTCATCGGGGAACTCATACCTCCAGTTGCTCCCTTTGACCAGAAGTCTGGACGGGAGACTTGGACTGTAGCTTTTGCACCTGATGGTTCCTACTTTGCTTGGTCTCAAGGGCATCGAATTGTGAGACTTGTACCATGGAAAAAATGCTTAGCCAGCTTGTGAGTATACACACTGATCTCTTTGTTTCCCACTATGGTGAATTGTTACAATACAGCTTGTGTGTTGATGGACTGACAAAGGCAGTCTACGCGTGTGCTGGTTGTCTGGTCTAGTCCTCTGGGCTTTCACATAGTGGCTACGCCACCGTGTTGCCCAGTGTTTGGGCTTGTGTAGCATTCAGCGGCACAGCGTAGGTCACCAGTCATCACCTTACCCTGTGGATTTAGAGATCACTGTCGAGCGTGCAGCCCTGCCAACCAGCCATTGTTCCCTTCTGAATGTGAAGTCCTCATTATGAGGTTCACATCAGTGCCCTTTGGCTGCTTGCCTTGAACTGAGCAACTTTTTGGGCTGTTTATTTACTTTCCTCTTTGCCAATATGAATGTAAATAGAGCTGGTTGCAAAATGATCATTCCACGGTCAGTATATTAAATGTTATTCTGCATTAATGTAAAAACTCTGCTCATGCTAGTAGCCTTCATAAACGCACCAAAAATATCATTGCAACATGAACTATGCGGACAGGGTAAAAGTTTAACAGAAAATTTACAATAGTTGCAAGTAAAACAAACAAGTTTCTTTGTGTCCATAAAAGAAGCATGGTATTGTAAAACTATTTTCAGTTGTTGTACAGTAAAGTGTAGTAACTGTATTAGTAGTTGTACACACAAAGGATATCATGTGGCAGCTGTTAAATGAGTTAAGTTTAGTTAGGAATGGTTATTGCTGAAGTAAAATAATAAAAAATACATTCACAGTCAATGTGGTTATAGATGTCAACTGTTGGGGAAAAAAATTAAAACTTAAACTTATTTCGGCTAGTTGCAAAGGCAACATTGCTCATTTTTATTTAGTTTAACGTGATGCACTAAAATAAACAAAAAATGAATAAAAACGTGGGGGTGAGTAATGACAGAATTTTCACTTGAGTGAACTGTTCCTTTAATTCTAAAGCAGAAGGAAGCCACTGTGCCATTAAAAGCTTGAACGGACACGTGGCAGGCATTATCTGTTTCAGTTCTGCAGTGCCTGCTTTGTATTCACACAATAACCTCTTGTAATGATTCCAGAACCTCACACTTTGCATTTAATGAACAAGCGCATGTAGAATTGGGCAAGTGATGTTAAATGGGTCAAAGTTGATGCAACACTTCTGTAATCTCTTAGACTGGGAGTTTATTTGGTGTTCAAATATTCCAAAGAGTTAAAATGTTCAGCTTATTTCAACAGACGTTCTTGATAATCTTTTTAAGAAGTAAAACATCCTCTGGCTGTTGTTAATTTATCAAAGAATTTATCTGTTTACATCGAGCGGCGGAGACTTGGTTCTCACATCAACACGCCGCAATAATTTTTTCCTTTTTCCCTCACCCTAGTTCTGTAAGGAAAGAAGATCGGCCAAGCAGTGCAGGTCCTCGACGACTCTCCCGGCAGAACAGTGAGGGCAGTCTGCTGCCAGGCGAGCCCAGAGAGCACACCATCGACTGTGGTGACATTGTGTGGGGCCTGGCCTTTGGCTCTTCTGTTCCCGAGAAGCAGAGTCGCTGCGTTAATATCGAATGGCACCGGTTCAAGTTTGGCCAGGACCAACTGCTGCTTGCCACCGGCCTCAACAATGGCCGCATCAAAATCTGGGACGTCTATACAGGTGAGGGTCCTCTCGGGGTGTCAGACTCAAGCATCATAGTTTTATTTTTATAGTTTACAATTATAAAAATGAATTGTAAACACCTGATTATAGTTTTACCGTTAATTTTTCTTGCCATGAAAATAGCCACAGAAGCTGGCATGGCGTTAAAAACAAACAATCCTAACAATTAATACTAATAAACTGGTGGGTTAATGTGTTTGTTCGTTCGTTGAGTTGTTTTTATTGATATTTCTGCGCTATTGAGTAAATGTTTTAAATTACAGTCCAGCCATGCTGTCCTCTCTTAACACTTCTGCATGCCCACTTCCTGTTTTTCATTTTCCCAACAGATGTGTGTGTAAGAGAGAGGGGAGGTAGTGGTTATATAACGTGTTGACATGATCTTTTAAGCCCTACCTTTTTGTAATTTTGACCCAATCTTGTTCATACTTCTATTGTTTTCCAAATTTGTCTCTTGAATGCATCTACTGACAATTCTTTTTAAAAAATTATGCAGTTGTCAGTCAGTAATAAATTATTTTTAGTACATATTTGCTCAACCTTCGAGGTGCGCTCTTTCACAACACATCTCTCTACTTTTTGAACCTTTGAACCACTTCGGCATTCGTTCCTTGGTCACTGAGGTTCTGCTTTTGTGCCTCTGATCAGGTTTCGCAGTTCTAATGATCATAACATGTGAATCTGCTATCTGAGAATCTAAAACTGAGAGGTAGTTGTTGACTTCAGAAAAAACTGGCAGCTCTTCAGAGTTACATAATTAATATTTGCTTGGCTGCACCATGTATTAATAGGTGGGCAGGTCCTGTACAGACATCACCATTGGTTGTTCTGATGGGATAGAAATGTTTTCTTCAGTGGATGACTCCACCTCCCTTCTAACTAAAACTGGAACGCCATAAATTTACCCAGCAGACTTGCTCTTTTCAGGGTGCGAGACTCCTCCTCCAGCTGCCTTTTTTTTTTTTTTTTTTCTCCACTCTGAAAACTTTCTGGAAATCTGATAGCAGTCTATTGTACAGTATCTCGACAGGATTTGTGCCATATATACCCGTCATTCACAGAGCTAAGTGAATGTATGTCATCACGTTTGACAGGTTGCAAATAGGCCGTGTTGCTAAGCCCCAATCACATGTTTCCAAAAATACATGTTAAAGATTTTTTTAGTCACTGTAGTTGCAACTAATTGTAGGGATTTAATGTGGATTAGCCTGGCAGGTGTCCGTGATTGTACTTCCATATGCCTCAAGGTAATTCAATACTCATAAAGGAAGATCTTAATCGGATGTATAACCTACTCTGTTTCTGAGACGCCTTGGGAAATGCCTTTTTGACAACTGCTTAATAAGTGTAAAGCCGCAAACACAATCCTTTTTGATTTCCTTGGAGAAAAAAAAAATCCTAAAAAGGGAAATGTGTGTGAAATGCAGCTCCCAAGATGTTGATACTGATGCAATGTTGACACAGTTTGAATCGATTAGCCTGGACTTTGTGCTTTAAACAGTGGTTTATCCTCAATTTTGTTTTCTTGTGTACAGGAAAGCTATTGCTGAACCTGATGGACCACACAGACATTGTGCGGGACCTGACATTTGCCCCAGATGGGAGTTTAGTACTGGTTTCTGCCTCAAGAGACAAGACCTTACGTGTGTGGGACCTCAAAGATGACGGTGAGGAACACGTGTTGATTTTGTATGAGTAATTTGGCACATTGGAGTAATTTGTATATTAAATTGACTTTTTTTTTTTTTAAAAGTGATTTACATATTAACATGCTAAGTATGATTAGTGTGTAACCCCAAACTGAAAAGTCTCTGCAGTTGAAGTTTTCTGCACAGCAGCCGGCTTTGTTTTTATTTTCATATCTCCATGGAGTTCATCACACATACTCCCTCGCTCGCTCAAGCCTGCATGTGTACACCCTCTCGAAGATTCTTTGGGGGCGGTGGGGGTTAGTTGGTAAATAATTAGATGCCAAGCCCAAAGGAATGTTTGCTGATATTTTCTCCTTTTTTTTCTTATGAAATCCTAGGACAGACTTGCTTTTAATGGGATCACATGAATCTAATTTATATGCTGGGAACTGTGAGATAAAACAGAGCTCATTACATTTGCAAACTTGTTTTTTTTTTTTTTTTTTTTTTTTTTTTTTTTTTTTTTTTTTTAACTACTGATGAAGGAATGTTGGCCAGAGCTTAATTTTCTCCATTCTCAAAGTGGACACTTTAGATTGTAGCTAAGAAACTTAGCTACTAGATAAAGTAAATGTTTTATTGTTCCCTGTGCGTCAGCATTTTCAAGGGATAAATATTGTATTCAGATTTAAGAATTGTATTATTCATTTTATTTTTTTACTTTCTGCAGTATTTGTGGGAAGTTTCTTTTAAATGTAGCAAGGCATTCTTAACAACTCTCTTTGTGCTATGAAATTATTTGATAACCAATTCAAATGTTAACAGAAAGTTAGCTAAAGCTCTTGCTATACCATAAACATCTAAATTGTTTGCCTAATAGGTAACATGGTGAAAGTACTCCGTGGTCATCAAAACTGGGTCTACTGCAGTGCTTTCTCACCTGATTCATCGGTCCTTTGTTCTGTAGGCGCAGGCAAAGCGGTATGTTCTGGAGTTCTTTCCTCCTCTTTATTACTACCTGTTTGGTGTGGTTTCTTGGTGTGTTGTTAATAATTCTAAGACCAATCAATGAATGCTAAATGAATCTTTATATCCTAATGCTCAGTGCCATAACCTGCTTCTATAAACCCTGCCTGTAGTTTTGATTTCTGGTTTGCTGTTGTTCAAACAAATGGGTGCCTGATTATTGTGCACATACGTAGATGGAAATGCAAAAAGCTCATAATTCTTCTCCACCATAAAGATTTAAACTTTTCATTTAAAGAAGCCTTTTTCCACCAAAATATTAAGCAGCAAAGCTTTTTACAACATTGGTGATAAATGTTTCTTGAGCACCAAATCAGTATATTGGAATGATTTCTAAAGGATCTTGTGACACTGAAGACTGGATAATAGAGGACATAATGTTGTATTTTTGATCAAATAGACTTCTTTTGAAAATTTTGAACAGTACATTGAATGACATAGTTGTCATGCTGGTTTGCGTGTGAAAGCCCTTATGGCACAGCAAGCAAAGTTTTCCAGCCGTCAATAAGACATCTGAAACCAGAGTCTTTCTGGATCCTTTCTAACTCTCCACCTATGAACAGGCTGCAGTGGTTGAACTGTACGGTTGTGTGTGTCCATAAGTGTCTTGCTTTCCCTGTCCCAGGTGATGGCAGAGCTCTGTGTTTGAGTGATTTTGAGGGAAGCGCCGCGCTGACATATAGAGCAGCCGGTGCGGACCACGCGGGGCACGGCTGCCATCGCGGCCCCCGTTGGACGCTCATGTGCCCGTGCCCACGCCCCAGGGGCTTCCATGCTCCTGCCCACAAGGGCTTCCTGTACGTAGGTTCTGCTCCATGTCTGTCTACCTCCCGCTGTCACAGTTCTCACTTCTTTTACCTTATCTCTCAGAAGAGTTGACAGTGAGATCCCCTTCCCTGCCTACCCCCTACTTCCCTTCCTTATTTCCTTTCCATCTCTACACTCACCTAAAGGATTATTAGGAACACCACACTAATACAGTGTTTGACCCCCTTTCGCCTTCAGAACTGCCTTAATTCTATGTGGCATTGATTCAACAAGGTGATAAAAGCATTCTTTAGAAATGTTGGCCCATATTGATAGGATCTTGCTGTTGATGGAGATTTGTGGGATGCACATCCAGGGCACGAAGCTCCCGTTCCACCACATCCCAAAGATGCTCTATTGGGTTGAGATCTGGTGACTGTGGGGGCCATTTTAGTACAGTGAACTCATTGTCATGTTCAAGAAACCAATTTGAAATGATTCGAGCTTTGTGACATGGTGCATTATCCTGCTGGAAGTAGCCATCAAAGAATGGGTACGTGGTGGTCATAAAGGGATGGACATGGTCAGAAACGATGCCCAATTGGCACTAAGGGGCCTAAAGTGTGCCAAGAAAACATCCCCCACACCATTACACCAGCACCAGCCTGCACAGTGGTAACAAGGCATGATGGATCCATGTTCTCATTCTGTTTACGCCAAATTCTGACTCTACCATCTGAATGTCTCAACAGAAATCGAGACTCGTCAGACCAGGCAACATTTTTCCAGTCTTCAACTGTCCAATTTTGGTGAGCTCGTGCAAATTGTAGCCTCTTTTTCCTATTTGTAGTGGAGATGAGTGGTACCCGGTGGGGTCTTCTGCTGTTGTAGCCCATCCGCCTCAAGGTTGTGCGTGTTGTGGCTTCACAAATGCTTTGCTGCATACCTCGGTTGTAACGAGTGGTTATTTCAGTCAAAGTTGCTCTTCTATCAGCTTGAATCAGTCGGCCCATTCTCCTCTGACCTCTAGCATCAACAAGGCATTTTTGCCCGCAGGACTGCCGCATGCTGGATGTTTTTCCCTTTTCACACCATTCTTTGTAAACCCTAGAAATGGTTGTGCGTGAAAATCCCAGTAACTGAGCAGATTGTGAAATACTCAGACTGGCCCATCTGGCACCAACAACCATGCCACGCTCAAAATTGCTTAAATCACCTTTCTTTCCCGTTCTGATATTCAGTTTGGAGTTCAGGAGATTGTCTTGACCAGGACCACACCCCTAAATGCATTGAAGCAACTGCCATGTGATTGGTTGACTTAGATAATTGCATTGAGAAATTGAACAGGTGTTCCTAATAATCCTTTAGGTGAGTGTATATTCAGTAGTATTCCTATTATCTCCACATTTACCCTAAAACAGAAGTTCTAGGCGTTGTGTCTGCTGTATGTGTACACAAGCCAGCCAGTAGAGCCCCTTCCTACTCAGTGCCTTTTGTTAACCGAATTCACTACAGCCTTGAGTCGCAACGCTCGGCTGCTGGTCAATTTTTCTGTACGCAATGCTCTAGTCAGGCGTTTTTGTAACATTGGGGTTAATGGTTGGGGGGCATTGGGAGCTTTTGTTTGCATGTGTGAGCAATGAAAGGGCTCCTTGTGCCTCAACAGATTGATAATGTCACTCTAATGAGAAATTACTCCAATCGGGAAAACAGGTTACGCAAATTTATCATTCCCTGTTGCGTCATACATGAAGCCACTAGTAGCAAGACCTGTGGGTACTTTCCATGCTGGTTGCTTTTGCTATTTGAAAGCACATTTTGTTTTCCATTTGTGAATAACCTAATTTATCGTGTTCTCAAAGCAGAGTCTGTTTCAATGATGTCAAGAGCTTTAGCAAACACCAGCATGATTTTCCTAATTTATACGGTACCACTCAGTAGCATTTATTTCTCCTACAGTAGGTAAAATTTCACTAGTACAACTTCCAAAAAAGGCTTTAATGTTCCCTCCATGTGGAAGATATTTGGCTTGTCTTAGTATTGAATGCTGGCAGTAGTCATGCACACTGAAGCCCTTTCATCTCACATCGCAAAGTTGAAGTAAATAAGCATTGTATACACACCGTTGTAGTTCACCAACACAAAAGTGTTTAAATTGCAAATAGCTATTGAATATGTACACTTTTGCTCAAGTGCAATGTCTGTAGCTTATGAAAATTAACCAAAAATGTTTCTTTAATATTACAGGGAGCTTGACTACTTGGCACTCAGAAATGCACTGTTAAAGGGATGGCTCACCCCAAAAAAATAATAATTTACTCACCCTCAAGCCATCCTAGATATATGGTATATGACATTCTTCTTTCAGACAAATACAATCAGAGTTGTTAAATGTCCTCGCTCTTCCAAGCTTTATAATGGAAGTCCCAAATTTGAACACCCAAAAAGTGTATCCATTATTGGGGGGTTAACCATAATAAAGGTCTCTTGAAGCGAAAGTAATAAAGTAAAATATCTAGCTTCCGCCTTCCGTATTCAACTTTCAAAGAAAATGTAATGCTTCTCGCAGTTCAAAATGCTTACGCTACATCGATGTCATCGTTGTGCCAATTACGCTTTTCCATAAGTTGAATACAGAAGGCAGTCTGCCGGAAGCTAGAGATTTTATTTTATAATGTGTTAAATTAGGATATTTTTCTTACTCAAACCCGTCAATTCGCTTCAAAAGGCCTTTATTAACTCCTTATAGCCGTGTGGAGTACTTTTATAATGGATGGATTTTGGCTTCAAATTTTGGGCTGCCATTCACTGCCATTATAAAGCTTAGAAGAGCCAGGACATTTTTAATAACTCTGATTGTATTCGTCTGAAAGAAGAGTGTCATACCTAGGATGGCTTGAGTGTGAGTAAATCATGGGGTCATTTTCATTTTTGGGTGAACTATCCCTTTAAGGTGTGGTCATATTAATGAAATTGTGGTCAAACTTCCCTTCCTCATTGTCTATTGTCAAATCACTAGATTTCATCCAAAAATTTGCCAACAGCATGTGACCGTTTACACTTTGTAAAATAAAATAAAGCAAAATTGCGCTGGAGCAAAATAAGCACTAGAAAGTTATAAGCACAAGAAACTCATGGTTGATTCATTAGTAGAGTTTGCAGTTGTGACGTGTCTGTATTGTGTGTTTGCCAAAGGCGTCAACCTTTTGGCCATCAAATGTTCTCTTCTCTTGCAGTATCTGTGTCTCTTCGTAGGCCTCCGCCGGCGCGGTGCAAGCCTATTGTAAACTCAAGTGAACTAAAACTGAAAGGGGATGCCAGTGGAGTAACATTATGTTACCTTAAGTTACTACTTATTTGTATTTATTTATTTTTTTAATTTCCACATTATGTAGTAATTCTTGGAAAAATGTTTTAATAAATATAATTTGATCTATGTACCCTGTAGTGTTTACATTTTTAACTTTAAAAAAATTGAGCAGTGATGTAATTTAAAGTCTTGCTAGAGATTGACATTTGTGCAGTTTTGTGCAACTAAGCCTTGCTGTTTCTTTGGCATGTGCTACCTTTTACTGGGTTTGGATTTTCCTTAAATGACACTGAGCAAATTTTGATCTTGTTGTTTAATTTGAATTAATTCTTTGTTTGAATTATTTGTCTCTGATCTGTGTGGAAAAACACAGTAGGCTATAACGCATGTCTGTTGCATTCCAGGTCTTCCTGTGGGACATGGATAAGTACACTCTGATCCGAAAGCTGGAGGGCCATCATAACGACGTGGTGTCCTGCGAGTTCTCTCCTGACGGGGCCTTGCTGGCCACCGCCTCCTACGACACCCGTGTCATAGTGTGGGACCCTCATGCAGCCACTGTTCTGTTCGAGCTGGGGTACGTGACTTGACCCACCCTCCAACCCCCACCCCTCTTCCTTTCTCTCTTTTCTTTCTAATCATTTGCTTGGCTTAAGCTCATGTTTGACCGATCTCTTGTCTTCCCTAGGCATCTCTTCCCTCCTCCCTCCCCCATTTTTGCAGGAGGAGCAAATGATCGATGGGTTCGCTCCGTTGCATTTTGTCATGATGGTCGGCACATTGCCAGCGTCACTGATGACAGGTAAGATTATGCAAATAGTTGGTTATTTGCTCTTAACTTGATGTTGATAGTTAGTTTTGCAGTTAGTAGCCTGCGGTAGGGGCTCAAGAAAGAGTGTGTGATTTATAGCAGGGCCTCTTTCTGGGAAAGATCACATGCCTCTCATATGACATCCATTAATCACTGAGGCTCCTAGTTTGTCTTCGCCACGCCTCCTGCCGACTCTGGGTGGAGGCGTCTCTCCCGTACTGAGAGAATTAAACCATTTGTGCTCTACAAAATGGCAAAGAAAGTTACATTTTACTTAATGTATGATTTATCTTGTTTTTAAGGTACAAATGAAATTGCGCTACTGTAATTTTATGCTCATAGAGGCTCCATTTATTTAATCAAAAATACAGTAAAAATATTATTATAATGGATGTTTATTTTCTGCTGAATTTTCAGCATCATTACTCCAGTCTTCAGCATCACATGATCCTTCAGAAATCAGTCTAATATTCTGATTTGCTTTATCAAAAACTGTTGAAAGCAGTTGTGCTGCTTTAATATTTTTATGGACCCCATTTTTTTCGGGGTTGTTTTGATTTAATGGAAAGTTCAAAAGAATGGCATTTATTTAAAATGGAAATAATTTGTAGCATTATAAATTTACTGTCAATGTTTATTAATCCTTGCTGAATAAGAGTATTTCTTTTAAAGAAGGTATTACTCACCCCAAACTTTTGAATGTTAGTGTATAAAATGCACTACTTGCTATTTGAATTGAATGCTTTGTGTGCTTTAAAAATTACATTTGCAAGACAAAGCAAACCACAGTTGTGAATAAAACCATCTACTTGTATTTTAATTTCAGGCTGGTGCGTTTCTGGAGCATCGATGAGAAGAGTCCTCAAGCCATCGCCCCTCTCACTAATGGCCTCTGTTGTGCCTTTTCTACTGACGGAAGTGTTTTGGCTGCTGGGTACGAATCTGTTAGTCCACTGTTTGGTGGATAGTGTTACTACATAATCAAATCTGTATCTTGCTTTCTCACTGTTCTTGTTTTGGGATGATGCCAAAAATCACACTTTCTTGTATCTTGAATGATCCATTATAAAAAATAGAGCAAACTGGTTCCGCAGCTTCCTTTGTATATACAATTAATTTTGATGAGCTGGCTGTCACACCCTCATACTTTGCTGCATGACCGCAATCTCAATTGAATAGTACAGCATAAATAGTACGCAGTACAACCCAGTTTGATCGTGTCAGTTTTTTTGTTTGTTTGTTTGTTTTAGTTTACCAAAACAGTAGACTGTTTCAATGCCAAGTTAAATATACTTAAATGCTTCTGTTCGTCTTCCCGCAGGTCTCGTGATGGCAGTGTGCATTTCTGGGCTTCCCCACACAGCATTGCGAGCCTCCAGCACCTGTGCCGTATGACCCTGCGGCGAGTCATGCCCACCCAGCAGGTTTATACGCTACCCATTCCTTTCTCCATGCAAGACTACCTGGCCTATAAGACACTTTAACATGGAACGCAAACCATGGCACTCTGTGAAACCAAGGATTGTTTTTGTTTTTTTTTGTGCAATTTTTTTTTTTTGTTTTTGTTTTTATGCTCCTACAGACCCCCTGAAGTAGGTGAGGTCAGTTCTTTTTGTATTTTATTTATCTTTTTTATTTTTAAAATATTTTAGTACTTTTTATGTGAGATTTCTTTTTTCTTTTTTTCCTATGTCCATATCAGTTAGTGGCCTTCACAGACAGCCTTAATATATCAGCAGACCATGTTTTGTCCTTTTTTTGGTTTGTGATTTTTAGTGTTTTTTTTTTTTTTTTTCCGTCTGGTTCAACAATGATGGGTGAAAGTCTCCCAATGATGGGAGGATCGTCTCCCAAATGTTCTACAGTGTTTTCTTTTGCCGTGCTGGCTATGAGAGGGACTGAAGGGAAATGAGAATGTGAAAGTGTGTATGAACGCGTGCATGTGGTAGACTGAACTGAGTTTGGTAGTTCAGGGACACAGGCAGTGCCTCCCCTTTACGTGCCTCTTTAGAGAAAATAAACTCCACACGCTTGTGCTGCTTCAGCAATGGCCTTATGTTCATCGTCACAAACCTAAAACTACAGTAACGCATTGGTTAATTTGTTTTCTTCAGAAATTGTATATTTTTTACCTGTACAGAGATTTGTAAAGGCACGTTTTTGTTGAGTGTGTATACATATTTGTATAAATGTATATAAGTAGCTCAATTTTTTTCTTTTTCTTTCATGCTTATCCTTCACTTTATAATTCTTGTATTGAAAGTCTGCTGTACATGGTCTTTTCTCTTGTGTGAAGATGATCGTTTGTGTGACACAAAAGTTTTCTATGAGGAGAGACTGCCTACCAGTTTGATGAGATGTGTCCCTAACCAGTAGCAAAACTGATCCCACTTCCTCCAAACAAATTGCCACTGACTTCCATTTGCTGTATCTGCGATTAATTAAATATGGCACTTTAACCGTGCTTGGGACCTGGCCCGACACATTGCCTTGTCCTGACCAGTATCTCGCAATCAAACCTCAATCTGTTCACCCTTTGACATTCTAGATGAATGGCCATGTGTGTTTTAACAGAGAGAGCCAAAGTGTGGTTTTGTGCGGCCAGGTCTCATCTACCTCTCATTTTGAATGTTGGTAGATTATTGGATGTCCTGGAACAAAATGGAATGATTCTGTTTTTGTATATGCATGTAACCCTGCCTGTCAATCAATTCTTGTTTAAGAATGTGGGAATCAGAATATGGCATATTCATCTGGTCATGCAGTCTTGGCAATAAAAATGTGTTGGAAAAGCTGATGCCAAAGATCCCCTTGGGTTCTTATTGATGTGACTGGCATAGACCGTTTTCTCTTTCCCTCTCCCTCATTTATGGCTTAAACTTGAAAGTCTTTATGTATGTCCAGTATTCTGTGCTTGGTTGTATGAAGAATGCTGATGTTCAACAGATTGGGTTTTCTTTAGACTGCTTCTTATAAAGTACATCTAGAAAAGA
Organism: Paracanthobrama guichenoti; assembly: GCA_018749465.1. Classification (NCBI taxonomy): domain Eukaryota; kingdom Metazoa; phylum Chordata; class Actinopteri; order Cypriniformes; family Gobionidae; genus Paracanthobrama; species Paracanthobrama guichenoti. The sequence continues at coordinate 5,925,329 of CM031957.1, forward strand.
TACATAGATGCACTTCAGTGTTCCAACTAAAATGTTAGAATTGCAGTTTATTTAGAATACGGTGGTGGAAATTTTCAATCATTAATGAATATTATAGAGATGCTTGGAAACTAGTTAATTTGACCATCTGTTTCAGACAGAATACCTAATGCTGTGTTCACCAGGAGCAAGTCAATTTGTCAACAAAAGTCATTTTACAAGAATGTACTTTATTTTTTCTCTAGTCGTGGGATTTTTGTTTGTTCGTTTTGATTGTCAAAATAAAGTATTTTACATTTTGTTGTCTTGAAGCAGTTTTTATTTAAATGGTAACGTTTAATACATGTGTAAATTATGCATTTACGAAAGTGTATTAAATATTTAATCCATTCCTGTGATGGCAAAGCTAAATTTACAGCAGCCATTACCCCAGTTTTCAGTATGATCTTTTATTTTTAGAAAGCATTCCAATATGCTGATTTTATGCACAAAAAGAATCGTTTTGTCACTTTAAAACAATTGTTTTTTTTTTTAAACCCTACTATCCCCAAGTACATTTATATTACATTTAATCATTTAGCATACACTTTTATATCCAAAGTGACTTACAAATGAGGAGAGCAATATAAGCAGTGTGTGTTAGTTTTATTTATATATATATATATATATATATGCACACACACGCATATCTCTATGGATGAATAGATATAGATAGCTAGATGGATGGATGGATATAAAATGTATATATATGTGTGTGTGTATATATAAATATAAAATGTGAATATTTATATGGTGGTATTATAACAAAATATGAAAAATTGTGATGCACAAAAAAAAAAAAAAAAAAGTTGGTAGCTCTGTTCAGTGGGACATTTGACCCAGCTGGTAACTAAACAAACAACAAGCACTGAGATTTCACAGCTGTGTTAATCTTCCCATGCTCTTCAAAACAAGTCACTCCTTAGGAACCCTTACAGAGAACAACATTCCAACTTTAGCCCGTAGCAACTTAAAATCGCTACAGTTAGATATGCAATATGTTAATTATGTCATTTTTTGGAGTCATGTTCGTTCAAAATGTTTTTTGTTTTTTTGTTTTTTTAAAGAAATAATGTAATAATTTATTGAGGTTACATTCCACAGAGTGTGGAAACTTGCTGAACAGCTTCAGTGTTTTTAGACTCTGTCCAAAAGGTGTGAAAGGTCATTATCAGGTTAATTATTGACTAGCACCAGTAATGCTATCAGGTTAAATATTAATACTTACTGCCAATAAAACCAAAGCTTCAAAGGGACAAAATCATTACGTTTCACATTCGAGTCATTACAGCCTGGGATATGAAGCCAGATTTTTTGTGTATGTTGCAACCTCTCTAGAGTGACTCAACTTCCAGATGTTTCTGCAGCCTAAAGCATACACTCAAAAATGCTGTTTTTCACTTTATTTAACAATTTATTTTGGTTCACACCATTGTATCAGGTTTAAATTGATTTGAAACGGTTACTCTGACTTAACTTCATGTTTTCATTTTGAAATAACATGTTTCAATCAAGTAACCCATGGTAATTTTAAAGTGTCATTAATGTAAAATACTAAATCAGCTCTTCTATTAAAATATTTTTTTAATATATTTGTTGATAATTATGCTCCCATACAGACACAGATGATATCTCCCTATATTTATTGATATTTAATGACACAATATCTCTCCATCAATAAAGCACTTTGCAGTATATTAAATCAACTAATCCTGCAGTGCCAAAAACAGACTATTTTAAACCAACAGACCATTTTAAACCTTTATTCACAAATGGAGATCCCCATATACATTATCTTGTCTTTGCGAGGAACTCCACCACTCCTTTATTATGATAAATTCTTATATGGACCTGTGTTTCAGTATCTCATGCTTTGAGATCCTTTATATTTCTTTGACCAACCAGTAGCAAATCTGATGACACTGAACTGATACTGAAAGTTGATTGGCCTTAATGGTTAGAAATTATAGAAAAAGATATATATGTTTACATTATATGCATCTTAGTTATGCACATCTGTAGGAAAATTGATAAAAACAAAACTGGAAGAACTATTTAAAAAAAAAAAGATGACTTTGAGAAAACAAAGGAAATTAACATCTGAACTCACTCTTATGCATTTAGCGTCCCCATCCGAGATAACATCACACTGAATTAATCACTTAAGGATTGATTTAATTTACATTTCATTGCCCCCACCCTCATCTCTCCTCTCAATATGTTGAAATGCACATACAATCTATATGAGTTAATGTGAACAAAGTACTATACAGTATTATACATGTTTGATATCATTTGAAATGTCTCAGTGCAACTGGTACAAAGGTCTCATCCCCACAGAAGTAAACCAAAAGGTGATAAAGTGTTTTAAGAGTTTAGATTTTGCTTAATGTGTGATGGGTGTGTCTTCGGGCCAATTGGTCTTTACCTCCTGTCGTCAGTACTTGATTAATGCTAATTCCCATTGTGAACTCATGTTTACATTTGAAAGAGTTTTCTGTCTTGGTCTGTGTATTTAAGGAGATGTTGCACAGGGCTCAGGGTGCGATTCTGTAACCAGATCAGCCCGTAATGCTATGCATTATGTATCCTAATTCCTTGAAGTCAGGTATACATTTCTTACTCTTTACTTCAGAGCATCTGATGTATATATCGATTATCTTTGAGTTGATTATGTATTTGGCATGATACATTACCTGATGAATAATAAATTGTTACATTGATTTATTCTGACTTACTCTGAAATCATTGATTTTAGTGCATTACGATGTATCCTTGTTACCGCAAATCTGCGACCAGGGTTAAGTACATACTAGATCTCGGACTGTATGGAGCATGGGGCACATGGCGAGATTGGGGCACTAACTGCTCGACTTGAAGTTGTTATGCAGTCGCATTATAGGCTACCTCCACAAAATCAAATATGTGTGAAAATTGGCAAGAAGGTGCAGTTGAATCTTAAACTGAGGGGTCAGAACCAGAGCAACCTTCAGCCAAAAATAACGTAACCAGTTTAAATTACAGTGAAGTGATTGAATTGAGTTGGTTGGGCATAACTATTTTACATAGGTTCTTCCTCAGTCAGTTGTGTTGTCAAAGGATTTTGCATAGATTAAAAATAAACCTTTAATGTTAATAAAGTTAAGTTGGTTGTGTGGAACCACTGTCCATCATTCAACGAGTATCAATTTTTTAATTTTTTTTTGTGAGTGAGTGAGGACACAACGACTGGCCTTTTTAATGGCCCTGAGTAGAAGGAAAAGAAATATTGCTTGTTTTCTGTGATAAGAGTTTTGCTACAAGAAATAAGATAAGAAAAGAATGACTGATGCCACAGAATGATGCATTGCAGTCCAACGAAAGCACAGTGTGGACAGATACAGTCACTTCTATATCCTGCAATCTAAGGAGTCCAAAGATTGCTATTTATATCCTAAAAGTGTAAAATGAGAATGAGCAGATGGATTCAGGGTTATGACACACACAGCATAGCTGTAAATCATTTAGACAGCCTGTGGATCATCAAGCCAAAACATAACACACCAGTATGACACGATAAAAAAATGTGTCCTCGAATAGACAAATATATAAACATACACCTATGTAGTCATTATTTAGAAAGAATATTTATTATAGCATATACAGTCACAATATTCACATGATTTTCAGTAATTTAGTCATTTAGACCATTTTAATCTTCTACATATTAATATTTTGTGGGGTGCTGTTTGCAGCTATCAGATGTGTTCAGAAAATAAACCTAATATGAGTCTAATATGCAATAAATAAATGATAGCCTACTTTTAAGTTGTAATATTTTTTTTTGTGATCAAGATATTTGTTTCAATAGTATTGATAATTAAGATTATTTAGCCTATTTATTTGTTTATTTATTTTCACTCGTCAAGCAAATTCAAAGTTTCCATAGACAAATGCAGTTATGGCACGTTGTCTTAAATTATTGCTTTTGGGTCACTTTTTTGTGGGGGTAGATACAAATACAGTAAAGGGTACATTGAATAAACAGAGTAAGACATAAATACAATAATAAAATAAAATAGTGACAAACTTAAACATTTTCTAAAAATAATTCTTATTTTTTTAAACATAACATTGTATTTAGGTATTGTTGCAATTTTGATTTTAGAAAAATAAATAGATGCTTATTCCCCAATTTTACATTTATGGATACTGAATTTAGCTAAACGTAGCAGCAGATTAATTAAGTAATATTCTTTATGATAAGATTTGTTATAGGAAAAAGCATCGGGTCACTTTACGAGCACACTATTCAAAAAGTCATGTCATAGCAATTCTAATGACGTCACTTCCATTTTTATGTATTTTAATGTTAATGATTTTACGCTTTGTATTTAACCCTCTAATGCATGAATTATGTTTTTGCATTTAAAAAAAATTTTGAATCTTATTTTCTGGAAGATTTAAAATAGATTAATTAAATAAATAAAAATTAAAAATCAACCAGCAGTGATAGATAGATCCCAAAGGTGTTCTATTGGGTTGAGGTCAGGACTGCAGGCCAGTCAAGTTCCTCCAGCTCGCTCATCCGTGTCTTTATGGACCTTGCTTTGTACACTGGTGCACAGTCATGTTGGAACAGGAAGGGGCCATCCCCAAACTTTTCCCACAAATTTGGGAGCATGAAATTATCCAAAATGTCTTGGTAAGCCTTAAGAGTTCCTTTCACTGGAACTAAGGGGCCAAGCCCAACCCCTGAAAAACAACCCCACACCAGAACTCCCTCCACCAAACTTGGCACAATGCAGCCAGGTAAGTATTATTTTCCTGGCAACTGCCAAACCCAGACTCACCCATCAGATTGCCAGACAGAGAAGCATGATTGGTCACTCTAGAGAACACATCTCCACTGCTCTAGGGTCCAGTGGTGTGCTTTACACCACTGCATCAGATGCTTTGCATTGCACTTGGTGATGTAAGGTTTGGATGCAGCTGCTCGACCATGGAAACCCATTCCATGAAGCTCTCTACGCACTGTACTTAAGTTAATCTTAAGGCTACATGAAGTTTGGAGGTCTGTAGCTATTGCTATATGCAGTAGAGGCTTAAACAAACAAAGAAAACAAAACAAAAGAAATTTGTGTGATTATGCTCAATCAGCGTCATGTCAGATATTGAGAGCTTGAGATGAAATGATCCACAATATTTTTTTATTAGGCCTATACTATAAAAGATAATAATATAAATAATGATAAGAATATATATAATTATATGATATTATATGATGTTAGTTACTGTTTCTGACAAATAAAAAGCAATACTATAGGCTACTGGCTGCAAAGCAACCATTAAGAAATTCCTGTCCATAAATGCTGTCAAAGTTTACTACAATCTGAGACACGACGGTCAGCGAGAGCAGTGTGACCATGTGTGTCTGTGTATGCGTATTCCCACTTTGTCCAGATTGCTTCAGCTGCTCCCCTGGGTCTCTTCTCTGAGCTGTAGTCAGACTACTGTGAGTGAAAATGTCACTGGGTGAGCGCTATCTAGCTGCTGCTCCAGTCACTGCTGGCCGACTCAGCCTCATGACGTGAATGAATGAATTCCCATTCAAGACAGCATGCAACAAACACACTTTGCAATGTGCTGTAAGCCTGTAAAAAAATTTTTTTATTTTTTTTATTGTTTTATTTAGGCTTATGTCATTTTTAGAAGGAAGAAGGAAAAGTGTTTAAGCTTGTAACGTCATTTGACCAATATGTAAATAATATATCTGTGTGTGTGTTATTTATATATATATAGGCCTGTATATGCAAATATATAGCCTACACAGTACTGTGCAAACGTCTTAGGCACGTTAGTATGTTCACACACACATACACAAAGTGGTTTTAATCCACACTGTGGACAAAATGTTTTGTGTGAAATTACAGGTTAATAATTGCATGACTTTCACAGTAATTCCACATTACTTCTCTTGTATCTAACTACTCTCTTGGAATATCATATTGTATTTCTACAACGCATATGTACTATGATGGTACCCAGCATGCAGCGAAGGCTGGCCCGTGTGGTCCGATCAAACAGGCGAGCTACTGTAGCTCAAACTGCTCAAGAAGTTAATGCTGGTTCTGATAGAAAGGTGTCAGAACACACAGTGCATCACAGTTTGTTGCATATGGGCCCACAAAGCAAAAATGGTTCGGGTATGGTTTAAGGAGCACAACGAGTTTTGGGTGTTGACTTGGCCTCCAAATTCCCCAGATCTCAATGCACTCAAGCATCTGCAGGATGTGCTGAACAAACAAGTCCGATCCATGGAGGCCCCGCCTCGCAACTTACAGGACTTAAAGGATCTGCTGCTAACATCTTTGTGCCAGATACCACAGCACACCTTCAGGGGTCTAGTGGAGTCCATGCCTCGACGGGTCAAGGCTGTTTTGGCAGCAAAAGGGGGACCAACACATATTATGCCTGATGCCTATTATGAAATTCTAATGATGTGATATATGTATATAAACTAATATAATAAAGTAACAAAAGAAAGTTATTTGGTAAAACCCTATTACCCTGGTTATGCTGTCTACAGATGAGAAATCAGTGCTGTGCTTTCTTTTTTTCTTTTTTTTTTTTTTTTTTTTACTTCCTTCAATTGTCCTAATTTCCTGTGAACCAAATACTTTTCTGATTGTGAATCACTTCCTGCCTTGATGTTGCAACACATTCGGACATATTCTGCGTAGATCACGTGAAATGTCTATGGTGAAAACGAATTTTCTGGAATAAATATGCTAAACTTCAAGTGACATCAACAATTTGCCAGAATAAATTTGCAAAACGTTCAAGTAGTTTTTAGAGTTAGCTGGGTTTAATGATAAATTTGCTACTTAACTTCTTTGTCCAGCAGGAGGCACTATATGCTCACTCATATTCATTCACTCGTGCACCTATTCATCATCCAAATGGCAGGAAAGTGATTTTAAGCAACAGCATTTGTCTTTTTCTTTGTTTATTTAAAATAATATGTTTAAAAGCTTATTTACATTTCCCAAGTATTGTGAATATATTTCCTTGAACTGCTATCTGAGTTATATAGAGCAGATGTCTATCAATTCACATCTGATAACATAATTTGCAAACTGCTGCAGTTTATATAACCTGAAAATGTGCAGAGCCATAGTTGAACAACTGCCTGCCCTCCGCCTATATGCAGTTCATACCCATGTTGACTGATTCATAGAAAAACGAATGCTTACCTAGAATGGAGGGAGTGTCTGTTTAAGAGTGTTGTTTGGTATTTCTTCTATTAAGCCGAACCTGTTCTGCGGTGTCATTACTCTCTGTGTGTGGCTAGGTTTAGAGCAGCATTTCAACCAGCCCACAGAACCACCAAGCTTCTGTCATATAGCTGACATGGACATAATTACTGCCAAATCATTTGTTCTTAGCATTGTAAGCTAAAATACAAAATGGTTATATTTTTCCCTTTTATTTCAGTGTCTCTGCTTCACTCAGACAATTGCAGTGCCTTTTCTCTGGCTTCAGTCCTCCTTACTGTTCATTTTATAATGATGTCTCCTTCTTGGCAAGCTGTGGAGGAGAAGAGATTTTTCCCATGGGAAATTGTGTGCCTCATAGCTACAAGAAGTTGCTGTAGCATTTCTACATGTCTCTCTGTTACAATTCCTTATCTCAGTCGCTGACAGCACACGCACAGTAGTGCATTATGTAACATAAAGCAACACTTTGCAAACTCTTTCACAAACACAAACAGCCAGCATCCTGTTTGTACATTTACAATAAACAATATATTCATTATATTTCATAATAGTTTCACAATACATTCACTTCAAGGGTTCCCAGCAAGTCGTAACTCAGTGGAAATTCAAAAAACAAGTCTTTTCTCATCTGAGTGGGCAGAGCAGTACCTGTAAATAGTCACACATGCACACACACACACACACACACACACACACACACACACACACACACACACACACACACACACACACACACACACACACACACAGAACATGTTTTTCCAGCCCTTATACAAAGTGTGCCTCTGACATAATGGGAGCACTGTATTGCTGAACCAGCACAAGAAAGCAGATATGTGACAAAACAAGTTACAGCAAAGGATTGTACATTTGTAATATATTGATATTAATCAACAATATTTTGTATTTTATCTAACTTTCATTGTGTCATTATTTAAGGTGATGTCAGGTAAAATGGGGCTGATTCACAGATTCAGATTCACAGCATTCACTGTAAATGATATAATAGTAGGCTATAGCAGCCTACATGAAATGTATGAGTTGATTTGATTGATCTGAGTTTGCAAAGGTGGGAGATGGGAAAGTTTTGGTGGGAAAAACCTCAAATGAGTGCCCTAACATGCTAATTACAAATTTTCATTCATACAATTTGAGTGATTTTTTTTATTTTATTTATCAAGACCGGGCTGTAGATTACTAATTATTTATGGATACTCTTTTCTACCTTATTTTATCAAACAAATCTCTATCTAAAAACTATGATAACATGACTAGTTAACCACAATCAATAATGTGCAATATGATGCTTAAATTCACTTCTGAAAAAAAAAAAAAAAAAAAAAAAAACAGATCTGCACAATTGATATAAGCTACATAAAAGTTACCCTAAATGTCGTCCTACTAGTCCTACATATTCCGACCAACTTTTAATAATAATAATAATAATAATAATTGATAGTAATGTTTAACTTATAAAGCGCATTTAACAAGCGCATGGTCGATGTATAGCATGAAGCAAATATCAACAACTTATCGTTTATGTCAATAAATAAACAGGAAAAAAAAAACTTCATTTCCCACACTGCAAAGCATGAAACGCTACATCAAACAGCTGACTGGGGGTGAAACCTTTGCTAGCGCTTCTCACAGGGCTTCACGGGATATACATACAACGTTTGAGGCGGAACAAGCTGACAAGGCGTTCTGTCTGGCTGTCAAACCAGTCCGAGTATGTCTGAGGAGTATGCTTTCGCTCTGAAGTAGTACTCATTTGGAGTAGGACTGCCACCTCCGTTTAGTCTACATGCGTTTACAAACATGTCTTTGGACTAGTGTTTGCTGTAGTTCGAGCTCATGCCCCTAAAGCCGTGCCAATGCCGAGGAATGGATACTAGTGTCTCCGGCAAAGGTGGAAACATGGTCGCAAGTGATGAGGAGCATTTGGACGGGAGCGATGGCAGTAACGCAGGGATGGACGCACTTAACCAGTGCAAACTCATCCAGAACTTGATCGAGATCTCCATCTCTAGTCTGAAGGGGCTCCGGACTAAGTGCGCCGCATCTAACGACCTGACCCAACACGAGATACGCGCTTTGGAGGTAACGTATTCACTTTTTGCCTCTGTGTCTTGGAATATCAAGCTAAGGTGCATCTAGACAGTGTTCGTGCCAGGTTGCAGGTTTACATGACACTGCGAATGATAGTTCTTGATATGCCTACATAATGATGTTTACTTTATAGGTGCATCTTCAAATCTTCATTAATATTTATTGTCTATTAATACATTGACACAAACGCTAGGGTCACGGAAACCCCCTCTTGGCTCACATTGCTTCCTGGTTCTTGAGGTAGTACTGGGGTTGCTTCTGCCTACCCTATCCTGATGTCAAGTTTTACTTGTGTTGTGCATTGGGAAGTAGAAAAGTTTTGCACTTGAAGAAATGAACAGCACTTTTGAGAAATAACATGGAGCGGGTCACACCATTATATATATGAAAATAATAATATTATGTTTACTTTTATATGGTGCTTTACAAAGCAAAAACAGACATTTAAGACAAACAACAAACACTTTTTTTTATTATTATTTGACTGAAAGTCATTGCATTAAAGAAGTAGTAGAATGAAAATCACCCTCAAGCCACCCTGGGTGTATACGACTTTCTTCTTTCTGATAAACACAATTGAAGTTATATTAATAAATATCCCAATGCTTCCAAGCTTTATAATGGCAGTGACGGGGTCCATTGAGTTTGAAGCTCAAAAAAAAGTGCATCCATCCATTATAAAATTATAGGCCTTCTGTTAATAAAGACCTTCTGAAGCCAGCTCATGGTTTTTTGTAAGAAACATATCCATATTTAAAACTATATAAAGTAAAATATCTAGCCTCTGCCAGACCACCTTCCCTATTTAACTCAAGAAAGTGTAATACCTCTCACAGTTCAAAAAGCTTACGCTACATCCGACGTCATACTTCGCGCCATGTATGCTTTTTCCGTAAGTTGAATACAGAAGACAGTCTGGAGGAAGCTAGATATTTTACTTTATAAAGTTTTAAATATGGATATTTTTATTACAAAACCCCATTTGCTTCAGAAGTCCTTTATTAATCCCCCGGAGCTGTGTGGAGTACTTATAATGGATAAAAGAAAGCAAGTCATATACACGTAGGATGGGTTAAGGGTGAGTAAATCATGGGGTAATTTTCATTTTCTAGTGAACTGCTCCTTTAATGCCGATTTGTCAATAATGAAGTTGTAGAGAATTGTTGTACTCATCCTCATGATAATCACTGCAACGGAATACTTTTGTAATAGTCTATTGTAGATGAGTTAACTAGTCAAAGTCCTGAAGGAGGAAAAAAAAATGTTCCATCATGTCAAACAGCCTGTTATCTCAGGTTAGCTCTGCAAACAAGAAGAGCATATGTCAGAGGAGTGTTAGTGCTATTTTTAACCAATATATGCAGGTATTTTGTAACAGTGGTTAACCCCTCCCACAAAAGTGAAATGAAATCCAAAGTCGGTTGGACCTGTGGGACAGTGTCACTTTTAGTCATGGTTGTATTTTTGAAACACTATAACAAGTATACAAACTTATCTTAAGGTCAAGCACCGTCTTCGCTGAAAAACATGGCTTTCATGTTCACTCCTAACTTTTAAATAATCAAGTTGGGCTTGAGGCTTTGTTAAATAAACCATCCAACTTTGAAGATTTTATGATGCTAGTTCTCACAGACACAGGTAATTGTTACACTGTGGCGGGTTTTGGAGATTCTTATCTACTGGCTGTGTACGTCTTAGCGAAGCGCTTCAAGTATTTCTCATGATTAAGTTCAGAAATAGCACTCGTTCAAGTCAGGTAATGTCAGGTTTTTTTATCACTTTCGTTATTATAAGCCAAGTGCAAGAAAGAGAATGAAATTCATGTCCTTTGAAACCACAGCTACAATTATGTAACAGAATATGATGGACCAAGGCCAAACGGTGAACTGTAATTACAAGCAATATACAGTAAATGGTACAAACCTGATTCCAAAAAAGTTGGGACACTGTACAAATTGTGAATAAAAAAAGAATGCAATAATTTATAAATCTCATAAACTTATATTTTATTCACAATAGAGAATAATGAGACATGAGACATTTTGAAATGTCATGCCAAATATTGGCTCATTTTGGATTTCACGAGAGCTACACATTCCAAAAAAGTTGGGACAGGTAGCAATAAGAGGCCGGAAAAGTTAAATGTACATATAAGGAACAGCTGGAGGACCAATTTGCAACTTATTAGGTCAATTGGCAACATGATTGGGTATAAAAAGAGCCTCTCAGAGTGGCAGTGTCTCTCAGAAGTCAAGATGGGCAGAGGATCACCAATTCCCCCAATGCTGCAGCGAAAGTGTAAAACTGTTCTGTGGTCAGACGAATCAAAATTTTAAGTTCTTTTTGGAAAGCTGGGACGCCATGTCATCCAGACTAAAGAGGACAAGGACAACCCAAGTTGTTCTCAGCGCTCAGTTCAGAAGCCTGCATCTCTGATGGTATGGGGTTGCATGAGTGCGTGTGGCATGGGCAGCTTACACATCTGGAAAGGCACCATCAATGCTGAAAGGTATATCCAAGTTCTAGAACAACATATGCTCCCATCCAGACGTCGTCTCTTTCAGGGAAGACCTTGCATTTTCCAACATGACAATGCCAGACCACATACTGCATCAATTACAACATCATGGCTGTGTAGAAGAAGGATCCGGGTACTGAAATGGCCAGCCTGCAGTCCAGATCTTTCACCCATAGAAAACATTTGGCGCATCATAAAGAGGAAGATGCCACAAAGAAGACCTAAGACAGTTGAGCAACTAGAAGCCTGTATTAGACAAGAATGGGACAACATTCCTATTCCTAAACTTGAGCAACTTGTCTCCTCAGTCCCCAGACGTTTGCAGACTGTTATAAAAAGAAGAGGGGATGCCACACAGTGGGAAACATGGCCTTGTCCCAACTTTTTTGAGATGTGTTGATGCCATGAAATTTAAAATCAACTTATTTTTCCATTACAATTATACATTTTCTCAGTTTAAACATTTGATATGTTATCTATGTTGTATTCTGAATAAAATATTGAAATTTGAAACTTCCACATCATTGCATTCTGTTTTTATTCACAATTTGTACAGTGTCCCAACTTTTTTGGAATCGGGTTTGTAAGCAATATGTAACCACAGTGCTATATACAAAGTAAAATATAGTGTTAAACAGTGCAGACAGTGTCAGATAGTCTTGCGTTGCAAGATGTAAACGTGTAAAGGTTCTAGTGCTCAAAAAATGACTGTAATGCGGCAAGGATTGTGCTGCGGTAGAACAATAACAAGCAGAGTCAGGAGTATGGGTTGCATTTCTGCATTGGGTGGGGGTGGACAGTCTGTTTGTTGATTGTCAGTTATTGGATAGTCTGAAAACTTGTGGGAAGAAACAGTTCTTTCGTCTAGTGGTTTTCGACTCCTCAAGCCTCCTCCAGATGGTAGGGCTATGAAACTAAAGAGATGAGACCCATAATGATGCTGTGGTCCTTCCCATTCAGTCCTTAATAGCTGAAAGTCAAGTTCCAGTTATGAACTGAGCTATTTTCACTACCCACGGCAGAGCTTTTTTTTTTTTTTTTTTTGTCTAAAAAAAGAGTGGTTAACATACCAGACAGTGATCCAGCAGGTAACTCAGGTACTCTCTATGACACACCTGTAGAAGCAGTTGAGTATTCATTGGCTTTAGCTTAAGTCTGTCAGGTGCTGTCAGGTTAAGCAAGAGGTGATCAGGGTTCATGTGTTGAGGTCATTGTTAAGGTGCACATTTTTGTCATTGTGAACAGTTGGTTTGTCTGACCTCTTCGATCATATCATTTTGTGATTGTTTTCTTTTCATCAGACTTTGAGCTGTGTTAACTTTTGTCTGTAGGCCATCTTGTTGATGTCATCAGCTTATGTAATTGCTTTTATGTTTGGATCTATTGGTCAACAAGGTGTGTACACAACCCCAGTGATACCGGTGTCGAGAAAGGTTGCCTTTGAAGTGAAGAAACAGCAGGTGGCCATGGCTCTTTTGATACCTGTGGAGACGTAGGTCCAGTGTGCACTCTGTTGCTAGATCTGTAAGCAGTATTAAAAGCTTTGGACAATTGTGGAGGGCTGAGAGAAGACCAACACATTATGGCGCCAGGCCTCGGAGAGTGGCTTGACATCCCAAGCGCCGGCTCAAAGTGAGGGACATGGTAACCTGAGTCGCTGCAGTAACCAAGCGGTGGCACGGGATTCCCTTCCGGCTCACTTCCTGGACCTGCAAGGATACAATTTGCATACCCAGTGAAGATGCCAATCTCCAGAGGTTATCAAAATGTGGCCAGATGGAAAGTTTCAATCCAGCCCTACTCCTGGAGAGCCACCTTTCTGCAGAGTACACCTGTCCATTGTTGGAGATCAGCTCTGCAGGACAATGGACCTCAACAATGGACTTTTTCCAACACACCTAATCTGAAAGACCTAGAGTAGCTAGTTCAGGTGTGTCAGGAGCTAAACTCTGCAAGAAGGTTACCCTCCAGGAGCAGGATTGGACACGCCTGATTTAAGGATTAAAGCATTAATTCCATCACATATTGGACCTAAGCATAGGGGTGTGCAATATCACGATTTTTGATTGTGAACAATTCAAATGTCTCCATGATCTGCTTTTGAAGAAATACCTTAGTATCGTGCTACAGTCACAGTGTAGTTTATTCCCACGCTGTTCTGACACACGCTTTTCTGAGCATGTACACCCGAAGCGTGCGCACACTAAAAGCCCATCAAACAGTTTAACAATCTTATTGGGCTTAAACTGCTTGCATCTTAAGTGAATGTAAACGGTTAAGGTAGGGTCACACCAAACCGACGTCAAAAAACTAGCACTGATGAAAGCAGACTGTGTTGTCACCTCGCGTCGCCTGCGTCAGGGAAAAGAATAGCACCTGAACACACCAAAAGGACTATAGGCGACTGTCAATAGCATGCGCATTCTGCGCCTGCGTGTAAAGGAGATCATTGTCTATTTAAGCAGATATAGTCTATATTCATAATTTCAAAAAGTAAAAGCGAAACTAAGACTACAGGTATACAAACCATAAAGAAAGCAGCATAAACAAACCCGTTTTGAATATCTATCACGCTGATCACGTTCTTTATTCCACTCCATTTGTTATGAAAATATTAGCGCAATTTTGCTCAGGTACGCTAGATGGCGTAAAATTTTAACAAAATTATGTCTGTTTAGTTTTGACCGCTTTCATCACTTTTGCTCTTATTCCCATGCACTGACTCTGACGCTAAGCTGAACAGCCAATTCAGAAGAACAGTACATTTACATTTACATTTATGCATTTGGCAGACGCTTTTATCCAAAGTGACTTACATTGCATTCAAGGTAAATTTTGTTTTTTTTTACATTTTTGTCAGTTCTTGCTTTCCCTGGGAATCGAACCCATGACCTTGGCGTTGCTAGCACCACGCTCTTATTGTGTGAGCTACAGATTGCTACTCAATCAGAGTTCTCTCTCTCACCGACAGCCCGACGCAGATTTTACATGTTGAATCGGCCAAAAAAAACTCACGGTCAGAAGTCAGGTCTGTCCCTGGCTTCAGGAGAAACGGCAAAAGACAAAGAGAAAATCACTTCCTGCTCTTCACTGAATAACTTTAGTAGCTTTAATAAGAATCAGTATATCTTTCATTTATACAGCTATTATATTGTATATATTATTATATTGTATTTGTAATTTGCATCTTTGTTCATATTTTTAAACAAAGATGAAATAATGAAATTCGCTCACCCCTACTTTGACCTAAATGGTCTGTCCTTCTTTTTTTATATATATTTTGTTACCTTGTAAGGCTACATTTTTAAAATAGGGAAATTAGTTTGGCTGTACTGCACAGTCACTTGCAAAATAGAAAAACAAACCTTGATTTTTCCATAAAATAAAATATGACCATTTTATATGATATGATATTTTTGCCATATCGCCCACCCCTACCACAGCATTCAGCCAGGGTCTTTGATTGGGTAGTGTCCTGATCAATGCATTTGTTGAAGTAACCTATTACCAATACAAATTCCTCCATTTAATATCCATATAGCTTTTTTGAAAATTTCCCAATCAGTGTGACCAAAAGGGCAGGGCTTTGTTTTCTCCCTCTGGACACACTTTGATAACCGTGGCGATCTGTTTTTCCCGACACTCAAAGCAAAGCACAGAGGGATGGTGCTAAATGGCAATTATCGTTTAGATTCCTGTCAGTAAATCTCACTAAATTCCTGTGGATGAACTGGCTGTCTCTCTGGCAGCTGAGAATCTCTGGTTAGTGGTTTGTCTTCTCTGGTCATTGGAAAGATTGCTGTGTGTTTGTGCTATTGTGGCCGTTCCTATATTTAGCAAGCTTGCTCACTTCACATGCATGTGATTAGTGAGCAAGATTCTCCAATCCGAGGGATGGTTTGAAAAGTGAATCTGACTGCACGATACAATCCTGTAATGCCGCAACTTCACTAAGCACTTTGGTGTAGACAGATATCTATCAAAGGGCAGAAGAACAAAAGTGGTGGAAAGTCCAGGCAATGCATTCTTCCCTCTCCCAGCTTGAACAATAAGCCTGCGAGTGACAGGCCGAATTGCATTAGGAGTAGGGTTACATCAAGCACTCAGAATAAACCGTGTAGACTGTGTGTTTATTGATATCGGAGAAGACGAGCAGTTTGCATTTTGACATATCTTTTGTCTTGATGGTGGAACAAAAGAAAATCCTTAGGTTCTTGTTTGATCTAGTAAGGAGAACAGATGCAGACCTGGACACTAGCAGATGTCCTACAACCATGTGTTACACAATAACCTAAACAACCAATAAGTGTTACGTTTCTGTCTGGGAACAAACCCACACGCTCTCCCTGTAAAGATGTCAGGCATTCATATTAACAGCGATTTGGAGGTCTGGGGCTCACCAAGTCATACTGGTAGGCACTCCTGCTCGACTGCAGTATTCAATTGTATGAGGAAACAGATCACCCCAGGTGGACCTCCTAGTGATAGTTGTCAACATTCATTGAAAATGCATGACTTTGTCGCTGCAAATTATGAAGTATGACGTATGTAAAATTCCACTGGCATTAATAGTCAGTATCATAATTCAGTATCATATACTGTATGTTGCATGTGAAATATGCACAGCTTTAGTTCATTTTGGCTGTTCCATGTATTTAAATTTGTATTTCTCTCTATATTTGTCTCCACAGATATATGCATATGTTTTCTGTTGTATTATGTGTCTCATCCTGGCATGTGAGTTGTGCACAGAGGTGTCATCATGCAGTTTAGGTTCAGAATGAAATGTCGGTCAACTTGCACTGTAAATCTACCATTTAATCTTGCACATTATTTCTTCACCTTGAAATAAGTGTAAGTCCCTTCAATAAAATCTTCTTTGTCTTTCAGTATTCAGTAACGTATTCAGTATTCATCTGCCTCTCTAAATGTTCGCTCAGTACAGATCTGGCCACAACCATTCTGTGGCCAGAGTCTCAGTCTGCAAGACTGTTTGTTCTCAGAAGCGAATCATGCATTTCTTTAAAATGTGTATATGCAAGGTTTTTTTTTTTTTATTGGTCTGGAAGTGCTGTGCATTGAAGTCACATTTTCTACTTGTTTTGTGCTGGTGAAAAAACTGTCAAGTTGCGTGTTGGAATTTCTTGTGACACGGGCATAGCTGTTTTAACAGACAAAGTATGAAAGTTTAGTATCTACTGACAGCTCACCGAACATCATCCTGTCTGTTATAATGGCACAGATTCAAAATTACATCCAAGATCTGTAGTCTGAGAACTTAACTAGACTAACGTATTTTATCTAATTATTCACCAGATTTGAGTAGTATGGTGGTTACAAACATTTGTGGCTTATGATAACCCACATTCTCATGATTTGTGCGCCGTGTTGCTGGGTATTTGGTGCTGCCCCTGCATGCTGCAGTGGCGTCACTCTTAATGAAGGGGTCTCCCCCATCTGAAGACAAGGTGGGAGATATCTGCTGTGAGGCATGTATAATGCGTCATTTGTTTAAATTAAAAGAAATGCACTACTTATCAGAACATATTAAAATGGATAATTCACCCCAAAAAATTAAAACATCATTAACTCAAAGGCTATGTTGTTCCAAACTTTTATGATGCTCGGTCTAAGAATGCTTCACCCTGTTTTTTTTTATTTATTTTATTTTACTTCTAATGGTCCATAATGTCCAAATGAACATTAATGGATCCCATTAACTTTGTATAAAAAACAACAACAACACTGAGACAAATTTTTAAATGTCTTTGTTTGTGTTACAAAAAAGAAAGTTTGGGATTTGGGTTTTGGGTTTTCACTATCGTGATGCTCTTAGTTAGAACATAGTGTAAACCTGCTGTGTTCTGTGGTTCATTTAACAATACAAATTTTTAGTTTAGCCGCCAGACTGATATCTTTGTAAAATGGCACAGCTTAAATATCTGAACGTACACTCTTAACATCAGTAAATCAAGCATTAGACTATATTATGATATTATTATAATCAAGCACCATTTAATGATAGAACTTTAGTAATTAGAACCAAAATAGGGTAACCATGTATAAATGCATATTTGTCATATAACTGAACTTTGGACTGGTGGTGATGCTTAAGATATTGTTGGTCATTCAGTGTTTCTGTAAAAAAAAAAAGAAAAAAAAGAAATATATAATAGTAATTATATTATATTATTAAAAGATAATAATAATACTAATTCTACTACTAATAACAATATACAGCGCACTAAGGATTGATGAGCTGCTGGGTTCATGAATATTAATCACGTTGTCAGCATTTGCTTGAGCTGATTTGATGAAATCAAACAGGGACAGGAAAAGATGAACGCCAGCCAATGAGATTGCCGTTTGCGCATTAGTCCCACCCACTACCGAAAAAAAAAAAGGGAATATCTTCTGCTTGTTCTTAAAAGCTGAATAATTCTAAATGAACTCTGGTATTTTGACAGGAAAATACAACAAAGAATATTGTTGATATGTAGCGCGTCGATTTTACGGTACGTCAGATGAGCTGATTTGAAATCGTATAGATCGCTTGACGAGAGCGAAACTCAAGCACTCAGTCAGAGTGTTCAGCGAGTGAAAATATATCTGTGCTAAACGTATACTTAGCTTCTAACACACACACTGGCGAGTAAAATCGGAGAATTTATTAGCCAATGGCTAATGATAGATATTATTTAGTCGCCTAGAGTGATGATTTACTCGCATTGTAGAGGGTTGTGTCAGCATCTGGCTTTAAACTAGTTAAAATAACCAAAATATTTGTGGTCTGTATGGGAGAACTCTGAGCAAACTCGAACGCTTCTCTCTGGATCTCTGGTGGTCGCGTGATCGAAGTGCATTTAATTCTGAGCTCGCGCTACGCTGTCTTTTGGGAAGAGCTATTAAATGTTTTGTCCTTGTGCGTCGTGGTGGTTTAAATCAGTAGCGCTGCTTTGTTCCGCTTTTGATTAAGTTTAATTTTTTTCATCAGTTGCAGCGCTAATCAGTTTTCAAATTGTCAAGTTATCACTCACTGTTGCTACATCGGGACTATAATCTTGTGTTTTGACCTTAAATTATGCATGGCAGGCCACATATAATATATTTTAAGCTACAGGACGTTACTTTGGACACCCCTGATTTAACAAATTGCAAAATTATTGACACAAATATATTTTAACTACCTGATTTCCTTTTTAAATGATCACCTGCAAGAACCATTGTGGATCAATTACCTTGAGCACAGGCCTGTGGCTTAATGCAAAATCATTAAATTTGCAGTGGATGTGAAGAGGGATTGCCACATTGTTGAATGTTAGCTCATAAAGCCTGTTGATGCGCCAGGGCAGTGGTAATCGTAATTACTTGAGTGATTTTCCTAGATGATGCTCTTTCATGTAATAGACCCTATAATTGACTCAAGAGATCTGGAAAAAGCACATTTTGAAGAATCACAACTCCCTAGCGTCTCAGTTTTGGTTTCTGGGAAACGCTAGTCTTTTCTCAGTAGCGCAAGTGCTCATCAAAGGCTTTTTAAGGCTCATTTGCACTTTGTTTCTATGGATGGAAAGTTAACACATCGCTGTGAGGCCCATTAGGTGCGGTGAAGCGTAGACCTCTCTACCGGCTAATGTTTGTTCGTATCAGGAAATCCCCATGCGGTTTTTCAACAGCTTTTTCCCCCTTTCTCTTTTTTTTTGTGTCTTATGACGTGCCACACACCCTTGCACTTTATTGTCTGATGCCTCTCAATTTTTATTCACTTTTTAATTTGTGCTTGCAGCTTGCCTTTTTTAACATCCATGTTCTTTTCTATTAAACATTCTGTTTTTATTCTCTACTTGATTTTGAATTCTATCAACATTGAGACAAACTATTGCCATATTTCTGCTTCCACGTGTGCCCTACTCAAGTGATTTAATATACCTATCCTGATTTTGGAGCTAGCAGGATTGTTTAAACATAGCATTCATTATCCCATATGCCTTTATGTTATTGTCAGAAACAGAAGGAGCGGGTTTGCTTGTATTGGTGACAGTGCGTAACAGGATCCACACCACTCCACTACAGTCTACAGTTACCTTATCATCTGGTAGCCTGCAAATGTGACACTTTTTTTTTATGCAAAGCTTTTTATGCATGTCAAATTTGATGAAATTAAGTGAATTTGCAGTAGTGAGTGCATGCCAACACAAACGATGCAGAAATGACGTCATCTTGTCACGTCTTTCTCCATGCATGCTCATGCCAGAAACACTCCTCTTCCTGAAATGACTGTTGCGCCGTTTTGCCAGGAACCGTAATGATGAAATCAGTGTAACACTTACTAAACGCTTGATTGCCAAAATACTTTTTTATAGCTTTCGTAACAGACACCATCGTACTATATGGATTGCACCACCTCTCTAATGAAGCTCATTTCATTAGATCGCATCTACGAGCCTCTCTTCATGAGGCCGGCTGTTTTTGAATGTCACAAAAGATTCTCAACTTATCCTCTCAGGTCTCACGCAGACACTTTAGTTAAGCAGGTCCCCCCTGCCCCATACTCCAGCCACCCCTTGAGAGGTGTAATGGAGACGGCAGATGAGAGGATAGATACAGGCGTCATTGAATACAGGCGTACTCCTGCACATTGTGCCAGGCTATGTCTGGTGCAAGCTAACACCCCGTTGTGTTTGAGGTACGCTCGTGGCCGACTGATGCATCAAATCAGCTTGGGGGCATTCTCACATAGTACCTAGAGAAAAGAGCCAGCACACCTTCTCAGACTGCTATAGACCTGTTGAAACTTTAATGATACACTGCTCCTCTTTTGAAGACTGCGCTACATTCTATCTTGGCGGTTTTGCAAGGGTGAGGTGATAATTCGCTCATACATAAAGCCATCCACTGCTGTCGTGTCTCTCAGTGGAATTAACAGCTAGTAAGGCGCTCCAATACCACAGCTGCGTTCTTCCAGAGTGCTGTGACCTTATATAGATATACGAATGGAAAGAGCTAATCAACTGCACAGGTGGCTGGTTGCTGGGCTACAGGTGCAGGCTGATTTGTCACAGTGACCTACCAGGGCTCTTGTAGACTACAGAGTGT
>CM031957.1:5951328-6083828 GCA_018749465.1 Paracanthobrama guichenoti
GGGACAAGAGGGGTCACTTTGCGGCATGCCTCTGATTAACTGACTGCTTCACTTCGGTCACTGCGGTAGGACAACATGTTTTTTTCTTCTGTTTTTTATTATGTCTCCTCCAGTTTTCCTCTGTCTTGGATGTCCCAAAATACTTGCTTTGTTGTTGTAAACTCGCAACAGTCCATTACTGTCTGTCTATGTCATCCTGTGGCCTAGTTTTGCTTTAGGACCCAGATTTTCCAAGTGCTGACCCAATATGCTACCAAAATTGTGTATTGTACAAAAGTAAACCTAAAACGTCTGAATTGAATTATTATATTAATCATTTTAATAATTTACGAAAAATAAAATTATATTATCTTGGCATTCAGTAATTCACTGCACAAAACATATTGTGGTCACCGTAAACCATGTGTGTTCTTTTTGCAAGAAAAAATATTTTAATGGAAAATATTTTTGTTTACTTTGCATATATTTTTTACAGTTGTATACAGTAAATATTTTCCTAACCTTTTTATTTTATTTTATTTTATTTTATTTTATTTATTCCTGTAAGATGAGACCTAATTTTGAGCGACAACTTGACAGTCACTGCTCTAACTCAATAAGTTTGTTCTTTAACGCATCACACCAAGCTGCTGTGTGATTCACGGGGCAGGAATGCATGCATGTGGCAGGACACCCACGGGCAGCCTGCCCCTCTCGGAAAGGACAGCAGGGATTCCAGTGGCCCCACTGTGTAATTGAATGGGAAAGAACTTTCTCAGGAAGAGTTTTTACACTTTTGGTACTATTATGTACCTTTGAGGTACTAATATGCAGTCTTTAGTTTTTTTTTTGAGAGTGTATGGCCATCAAGATGGGACTTCAGGCAATTTGGTTGTATTTGCATGATTAGACAGTTTAGGGAAAGGTGTTTCATTGGAGATATTTTGCATGTGTGTGACTTGTGGTTCCTGGTGTGTCTACAGGAAACGCGTCTGCTGTCTTCTCTTTGCTACTGCTTTGTGAATATTTGTTTACATTGCAGTTACTAGAAATGGAGAACTATCTAGGGTGCCATCATACTGTGACTGATCATATCCATATTTGTTGTACATAAAAACAGTTATCATATCCTGCATATCTGATCATATTTAGTCATTATGTCCTGATCACAACAGTCACAACGGTTTCATCTGATATCATGCCCTATCTGAAATTACAGATGACCTAAAAGTGTGATACTTTACTAATAAAACATACTAATGATACTAGCACTTGTTTAATTACGCAAGTCATTCTTCTTTTTTAACTAACTTTTTGTATTAAGTTAATTCCCCTCAGGTTTTGCTTGAAAGAGTGCTTGTTATATTTCTTTTAAATAAACACTACTTTTGGTTCGAACATTTGTTATGTAAGGCAATAACATTATGACTTTAAGACAGATGTACAAATACTTTCAGGGATCTGATCATGTCCTATCTTTAACCATCTGATCAATTTGGGTTATTATCGTTAAGTAAAAATGTTAAACATTTTTGTTAATTGAAATAAAGCTGAAATAATAGTTGAATTATTAACATAAATATTAGACGCAGCACTAAAATTAATCACTGGAAATAAGTTATAAAAAATGACAGAAATAAATAGTAATAATAAAAAAAAGACAAAGTATTAACAAAATCTATCTATCAAAATTATCTATCTCCTCCCCCAGTCCATACAAAAAATCCCATCACGTGACCACGTGTACTGTGTCATGTTTATGTTTATGTTTTGTTGTGTGTCTTGTATTTCTGGAGAGCGTAGGGCGGCGCCTGAATAATCGGCTGCGGCCCGGAGGCTTGCTCCAAACTTCATTTCGTTATACTGTACTTGTACATGTGTAATGACAAATAAACTTCAACTTCAACTTCAACAAAAGCACATGATAAAAAAAGCTACTTCAAAATATTAATAAAAACTATATTAGTATATAATACTAAAATAACACATTAATACGCATATGTTGTGTGCGAGTCAATGAGCAATAACTGAGAGTTGACGTCACTACACTTTATTTTGTATATTGTGACTCATTCCTTGTTGTTCCCAGCTGTCTTGATGGGGTTTCCCATTGCTCAACAACCGTGATGCACCATTCAAATTTTTGTTTATATATTTCTTGTTGTATTTTGTAGTTGTGACTGTCTATGAGTTGCTTATGGAATATAATGCTTATATTAAATCAACCAGGTTTGGATTTAGGCAGTCCAAAACATGCTAACGTGCGTTATTGAGAAAGTCTAAAGAGCATAGGCAGGAGTGGTTGTCTGAGTCATTTTTTTTTTTTTTTTTTTGTGGGTCACATCCTGTGGATTCACTAGTCCTTCCTTAAGGCAAAGATAAAGAGAAAGAGATAGAAAGAAAAAAGAGTCTGTGACGAAAGCAATCTCACCCAAACCTCTGTTTCCTGTGCTGTACCCTTTTCTTGCTCTCTTTTGTTTCTCCAATGTGGCCTCTCTTTTGGCCCAGGATGATCACTCATGCACAAAATGTATGGTGACAGGTCAAAGAACGACTTAGGCCAGCCTAACCCTCATTAATCTCAGTTTCACACAGT
The DNA here is from genome assembly GCA_018749465.1 of Paracanthobrama guichenoti. Taxonomy (NCBI): domain Eukaryota; kingdom Metazoa; phylum Chordata; class Actinopteri; order Cypriniformes; family Gobionidae; genus Paracanthobrama; species Paracanthobrama guichenoti. The sequence continues at coordinate 5,953,904 of CM031957.1, forward strand.
CAAAAGACATCCTGCTCAGTTAATGGCCTCATAAATGATTCTTTTTGTAGAACATGTGGAATCTGTGATGTCGGTTGTGGAGATGACAATAAGGAAAGGATGTGCAAAACTGCATATTTTTGAAGTTGACTAGTCAGTGGATTGCCTGAAAAACTAGTCAGGTAATCTGTTTTAAGTAAACTTTGTATAATTAGGCTGGTTTAAAGTTCACCTGGCCCCAGTCGGAAGTGTTTCTAAGGGGGCTTTTACACAACAGCAACAGAATGGATCAGAATGCAGAGTGAGAGCGCGCATGTGAATGTGAATTTGAAAATGAAATGTATTTTAGAAATGCAAAACTATTTATAGCATGGCATTTTATTTTATTGTATTTAGGCTATTATTTTATTTTGTTTTGTTTTAAAAGAGAAATTGATCTTTTGATAATTAGTTTTCCATTTTTTACCGTAATACTCACAATACAACCAAATACAGAAACGCACTGCAAATACTCACAACGCAAACCAAATACAGAAACACGCTGCAAATACTCACAACACGCTGCAAATACTCACAACACAACCAAATACAGAAACACTGCAAATACTCACAACACAACCAAATACAGAAACATGCTGCATATACTCACAACACGCTGCAAATACTCACAACACAACCAAATACAGAAACACGCTGCAAATACTCACAACACAACCAAATACAGAAACACGCTGCATATACTCACAACACAACCAAATACAGAAACATGCTGCATATACTCACAACACAACCAAATACAGAAACACGCTGCAAATACTCACAACACAACCAAATGCAGAAACATGCTGCATATACTCACAACACAACCAAATACAGAAACACGCTGCAAATACTCACAACGCAAACCAAATACAGAAACACGCTGCATATACTCACAACACAACCAAATACAGAAACATGCTGCATATACTCACAACACGCTGCAAATACTCACAACACAACCAAATACAGACACATTGTGAATATTTGCAGTGTGTTTCTGTATTTGGTTTTGTTGTGTGTTTGCAGCACGTGTTGTTAAACTAAAGTTATTTTCTTAATTTGCTGGTGTTTTTTTTTTTTTTTTCTATTTGCATGTTTTCTTCAGCCACCATATTGTTTTCTATGGGGAAAAAGTATGTCAAATTTGTCAAGTTGTTAAAAAGTGTTTTTGGTTGTATTGCATGATTCCCGAGTCAGCTATTTGACCATTGCGACCCATCATTAGTTGAGAGAAGGGATGTTAATCTGCACAAAGGAAACTGAACAGCTCAGTTGGTGACCATGTGTTTTTAGGAGGAGTGTCCAGAGCTGTGGATAAACTTCCCAGGCATGTTCACAGGAAGGAAAGAGGAATAGAGGGGAGGGACGGTGGGGAAAGGGAGGAGGGACTGGGTGAGTAGGAGGGGAAGTTTGGGTTGGAAGGGAGCAGTTCTCACAGCGTGACTGACTTCTGAGGAGAGACTTTGATTTGTTGTTTGTGGGATATGAGATTTAGGAAAGGACAACTTCAGTCCAGAATCTCTTGTGGTATAGTATTCTTGAATGCTTCATGTTTTGGAGTCTCATTTTAAGGTTGTGTTTTGCTTTTGATGTTTGTCGGTTTCCTGCCTGCATGCAAGTGGAGTATCAAGAGCCTCTGTGGTTATAGAAAGTCTGCAAACGGAATAACCAATGGCAGATATCTACTAACACTATGTTTGAACACATCAGGCTTATGTCAAGAGGCTTGCAAACTTTTCTGATTGGTTGTAGTTTCACATGAAACTGTACTAACAGACCAGCAGTAACTGTCACTGTCAGCGACTTATTCTGAATAATTATTTGTTTGGGGAGTTTACCTGGATGGTTTGAATTGTGGTGGGTGGGAGTTTCTGTGTGTTTGTTTGGATGTAAGCTAGCGTAATGCTGCGTCTTGCTTTTATGTTCAGAGCATCACTCCCTGTGTTACGTCAGCTCATGAACTCAGGTAGAAGGCATGTTCAGACATCACCTCGGTATCGGTATGTGTCATTTCACCTGCTCTCTGCCCTGGCTTGTCTGTTTTAACACAGTAATTCACATACTTATTAACTCAGACGTATAGATCAACCAAGATGTGTATTTTACACCTTCATTATGAAAATTTACCTGTTGTGTTATCTCAATGACAGAAATAAACAATAATATGTCCGTTAGAGTAATGTGATTACACTTATTGGTTTGATTTAGACTCTTATTGGTATGATTTTTAACTGCTTAAGTTAATATTGGTCTCTTGTTCTTCCAGCTGTAAGGTAAATGTCTGGATAATGTTGTCTAGTATTTGTTGAGGAGAGATCTGTGTTCTTAATTCTGATCTCTGGCTGTTGTTTAAAAAGGAAGTCTCCATAAGGATGCTGGAAGATTCCCATTCCCCTGAGTGCCATGCGTGCCATTTAGAAGGCGGTTTCACTTGTTTATGAGATGCTTACACACACCCACCTCATATAAACATAATTACATGTGTAAAGGAGGAAATTATTATTTTTACATTTAGAAAATGTTTGCATTTTAAAAACAATATATATTTATCCTAGTATATTTTAAATATATTATAATGTGTTTTATGTATTTGTGTATTTATTTTTAGTATTATTCGTGTAAGGGATAATCCACGGCTAGCTTTTTAATGCACAACGATTTTAACGCACAATGGTTCACCTAAAGCTTTAATGCACGGCTATAGCTGTGGATTATCCCAGTTATACCATGGTCATTTGCCAGCATTGACAACTTAAAGTTGTTACTGATGTTTGCAGCGCAATATTTGACTGGGTGAAATTGGTTATTTTCGTCAGTTACATCTAGTTAGATCTAGCATTCTGCCCGCTTTGAATCACGCACAGAGATGGAGAAGTGCGTGATATTACATTTATTTGAATTAATGAACTATAGCATTTATTAGAATTAATTATTGATAGAGAGAGATGAGAGATGCATGTGTGAATTATTATTAATTAACTATTATTATTATTATTATTATTATTAATTAACTATTAACAACTTAGCTGTGAGTTTAATTACTTCAAAACCAGCAATGTGGCAATTCAGTAGCAAAGTTATATTATTAATAAAAGTTGCGGTGCAGCATTGTTAACAAATGTCTGTGCTCCGGATTGAATGTTTCTGTGTGCGCGCAACGCAATCTCTCCCATAGATACATATACGTATCTATGTCTATGTGTGTGTGCTTCAATGAAAACAGCGCATTAATATAGAAAAGTGATTTAAACTGACTAGGAACTACCTGAGCATTAAACAGTGTTATTGTACACCTTCCAGCCAATCAGAATAGAGTATTCAGATAAGACAATGGTATAAATACTATTATAGTATTTATTAATATTCCAAATTAGCTTTTATTTTTTTAATTTTCAGTTTTATTCTTTTTTTATATTTCTATTTAGCTTTAATTTTAGTTTTAGTTTATTTCTTAAACCTTAAGTTCGTTGCAAATGCTAATTTAAGGATAAAAATGTTTTTCTTTTTCTTTTTTAAGTTAACATGCATCTTTAGTTCTGGTTCTATAATTTGATTGATCATAGTGAATGGTGTGGAATGGAAATGTGTTTTTCTTTTTCTTTTTCTTTTTGCATGGAACAAAAAGTGGTGGAGATGAAAATTTGTTCTGAAAATCTGAGCATTAGTGATTTTTTTTTTTTTTTTTTTTTTTTTCTCCCTCCATCCAGGATCACTGAAATTGAAAACCTTCCACAACCATCTGACTACATCTGCATTATTACTTATTAACTCAGGCAAAGCTATTCACCAGTCATTTTACTCCTCCACCTGAAACCTCTATAGGTTGATGTGTGCTATACAGTCACGTTTTTAAAATCAAAACCCTGTATTGATGAATCTGATTCACCCCATTTTCTCTGCCGATAGACTTTCTGTGCCTCCTTTGATTCTCTAGAGACCATGGGGTCTCATGTAGGACTGGGCATTGGCACGATTTCCAATTTCACGATTCAATTTGATTCACAAGCTTGGGATTCGATTAGATTCAATTTGATATTGTTTAATTGGGGCCTATCAGGTACAATACATGACAAATTTCCTCAAGGAAAAAATACCTGTCAAATAATGTTGTAAACATAGGGGACCCTAGCTGGTACATCACTATAATATTAAAGGTTAAAATTAACTTATTTGTAGGCTACTTACATTTTAAATAGCAAATTTTTTTTTTTTTTATAATAGCCTAATAACGATATAATAATTTATGAAATTATGTACTAGTTAAATGGTGGCTGACTGATTTATAACAAATGATGGATTTATACAAAAATACATTAAATATTGAATAAAAGGTAAAGTAAAAATTGAATTGGCAATATAGTGCATACATTAAGCAAAAATGCTCCTCTCTAGGGTTCATTTTTCTAGCTGACTAACGAGTTTTGAATGGCTTTTCTGAGGTAAATGTAACGTTATGTGGCATTGTTTACAAGCTTTATTGACTCTTTCAGGGTTTGAGCCATTACATGCGACGTGATGTGGATTTCTGTGTCTTTCAACGTACCTTCTGATGTTCATTCACGTTTATTCTGTGCTGTAACTAGTAGTAAACAGGAAGAGATGATCAGTTCATATGCAGCTTCACTTGAACTGAGGCGCTACAGCAATCTGTCACGCCACATTAAAGAGCACCTAAACTGTATTTATTGTTTGAATTTCGTAATAAAATTGACAGAATTTGAAAGCTGAAACACAAAGTTTATTGCAATGTATTGGATGGGAGGTACGCTATAAAGCTTAGTTCATTCAGCAACTGAAATTAAGATTAGAAATCGGCTCTTTAAAATGAGTATCGATTAGAAATCCATATTTTTAACCCAGCCCTAGTCTCATGCGTCCTGTTATCTATTAATTTACCACATGGAGACCACGCTGACCACAGTTACAACTGTTGCTGGGCAGCTTCTCAGTCATGCGTTTGAGTAAGCGCATGTGTGTGTTTTGGGTGAGAATTGAAATACGGCAGGGAGACGCCAAAGAGCGCAGGAATGTTGTAGGGTGGAGGAATGTAACAGGGCGGACAGTGAAAGAAAACTGGACTGTGCAGGGTATCTGGACATTGGCTCAGTCTGGTGCCATGAGATGCCAGCAGTCTTTGTGGCGGCGGGGGGATTCCAGGGGGCTTTATCACCTAATCTTTCTCTAATTAGTATATAGACTCCATTCCGTCTGTCTACTAGAGCCAAAGACTCAAATAAGACAATATTGAGTCAAGAAGAAATATCTGGTTCTGTTTACTGAATAAATATCAGTTTACAAGAATAATGTGCAGTTAATCATCTGTGTCCATTTCTGCCTATATGCAATGATTATTGTTTTATTCTGTCTTCCAGGTAGTCCCTGTGAAGCTATCTCTGGATGCTCTGCTGCAAATGTCCAGTGCCCAGGTGGAAGACACCATGAAAAGACTGGGCTCTAGCAGTGAGGAGTGTTCCCGCATCACTGCTGCCCTCTCCTGTCTCAAGAGCGCTACTGACACAGGTCGCTGCTGACTCCTTCCTCTTTTTACTCTTCATGCGGCCCCTGCTCTAGGCTTTTTACCTGGCTTTAATTCTAGCTATATTCATGGTTTTCAGTCACGTGACCGTCACGGAGCCCTGGAGGGCAAAACCGCCATAGAACTCCATTGAACTGCAGCACAAGCCTGTCAAATTTCCATCTCAAAACAAAAATATGTGAACAAGATGCACGTTTTGGGCACTTCTGATCCGCATACAGCACCTGCTGCAGTATTTCAGTCACTAAAAACAGCGGGACATTTTTAAAACGCTTAACGTGAAAAACGCTATAGGGTGAGTTGCACCAATAAGGATTAAATTAAGCAAAGTTGAACTCTAATCTAGGATTTGTTGATATGGGTTTTATTTTATATTGAGTCGCACCACTTGAATTTTAAACAGCTTAATTAAGCAGTAAAACCGTTATAGAGCTGATCAAGCAGCAGACAGTGGGTGAACTGATGGCAGGCTAGAATCCTTATTAGTGCAACTCACCCTTAAAGTGCCTTAATGTACTAAAATTGTATTAAAAGATCTAATTCAGTTTACACCTTTTTGATGATGCATACTCTGTACAGGCGAGTAGATGAGCCAACGCGTTTTCTTCATAATGGGTTTCGATGGTGAAAGCACCTAAAGAGAAACCTTGTGTTGCATTAATATTCTGTGTTCATCTGCTTTCCTGTACAAAGTATGCTACAACCGTTTTCAACATTGACAATAATCAGAAATGTATTTTGAGCATGTATTTGACAAAGTGAAAATCGCATACAGAAGCACACAAAGTGGACTATCACCAATGGCAGCAAGATTGGAAGCAAAATATTTAATTTGTGAGCAACAGTGTTATTGTTATTAACTAAAAGCTATTAAAATAGTTATTTATTTATTTCTTATTTGAAATAAAATATAATATAAATATTACATGGAAAAAATTTGGTGGAAGTACTAAAATTGACTAAAAACTGAAATAAAAATGTATTTATATAATTTATACTAAATAAACATAAATATATAATAATAATAATAATAATAATAATAATAAATGTCAAAAGCACATAACACAATTACTAAAATTTAAACTAAAATGGAATCTCAAAATATAAAAATAAAAGCTATTTTAAATCATTAATAAATACTTTAATTGTATATAAAAAATACTAAAATACCACTGGTAAGCAATCATTATAGCCATGGTCTGGATCCCCTGCATTGATCATCCACCTGCTCCTGAATTGTCCTAAAGTCTCTCACTCTTTGTGTTTTAGGGGCAGGACTTCTTAGGAAAGAGGGCATCCCGTGGATAGCAGAACCCACTCAACGTGACCCACTCTCTGTTGACCCGCTGTCTTGTTCTATGCGTGCACCTCAGTCTTACAGTCCCAACCCAATCAGCTGGCCCCCTTCTTCTGCTTTGCCTGCCCCCCGTTCCTGCGTCTCAGTTTCTGCCCTACCCTCAACGGACTTCCCTACAATTGTCCACACCCGCTGTGATGGGCTGACGGACCCCTTCTCATCTACCCCGCAGCTGAACCGCTGCACCGGGCTGATGTCCACCCCTCCAGCCACCCCACCACCGAAAAGATCCGGCAAGCTGAAGCCCCTACGAACTCCACCACCCCCCTCCCGCAAGCTGTTAAACCTCCTTCCCAGCATCACCCTCACACGCAGCAAGAGCCAGAGCCAACTGGCCAACCGGATAGATGACCCTACACCCACCAAGTAAGTTCAGCAGTGAATATTTTATTTATGAATTTATTGCTCAATGGTATGATGATCTCTTCTCAAAGTTTGCTTTGAGAGTGTTTATTTTCACAGCCGAATAAGTGGTCAAGTATTGTTATGAATGACAGGATTTGTGTGTCTGCTTCTGGACTTTAGGGTGTCTTTAAAAGTGACTGTCTACAGCAATTTGTTTTTCTATTTGACCACTACATATTATTTGAATGCAAACTAGATATGCATTTCTGAAACTGCAGAAGAAAACCCTAGTGCTGGCACTGGTTCTGTGTAAATGATATGCCGTATCAGGCCTGCTTTCCTGTTGTCAGTCAGCTACAGAAATCCACAAAAGTCATTGTGTGTGTGTGGCTATAAATGATTAAATACATGCAAAGGAAATTGACCAATCACAATTGCTTTCAAATACAGTACTATTCAGAGGTTTTTTTTATAGAAGTCTCTTATGCTCACCAAGGTTGTATTTATTTGATCAAAAATACAGTAAAAACAGTACTACTGTGGAATATTACAATTCAAAATCATTGTTTTCTGTTTTAATATAAAATGTAAATGTAATTTATTATTAACAGTTGTGCTGCTTAATATTTTTGTGGAAACCATACATTTGTTTTCAGGATTATTTGATGAATATAAATTCAAAAGAGCGGCATTTATTTGCCTTTCTTTACTGTCATTTTTGATCAATGCATCCTTGCTGAATAAAAGTGATTTTATTTAAAAATAATAATAATAATCTTGCTGACCTGCTGTTTGTAACAAAAATGCATCCATTTGGGCATTAGCCTGCATTATGTATAGATTTTTTTTCCCTTCCTGATACAGCCTAATACTATGAACATGATGACCAGAATCTCAAAAACACTTACCTCATTGTAGTCATGGGAATGGAATATGTTAATCTGAAGGGTGTGAATATTTAAAGATAAAATCTAAAGCATATGCAGTGCCTCTTCAAACCTTGAAATTAGTCACAGGGATAACAGTAACATGAAACTACATAGAAATACGTTGACATTTCATTTTAATTGTTTTAATCTTGACGTAACCAAGAATTTCCAGACTCCGTTACATGCATAATTGTATTTGAAATTAATATTCAGTCATCATTTAGTCACCCTTTCTCCAAACCTGTCTGATTTAGTTTCCTCAGTGCTGGTTTCCCTCTTCCATGCACTTACAATGAATGGGCACTGGAGCTTTCGAGCTTCAAAAATGATGCAAAAGCACATAAACGGATGATTTGTGCACATTATTCCAAGTCTTCCAAGTAAATCAATATGATTGTTTTTTGTGAGGAACAGACTTAGATTTGTTCAGTGAGCTTTTAACCACTGTGACTGAATTCATTAAATCAGTGATCTCTTGCTAAAGTTGTCAGTGAATGGCGACTTAAATGATGATTTGCAAAAGAAGGCCTGGCTCGTAGTCTCCGCTCTAATTCATCCCAAAGGTGTTCTTTTGGGTTGAGGTCAGGACTCTGTGCAGGCCAGTCAAGTTCCTCCACACCAGACTCACTCATCCATGTCTTTATGGACCTTGCTTTGTGCACTGGTGCGCAGTCATGTTGGAACAGGGGGCCATCCCCAAACTGTTCCCACAAAGTTGGGAGCATGAAATTATCCAAAATGTCTTGGTAAGCATTAAGAGTTCCTTTTTCGCTGGAATTAAGGGGCCATGCCCAACCCCCAAAAAACAACCCCACACCATAATCCCCCCCCCCCTCCACCAAACTTTACACTTGGCACAGTGCAGTCAGGCAAGTACCATTCTCCAGGCAACTGCCAATCCAAAACTCATCCATCGGATTGCCAGACAGAGAAGCGTGATTCGTCACTCCAGAGAACACGTCTCCACTGCTCTAGAGTCCAGTGGCAGCGTGCTTTGCACCACTGCATCTGACGCTTTGCATTGCACTTGGTGTAAGGCTTGGATGCAGCTGCTCGGCCATGGAAACCCATTCCATGAAGCTCTCTACGCACTGTTCTTGAGCTAATCTGAAGGCCACAAGAAGTTTGGAGGTCTGTAGCTATTGATTGGAACACCTGAATTCAATGACTTGGAGGGGCGTCCCAATACATTTTGCAATATAGTGTATATCTCTTTAAAAATCCAGAGGATTTTTTTGTTATATGTTGTGCAACATTTGCTTTATGTAACATGTTGCCTAACTCAGCAAAAATTTGGAATGATTTTTTTGCCCTGCAGCATAAATGTAGAAATCCTTCTTAGACAAATTGCTCTGCATATTCTTTTTAGTTCATGCTTTTTCATGTGTACCATTGTCATCCTGCCCCGTGTGTGTTCGGTCTGTGGGAGTGGACTGCTGTGTCATCTGAGATCACTGAGAGCCGAGATCCAGGCAGGTTTTGGAAAGGGGCGGTTCAACACCGTTCAACATAAGTTCAACACACCCCCCTTCACGTAGCCCCAGTGTTTCCCGTTAGCACAAGGCCGAGGTCAGACCCCTTCTCAGACTCGCTGGCGTCCTGCGCTTGATCATTCCCGCTCCTTTCCTCTCTCTCTGAGCAAATAAATGTCTGCAGCATTGGAGCTCCTCCTCAAAATCTGTGTGTGAACTGAAGTCCACTGCAACGCCTTGCCTGTGAAGCTGCACGCCTGCATTTGTACAACATTTTTTAAATATTTGTGGTGGCCTAGTTGCAGATGTGTTCATTTATAGTACTATAGAAAGATTTCTTGCTGGGAGGAGGTACAGCGTGAGTTACTACGTAAGTTTTCTGGGAATTATAACTGGTTGCATTGTAAGAATTCCAGTGAAACACAGCAGGTGATCAGAGTCTTACCGATTTTAGGTTAAATCATCACTAGTTCATTTTAAATGGTTCTGCGGTGTAACAAATTATTTTATTTTATTTATGTTCAAAAGTTACATCCATACAGTATCTCAGGTAATATGAGATTATAAAAGCTGCATTGAAGATATTTTTAATAATTAATTTTTTTTTGTATTAAATTAAAATGTTAAAGTAAAATAATTATTATATTTATTATTTATCATTCTAATTATTTAAATTATTAATTAAGTTGTAATGGTGTGTAATATAGCTGTTTTTATTGTAAAGGGTCTGCAAAGTTTCAAAGATCAAAGTGCACAACAAATGGAGCAATTGTATTTCAAAATAAATAATTAATTCTGAACTGCTAGAAACGAGTCATCAGTAATCCGAACCGACAGTAATCCTGACGCGCCCTTGAACACTGTAGTTGTAGCTGAGGCCTGGAAGAGTTTGAGTCGTGTTGTCGACATGTCGAGAGCAAAGCAAATCCAGTTTACATGCATTTCAAAAGGATGAAGACAAGTGCTGAGGAAGCCTCCGGAGCTGAAATTCAGTCCGTTTCTGACACATGCAATAAGTGGTAGACCATTCACAACAGACTGGGCTATCTGACCAATCAGATCAGAGAAAGGAAGAGTAAACCTGTTGTAGGAGGAAACTTTAAAATGGCATAATAGGGGCACTTTAAATGGAGTCACACTGCAGGACATGTCAGCTTCCCAGAAGTGTTTGATGTCAGCTACCCAGATACTGAATGTAGTCTTGTGTCCTCTGCCCTGCAGGAGTGGGAAGAAAAATAAGCCGTTTCTGAACGTGCAGGTAAACGGTGGAGGAAATGGCTGGGAAGACTCACCCTCACGGTCACCACTGCTGTCTGCCCGTTCCCCTTGCATCTTACCAAATACCCCCAGTCACTTAGGAGATCCTGCGGGTGTAAGAAGTAAGTTTTCTTATTTAGTCCTAGTAAAAGACTAGCTGTGCTCCAAAACTCAGTAGACTCCCTACTGATCAGTTTTAAGGAATCACAAATGTGCTTCCAACATGAAGGCTGATCCACAGACAGCAACGCTGTTTCCTTCTGAGATTTAGAGTGCATGTATGCTTATTTGAGTTTCACAACATTAGCTTAGCAACATGCTAACGCTAAACTTAGTTTTAGTTCATTCTAAGTCCATGTTTCTTTAACATCATATAGATAACATTGCAACCCACGGAAGCTCTCCGCTAATCATGAGGAAGGATATTGGTCTGGATGTCACACACAGGTACTGACCACTGAACTTTTTCCTGTTTTCATTCTTTTGTACTAGTTTGTATTTCAACACAACTGTGCTTCCTCAGGTTTTCCACCAAGTCCTGGTTGTCTCAGACATGCCAGGTGTGCAAGAAGAACATGATGTTTGGTGTTAAATGCAAACATTGCAAGTAAGCAAAAACAAGAAACACTTGTAAAACCACATCTGATTTCCCACTATCTCCATGCTAATGTTTGCTTCAATCTCTTTTAGGGTGAAGTGCCACAACAAATGTACCAAAGAGGCCCCTAAGTGCAGGATTTCATTTGCACAACGTAAGATTTTGTGCAAGTTGTAATATATATTCAGACAGCTTTGTGCTGCAGATGATCTAAAGTTCTGTCCTGTTTTTTCAGTTCCTAACAAGATCAGAAGAACAGAATCCGTACCGTCAGATATCAACAACCAGGTGGAGCGACCAGCCGACTCGCAGCAGTACGGAACATTACCGAAGGCAATAAACAAAAAGGCATGTAGCAAACCACACAAACCAGGAAGCTGAAATTCACGTTATACTAACTCCTTGTATGTGCTGACTCGGAGTGGTGTTGTAAGTCTCTTAAAGTTGAAGTGTCATTTCTTTTGTTAAATACTTTAATAAGAATTAATAATAGTACATTAGTAAAAGTACAAGTAAATAAATGATAAATTACAGAATATAAAATGATCATTTAAAAATACCTTTTTTTTCTCAATAATTTTTTTTACATTTATTTATTTTTACAAATCAAATCAGATTGGTCATGCTAGTGATTACCCACAAGATGTGTTATTGAACTTCTGTTTTATAATATGTCATAACTGTTTTAAACATCCATTTTTTTCACCTTGTTTCTGGAGAATGATTTTTAAGATTTGTGTCTTTCCCTTCAGGACCACCCTCCATCACTGAGTCACCTGGATTCCAGTAGTAACCCTTCCTCCACCACCTCCTCCACCCCCTCCTCACCTGCCCCCTTCAGTCAGAGCAACCCCCCAAGCGCCACCACGCCACCCAACCCCTCCCCTAAGGGCCACATTGACAGTCGCTTTCACTTCCCAGGTCAGTCTCATTTACACAGATACCACTGAATCTTATTTTCCCTCCTGTGTCTAAAACCTTTTAAAATTCAACACCACAAGAAGGTCTCTCTTTTTTTGAAGCACAGCAGGCACTTCTTCATTGTCTGTCTGTCCTCCAGTGCTCAGAATTAACCTCTTGGATGAATGTATACTAACCTACTAATATCTGCCCTTAATTTTCCACAGTGCATTACTAAAGCATTACTAAATCATTTTAGTTTAAGGAACTCTTGCTGATGCATGACAAGCTAGTTGTTTAACTGGGTCTTTCTCTTTTCCTTGCGGACATCTGTTTGTCCCATTCATTAGCTGCCTGCTACTTTCAGCATAGACCGCAGTTTGTCTTCCCTGGTGAGTTAACAGTCCTCCACACCACAAAGTTTTGTTATTTACCCTTCAGGTGTGATGTCTGACTTCCTTGTTGAGTTATCACTGACGTTTTGTCACAACTCAACTGTGCTTACCCAATCTTGAGAGCTTAACCTGCAGTGAACTCTGCAATTTGAGATTAAGTCCCTGTCCCAAATGTTACTCTAAGCCCTCACCACCATGTGATGTAATACCGCTTTGACTGTCGAGTAGAAGAGCTTGTGGGATCTGCAAAAAGTGTGCATCGAAGGTGCTCGTGAGCACCCTTCTGAAACCTAAAATGACAAATGGGACACCCTGTTGGGGGGACACCCTACGGTAGGAGAGCCCAATCCTGTCCTGGAGATCTACCTACCTTCAGAGTTCTGATCCAACTCTGATCCATCACACCTGTCTGTAATTATCAAGTGCTCCTGAAGATCTTAATTAGCTGGTTCAGTTGTGTTTTATCAGGGTTGGAGTTTAACTTTCCTGGAAGATTGATCTCCAGGAACAGGTTTGGGCACCCCTTCCCTACAGTCTTGTGGCCATTGTAAGTCCACAAGACCGCTAGTGCACATGAAGTGTGCCATTTGGGACAGGGCCTGTGTTGCTAGTAGTGTTTAGACCAGTGGTCAGGAACCTATGGCTCGCGAGCCACACCTGGCTCTTTGACAAAAATAATGTGGCTCTCCAGGTCTCTCACCCTTGACCAACAAACGATCAATAAAAAAAATTAGACACATCAACAGCGATCTGCTCTCTGCAGAAAAAAGCAGCCAATTACAATTCCCTTTGTTGTACAGCCTACCGAACTTAATGAAAAGTTTATGATAATAATATTCAAGTTGTACCGGCCACGCGTGTTCAGTGCTGTTCACGAGTGTCACGAGTCATGACGGCAGTCAACTAACCACTTACGTTTCTGTGGTAACAGCTCCTGCACTGGGATTCAAGCAGCTGCAGCTTAAGGCAACCGAAAACCATTTTAGAACAGCAGCGAAAATGTAAAAGTAGGCTATATAAACTTTAATATAGGCCTATCCTTTTATTGAAACTGGTGCTTTGCTGTGCAAAGAGACATTTCGAAACATTTCAGCCCCTGGTACTTTCGCTTTTGCCGCAGAGACCCTTGTGATAAATAAATGTGTCGTATTTATGATCATCCGCGCAGATTTCAGTTGACAAAAATAAATAATAAAAGCACAATAAGTCGCGAAAGACTTAATTGACTGAATTACTGACAGGATGCTGTGCGCAACACGGACAAGCATAGTAGCTTTTGTCTTCGGTTGCGTGCCTGCACGGGCAAATAAACGCATAAATGTATAAAATCCAAAACACATAAATATATCAAAATGCCAAGTCGAGTATTCACATAAACAGTAGATGTAAGCACTGTGTGGTCACACACACCAAGAGGATTTATAACTGTGGCTATTTTTTACTGTGGCTCTTTTGGAAAAATGCATAAACCAAAAATGAAAAAATGGCTCTTTGGTCAAAAAAGGTTCCCGCCCCTGGTTTAGACTGTGGTGTGTTGCCTCCTAGTGGTTATATATCCTAGTAATATATAGGAATTGCATTATTTATTTATTTTTTGCAGTATTTGACACTTTCAGCTCTCCACGTACGTACATGGAGAATCTGAAATGCATATTATTCAGGTGTATATATATATATTTTTTATTAAAGATATTAACACGTAAAAGCTATTACTGTTGCTCAAATGCCTAACCTTAAAATACTACTGTTCAAAAGTTCAGGTTCATTAAATGGATCAAAAGTTACAGTAAATACATTAATAAAATTACAAAAGATTTCAATCAAATGTTCTTCTTTTGAACTATTCATCAAAGAATCCTGAAAAAAGAAATTTCAATTTCTGTTTCAAAACTGTTCAAATGTTAAACTTGAAAATTGAATCTGAAAGTTTACTAGCAACATCGGCGTATAAAGGTGAACTTGCATTCTGAAGTGCGCTTACACTGCTCATGTAATCACACATGGAATCCCTTTTTTCCTCACAGACGTATCCAGTTCCACGCATCCAGATGGCAGTTACAACACAGGGTAAGGCAAGACTTCTCGATTACTGTTTCTTCAGTATTTCTAAAAGTGTTTTGACCCCAGACAAGTGAAATGCAAGTGTCATGGGTTTTGGTTCCTCATGCCTCAGTTATAGTCCATGTTCCTGAACCGTAGTAGTGACGGCACACATTTTTGTTTATTGTTTCATCGTGAATTAATAATTTGCGTGAAATTCACATGAAACCAATGTAGCAGCACTGAAATTCCTCTGCAAGTTCAAACTTAGTATGCATACTTCATTGAAGCTCATTCAGATGCTTTTTATTCACCTTCATGTTGATTCTAGATCAGCGTTTTTCCGTGGAACACAAAATTAGATGCCAAGCACCAAAAAAGCACCATATAAGTAGCTTAACATAGTCGTTTGATACCTTTGTGTGAGAAAAGGCTTAAAGGTAATTATGTTGAAACACTGAAGCTTTTAAACTGAAAATAAAACTATTAAAAATGTTTTTTGCGAATTGAAATAAAGCTGAAATAAAACAAAATATAACAATTAGATGCCTTGTCAACTAAATGAAATAAAAGGTTGACGTGAAATAAAATCAATTAAATATCAAAAGAAAACTACAATTTTGAAAAAAAATTACAAAAGCACATGACAAAATGACTAAAAATTAAAACTGTAAATATAAAAATAAAAGCTAAAATATTAATAAATAGTATAATAGTATATAAATAATACTACAATAATACTGTCTTAAATATCATTTAATTCAAATGCTTCACATGAGGTTTGATGTCATTGACAAGAAAGTTCAGCAATTTTTCCTTTATTTGTGACCCACATTAGAAAGACACATGGGTTCAGAAAAACGTGAGTAAATAACAGAATTTACATTTTCAGGTGAACTATCCCTTGTAAATGATCGAGATCATGCATATATATATATATATATATATATATATATATATATATATATATATATATATATATATATATATATATATATATATATATATATATATAATATATATACTGCTAAATATTTAATGTGTAAAATATTTAATATGTAAAATATATAAATGTGTTGAGTCTAGCGTGTCTTCTCTCCCATACAGAGAAACAGATCAGTTGGATGGTAATGTCAAGCAGACATCAACAGGCCAAAGGGAAGCTGTGGTGAGTGCCACAAGAAACACCTTCCACCCACAGAGCTATCAGGAATTGAAAGCATTTGTGGGCACATCTTCCAGTTTATGGTGGCGGTCACATGTTTTTTTTTTTGTTTTTTTGCGGTCAGTGGTGTACATGTAGTGACCCTGGCCTTTAAAGAGACAGTACTTAAACTTTTTAGCTTAAATCTGCATTTTGATTTGTGTAAAATCAAATCCTATTCTTCTCATTCAGGATGAGGAGCAGCAAGGGGATGATGGTCCGGATCAGGAGGGATCAGATGATGAAAGTGAAGGTGATGAAGTGGATGACCTGCCCAACTGCAGGGGTTACTGGAAAGACCACATAAGCCGTAAAGCCAGCCAGACTAGCGTTGACCTGCGGGAGTGGGATGTGCCTTTTGAGCAGCTGGAACTCGGAGAGCTGATCGGTAAAGGCCGTTGGGGGAAGGTTTGCAGGGGCCGCTGGCATGGAGAGGTGGCCGTTCGATTGTTGGAGATTGACGGTAACAATCAGGAGCATCTGAAGCTGTTCAAGAAGGAGGTGATGAACTATCGGCAAACGCGACACGAGAATGTTGTGCTGTTTATGGGGGCCTGCATGAACCCGCCTCATCTGGCCATTATCACCAGGTTCATCTCTTTCTCCTCTCTCAGTGTTGTGTCGGTCATGTACACTGCCATTCAAAAGTGTTTTTTTTTTTTCTTAAGAAATTGTTACTCAGCAACGGTGCATTCAATTGATCAATTTCAAATAAACAGTTTTGATCTTTATATTCATCAAATAATCCTGAAAAAAAAAAAAATTCCACACAAATATTGTTTATCAACATGTTTCTTTGAGCAGCAAATCAGCCTATTAAAATGATTTCTGAAGGATCATGTGACACTGAAGACTGAAGTAATGATGCTGAAAGTTCAGCTTTGCCAAAACAAGAATAAATTACATTTGAAGAAATATTAAAATAAAAAAACAAAATTCAAATTGTAGTAATATTTTACAATATTACTATTTTAGTGGACTGTTGAAATGCAGTCCTGGTGAGCATAAGAGAAACTTTTGAACGGAAGTGTTTTAATGTTTAATATGGGAGATTATATAAGAGCATATGTGCGTTTGGATTTGGTTGATCTCTTTTTGTTGTTCTGCCACAGCTTTTGTAAAGGACGGACGCTGTACTCTGTTGTGAGGGACTCTAAACTTGACATCAACAAAATAAGACAAATTGCTCAGGAAATAGTAAAGGTATGAAGCATAACATGCAATACATTGTTCTTGGTTTTAAGTACCCCTATTATGCTATTTTAAGCACTCCTAATTTAGTTTTGGAGGTCTCCTACAACAGGTTTACATGCATCAAAGGTCAAAAAACACTCATTTTCTACATACTATACATCACCACATTTTTCAGTGATTCTCAAATGTCTCTCTAAATCCCTCTTTTCTGCGAGCTACTCTGCTCTGATTGGCCAGATGACCCAGTTTGTTGTGATTGGTCTACCACGTACAGTGTGTTTTGGAAGCTAAACGTCCATTACCATAACTGTGCTTCAGCTCTGTCTGGAGGCTTTCTAAAGCTACATTAATGATGGCGTCGATTTTACCATATCAATCCGAGCACGAACCGAGAACTCTTGTCAGTAAAATGACGTTTGAGGGCTGGTTTGTGGGCAGATGATGGACAGCATAGGCGGACATTATGCAAATGTCTTTTCTAGTGATGTATAACCGCCACGCAGTGAGATTCGAAATACAAACGACTCATATAGGTGGTTCAGACTCGATTCTTTCTTTTGGGAGCCAATAACTTTATTTATCATGCACTTTCGACTGTACAACTTTTCAGAATGTTTACATTCACAAACAGTTATATTACACACTGCTTGCTGCTTTAGCTCAAATCACATTAAAACCTCAATGAAAGAAGGGACTATATGAAAGAATTACTATAGCTGCCATATTGAGTGCAATGGTTATACCCTTATGCTGTCTATGCTTTAACTCAGTTTTTTTTTTTTTAAACCTTCTACAGGGAATGGGTTACCTTCATGCAAAGGGAATTGTGCACAAAGATTTAAAGTCCAAGAATGTTTTTTACGATTCAAACAAAGTAGTCATCACAGATTTTGGCCTGTTTGGTATGTCTGGAGTGGTCCAAGAGGGCAGGTAGGATGCATGTCATGACTGCAGTATTATAATAAATGAATAATATTATTATACAGTATGCTTTGTTAATATACAGAGCTTCATTAATGTGTGTATGCCTGTTTGTAGGCGGGAAAATGAACTGAAGCTGCCACGGGGGTGGATCTATTACCTGGCTCCAGAGATCGTGCAAAAGATGGGACCAGGAAACCAAGAAGACTGTTTGCCTTTTTCAAAAGCTGCTGATGTTTACGCCTTTGGGTAAAAAACACATCTCTGTTCATACATCTGCATCTCATCTAATGTGCCTATAATGCAAATGTTTGGTTTGGGTGTTAGTTTCATTTCTGCTTACTATTTTTCTTTTCTCACAATACTTTTTCTAATTGATAAATCACTTTAAATGCATTTTAAAAACTATATTTTGCAACAAAGGAGTTGATCATTTGACTTTGAATGTGTCTGTCTTAGCACTATCTGGTATGAACTCCAGGCCAAAGACTGGCCCATCATCAATCAACCGACTGAAGTTTTGATCTATCAGCTGGGAAGTGGAGAAGGCCTCAGAACGTTACTGGCCCAGAAGGGTACAAGCCTGGGCAAGGAGGTTACGGTGAGTCCAGCCCCAGTACATTTAAAATTATATACACACAGATCAGGTGAACTGAATAGTTCTGATGCTCACGTGCCCACTGTTAGCGTTGTCAGAGGTGGACAGAGGTCAGCATGGGCATCCTGACTAGTTGGCGGCTATACAGCCCCATACGCAACAAACTGTGATGCACTGTGTATTCTGACACCTTTCTATCAGAACCAGCATTGACTTCTTGAGCAGTTTGAGCTACAGTAGCTCGTCTGTTTGATTGGACCACACAGAATCAATGAGCCTTGGCCCTGTCACCGGTTCACCACTGTTCCTTCCTTGGACCACTTTTGATAGATACTGACCACTGCAGACTGAGAACAAGAGCTGCAGTTTTGGAGATGCTCTGACTCAGTCGTCTAGCCATCACAATTTGGCTCTTGTCAAACTCGCTCAAATCCTTACGCTTGCCCATTTTTCCTGCTTCTAACACATCAACTTTGAGGACAAAATGTTCACTTGCTGCCTAATATATCCCACCCACTGACAGGTGCCGTAATGAAGAGATAATCAGTGTTACTCACTTCACCTGTCATAATGTTATGCCTGATCAGTGTATGTGTGTGTGTGTGTGTGTGTGTGTGTGTGTATATATATATATATATATTATACATTAATTATATGATGCTTAATATAATATGGTCATTGTGCTCACACTGTAGGAGATCCTGTCTGCCTGCTGGTCCTTTAAAGTTGAGGACAGACCTACATTCACTCAGCTGTCAGACTTACTAGAGAGGCTGCCGAAGCTCAATCGCAGGCTTTCGCACCCCGGACACTTCTGGAAGTCCGAGGAGTATGTATCCTAGACTGGACCGCTGGCATGCTGCGGATCCCCATTTCTTTTGTGGGGGAGGGTGTAGTTTAGCGAGCATGGAAACTAACTGATCGTATGGAGCCGACCTGTGCATTGTTTGTTTTTGTTTTTATATTCTGAGCCTTATTAATTTTACACTATTGGATTTTTAGTGTAGCGAGCGTCAGAAGGATGCTGTGCATGAATGAGTGCGGTGTCATGTATTTGGTCAAACCTGATATCATATGGTGCGGGAAAAAACGAGTCTATGTTTGTGAATGTTTTTTCTGCCTGTTATATGAATGACTGGCCTGGTTTGCTAATATGTGTGAAGCTTGTGATTTTTTTTTTTTTTTTTTCATTTATTATTCACCATATAAATTCAGAATCAGATACTGTTCTGGTTCAGAGGGATGGTGCCCATTGATTAAACCTGTTACACTTTGAAGATGTTCTTATGTCCAAATATCTGGCCTGTGGTCAGTAATGAGCCTGTTATATTTAACAAATATTGTTTAGACTGTGGTGAAATGGGCGCAATCAATCAGATAACTATTTTTATTATAAAATAAAATAATAGCAATAATTCTATTAATATTATTAATCTGTAAAACCAAATGAAAAACCTTTTATGGAGAGAAAAAAAAAGAAAAAAGTAATGTTTCTGTATGTTGTTTCTGCCCTTTTTCTTGTGGGTCTCTCTCTCCGTTCTCGGAATGGGCCAAACTACTGTGATCACATCTCTGTCATCTGCTGTTCCTGTCTCCAACTTGATGACACAACTTTTCTTCTCACCACCAACATGTCACTTTGTTTTCTCATCTGTACTTTCCTTCCTCCTTTTCTCTGATTGGCTGAATGTTCAGTGCATGGCATCACCACTGTCTGCGAGAGCACTGCAGTCCGGGCCTCCGTTCTCGCTGTCCCTATGTGTACAAATACGACCATTTGTCCACAGCTGCTGTTAACATTAGCTTGGATGCTGCATTCAAAGAAAGCAACTGATGTCTGTTTCTATTCCATTTATTTCCTGTGTGATTCATTGATTTCTATGCCTATGATAAACAGAGCGTCTTACAAATCTTGGCACTGTTAACCTTTGTGTTGCTTTTCCTTAGCAGTACTTTTTGTCTCTTAAGCTTTTAAACCTTTGCCTGTTTTAATACCGAGCAAAGCCATTTCAGCTAAACTTTGTAAATGGAAAATATGCTGATAGGATTTCATCCCTTTTGTTTTATTGAGCTAGCAGACTTTGCCATGTTCCAAATTCCCCTTGTGTGCGGTCACATGAATGTAATGTGATCTCCATTGCACTTCTGGTAGTCAAGACCTTGTGCTTTTGCAATCCACAAACAGTCTACTGTATTTTTTACAGAAGTGACTTCCATTTTCCACATTTTTGCTCAAAATTAAGATTTAAATGAATATTTTTTTACCGGATGCTAATCTGACTTACTGAGCCTTACCAGGACAGTTAAAATAAGAATCCTGACAAGGTATTTGTAATATCATAAAGTATGAAAGATATTATGACCCAGCAGGATGATGTTCAGGAACTTTTAATGTCTAATACCTCTCATTTGAGTGTGTGTGTGTCAGAGTGAGTGTGTGAGCATTTGCATGCAGAATTTTAGGTGATTTATTTGTGCTGTTATGAACAATGAGAGGATGATTGTTAAAGTCTGCAGTGACTGTTCCCATATAAACAGACAATATAGAACTATTGTTTTATTTATTGTACAGCTAAGATTTCTTATATTATTTGTACAAAAGTTTATATGTTTCCAGCGCAATATATTGAAAAGGTACTTTACTCCTGTTGTACAGCTCTTTATATACAAAGTGTCTCGGACATAAATTGTACATTTCTAGAATAAGATTGTGGTTTTAATGTTTTGTAATTATGAATTCGTATTTTTGTAAAGCTTATAGCCACTTGTCTGTTAACACAATGTAATTTTATCCTGGCAGAAATAATAAACAAATGAAACATTTTTTTTTTTTCCACATCATGAGAGAAAATGAGACTGTTGCATAATACATTAACATTATATAAGTTGGAAGTCTATCACTGGGTGAATAACTAATCTATACATATTAAATGTGTGTGTATATATATACACTATATACACTCACCTAGAGGATTATTAGGAACACCATACTAATACTGTGTTTGACCCCCCTTTCGCCTTCAGAACTGCCTTAATTCTACGTGGCATTGATTCAGCAAGGTGCTGAAAGCATTCTTTAGAAATGTTGGCCCATACTGATAGGATAGCATCTTGCAGTTGATGGAGATTTGTGGGATGCACATCCAGGGCACGAAGCTCCCGTTCCACCACATCCCAAATATGCTTTATTGGGTTGAGATCTGGTGACTGTGGGGGCCATTTTAGCACAGGGTGACATGGTCAGAAACAATGCTCAGGTAGGCCATGGCATTTAAACGATGCCCAATTGGCACTAAGGGGCCTAAAGTGTGCCAAGAACACATCCCCCACACCATTACACCACCACCACCAGCCTGCACAGTGGTAACCAGGCATGATGGATCCATGTTCTCATTCTGTTTAAGCCAAAATCTGACTCTACCATCTGAATGTCTCAACAGAAATTGAGACTCATCAGACCAGGCAACATTTTTCCAGTCTTCAACTGTCCAATTTTGGTGAGCTGGTCCAAATTGTAGCCTCTTTTTCCTATTTGTAGTGGAGATGAGTGGTACCCGGTGGACCCCTGGGGTCTCTTCTGCTGTTGTAGCCCATCCGCCTCAAGGTTGTGCGTGTTGTGGCTTCACAAATGCTTTGCTGCATACCTCGGTTGTAATGAGTGGTTATTTCAGTCAAAGTTGCTCTTCTATCAGCTTGAATCAGTCGGCCCATTCTCCTCTGACCTCTAGCATCAACAAGGCATTTTCGCCCACAGGACTGCCGCATACTGGATGTTTTTCCCTTTTCACACCATTCTTTGTAAACCCTAGAAATGGCTGTGCGTGAAAATTCCAGTAACTGAGCAGATTGTGAAATACTCAGACCGGCCCGTCTGGCACCAACAACCATGCCACGCTCAAAATTGCTTAAATCACCTTTCTTTCCCATTCTGACATTCAGAGTTCAGGAGATTGTCTTAACCAGGACCACACCCCTAAATGCATTGAATCAACTGCCATGTGATTGGTTGATTAGGTAATTGCATTAATGAGAAATTGAACAGGTGTTCCTAATAATCCTTTAGGTGAGTGTATATTGGTGATTTAAGCAATTTTGAGCGTGGCATGGTTGTTGGTGCCAGACGGGCCGGTCTGAGTATTTCACAATCTGCTCAGTTACTGGGATTTTCACGCACAACCATTTCTATGGTTTACAAAGAATGATGTGAAAAGGAAAAACATCCAGTATGCGGCAGTCCTGTGGGCCGAAAATGCCTTGTTGATGCTAGAGGTCAGAGGAGAATGGACCGACTGATTCAAGCTGATAGAAGAGCAACTTTGACTGAAATAACCACTCGTTACAACCGAGGTATGCAGCAAAGCATTTGTGAAGCCACAACACGCACAACCTTGAGGCGGATGGGCTACAACAGCAGAAGACCCCACCGGTACCACTCATCTCCACTACAAATAGGAAAAAGAGGCTACAATTTGCACAAGCTCACCAAAATTGGACCGTTGAAGACTGGAAAAATGTTGCCTGGTCTGATGAGTCTCGATTTCTGTTGAGACATTCAGATGGTAGAGTCAGAATTTGGCGTAAACAGAATGAGAACATGGATCCATCATGCCTTGTTACCACTGTGCAGGCTGGTGGTGGTGGTGTAATGGTGTGAGGGATGTTTTCTTGGCACACTTTAGGCCCCTTAGTGCCAATTGGGCATCGTTTAAATCCCACGGCCTACCTGAGCATTGTTTCTGACCATGTCCATCCCTTTATGACCACCATGTACCCATTCTCTGATGGCTACTTCCAGCAGGATAATGCACCATCTTTGGGATGTGGTGGAACAGGAGCTTTGTGATGAGCTGAATGCATTTTACTGCAGGTTTGAGAAGCCCAATCTCACACCTCACACCCGTTCTGATCTGCACTTCACACGTCCCCCAACACCTCCTGCACCCCCTCTCCTCCCCCCCGCCATCCAACCTGAGCTTAAGGTCTGTGTGGAGCAGGTAACCAAAATCTTCAAAAGACAGAAGATAAGGAAAGCTTCAGGCCCAGACGGCATCTCATCTGCTTGTTTGAAAGCCTGCGCTGACCAACTGGCCCCAGTCTTCACGCAGATCTTCAATAGATCATTGGAGCAGTGTGAAGTTCCCCGTTGCTTCAAACGCTCCACCATCATTCCTGTCCCCAAAAAACCCAAAATCACTGGACTTAATGACCACAGACCTGTCGCTCTCACATCTGTGGTCATGAAGTCATTTGAAAGACTGGTTCTGGCCCACCTGAAGGACCTCACTGGACCCTTGCTGGATCCTCTTCAATTTGCCTACAGAGCAAACAGGTCTGTGGATGATGCAGTCAACATGGGACTTCATTATATCCTGCAACATCTCAACAGACCTGGGACTTATGCAAGAATCTTATTTGTGGACTTCAGTTCGGCCTTCAATACCATCATGCCTGATCTTCTCACAGCTAAACTGACCCAGCTCTCCATGCCATCCTCAATCTGTCAGTGGATCACCAGCTTCCTGACAGACCGGCAGCAGCGAGTGAGACTGGGGAAACTCACATCCAAGACTCTCACTACCAGCACTGGTGCCCCCCAAGGGTGTGTTCTCTCCCCACTGCTCTTCTCCCTGTACACCAATGACTGCACCTCTAAAGACCCTTCTGTGAAGCTCCTGAAATTCGCAGACGACACCACCGTCATCGGCCTCATCCAAAACGGTGATGAGTCTGCTTACAGACTGGAGGTTGAACGGCTGGCTGTCTGGTGTAGTTATAACAACCTTGAGCTCAACATGCTCAAAACGGTGGAGATGATAGTGGACTTCAGGAGGAACAGCCCTACTCTGCCCCCACTCACCATCATGAACAGCACAGTGGCAGCAGTGGAGTCATTCAGGTTCCTGGGCACCACCATCTCTCAGGACCTGAAGTGGGACAATCACATTGACTCCATTGTAAAAAAGGCCCAGCAGAGACTGTACTTCCTTCATCAGCTGAGGAAGTTCAACCTCCCACAGGAGCTGCTGATCCAGTTCTACTCGGCTGTCATTGAGTCTGTTTTGTGCACATCCATCACTGTCTGGTTTGGTTCAGCTACCAAATCTGACATCAGGAGACTACATCGTACAATCCGGACTGCAGAGAGGATTATTGGTGCCCCCCTGCCAGCCCTCCAGGACCTGTACTCTTCCAGAGTGAGGAAGAGGGCAGGTAAAATCATCACAGACTCCACTCACCCTGGACACTTCCTGTTTGAACTGTTACCGTCAGGACGGCGACTCCGATCACTGGCCACTAGAACATCTAGGCACAGGAACAGTTTCTTCCCACAGGCCATTTCCCTCTTGAACAGTTGAATCCCCCCCCAACTCAGCTGAAAAAACAAAACAAGCCCATCAGAGAGATAGCAAAAACTTTAGGTGTGGCCAAATCAACTGTTTGGAACATCCTTAAAAAGAAAGAACGCACCAGTGAGCTCAGCAACACCAAATGACCCGGAAGACCACGGAAAACAACTGTGGTGGATGACCGAAGAATTCTTTCCCTGGTGAAGAAAACACCCTTCATATATATATATATATATATATATATATATATATTTATATTTATATTAAATACTTTATTTTATTTTGTACTATTTTTCATACTTGTATATTTGTGTTCATGTTGTGTTGTATTGTATATGTGCACTAGACGCTTCAGCACCAAGACAAATTCCTTGTGTGTGCAAGCACACTTGGCAATAAAGCTCTTTCTGATTCTGATTTGTGCCCTGGATGTGCATCCCACAAATCTCCATCAACTGCAAGATGCTATCCTATCAATATGGGCCAACATTTCTAAAGAATGCTTTCAGCACCTTGTTGAATCAATGCCACGTAGAATTAAGGCAGTTCTGAAGGCGAAAGGGGGTCAAACACAGTATTAGTATGGTGTTCCTAATAATCCTTTAGGTGAGTGTATATAAAAAGTATATATATATATATTATACATACATAAACATACATACATACATGGGATACATGTATATGTCAATATATGGAATTGTTCCAATTTCTAATAGGTTTAATATGTTTTTACTTTATATGAGCATATATTGCATATATTGATATTTCATACCTCATTTCTCAAGTATATAACTGAGTTCAAAGAAGAAACCTGGAGTAGACTTAGGAGGACGATAATATGATCACCAGAGTGGTGCAGGCATGTAGAGGAGCATCTCTGAATGCACAACATGTCGAAGCAGATGGGATACAACAGCAGAAGAACACACCGGTCACAAAGGGCGTTGGTGGTGGTGGTGGTGTAATGGTGTATTTGGGTATATTTTCTGGCACACTTTGGTCCTCTTAGTAGCAACTGAGCATCGTTTAAACGCCACAGCCTACCTGAGAATTGTTGCTGACCTGGTCCCTTTATGACCACAGTGTACCTATTTTCTGATGGCTACTTCCAGCAGAATAACACACATCAAAAAGCTCAAATCATCTCAAACTGGTTTCTTGAACATGACAATGAGTTCCCTATACTCAAATGGCTTCTACGGTCATGAGATCTCAATCCAATAGAGCACTTTCGGGATGTGGTGGAGCAGTCATCAAACGGATGAGCAATCATGTCAATATGGAACAATGGCACGATGAATTAAGGCAGTTCAACGGGGTCCAACCCACTACTAGCAAGTTGTACCTAATAAAGTGGCCAGTGAGTGAGTGAGAATATATATATACAGTCAGGTCCATAAATATTGGGACATCGACACAATTCTAATCGTTTTGGCTCTATACACCACCACAATGGATTTGAAATGAAACGAACAAGATGTGCTTTAACTGCAGACGTTTAGCTTTAATTTGAGGGTATTTACATCCAAATCAGGTGAACGGTGTAGGAATTACAACAGTTTGTATATGTGCTTCCCACTTTTTAAGGGACCAAAAGTAATGGGACAATTGGCTGCTCAGCTGTTCCATGGCCAGGTGTGTGTTATTCCCTCATTATCCCATTTACAAGGAGCAGATAAAAGGTTCAGAGTTCAGTTCAAGTGTGCTATTTGCATTTGGAAACTTGCTGTCAACTCTCAATATGAGATCCAAAGAGCTGTCACTATCAGTGAAGCAAGCCATCATTAAGCTGAAAAAACAAAACAAGCCCATCAGAGAGATAGCAAAAACTTTAGGTGTGGCCAAATCAACTGTTTGGAATATCCTTAAAAAGAAAGAACGCACCGGTGAGCTCAGCAACACCAAATGACCCGGAAGACCACGGAAAACAACTGTGATGGATGACCGAAGAATTCTTTCCCTGGTGAAGAAAACACCCTTCACAAAAGCTGGCCAGATCAAGAACACTCTCCAGGAGGTAGGTGCATGTGTGTCAAAGTCAACAATCAAGAGAAGACTTCACCAAAGTGAATACAGAGGGTTCATCACAAAATGTAAACCATTGGTGAGCCTCAAAAACAGGAAGGCCAGATTAGAGTTTGCCAAACAACATCTAAAGAATCCTTCACAGTTCTGGAACAACATCCTATGGACCGATGAGACCAAGATCAAGTTGTATCAGACTGATGGGAAGAGAAGAGTATGGAGAAGGAAAGGAACTGCTCATGATGCAAAGCATACCACCTCATCAGTGAAGCATGGTGGTGGTAGTGTCATGCGTGGGCATGTATGGCTGTCAATGGTACTGGTTCTCTTGTATTTATTGATGATGTGACTGCTGACAAAAGCAGCAGGATGAATTCTGAAGCGTTTCGGGCAATATTATCTGCTCATATTCAGCCAAACGCTTCAGAACTCATTGGACAGCACTTCACAGTGCAGATGGACAATGACCCAA
Organism: Paracanthobrama guichenoti; assembly: GCA_018749465.1. Lineage (NCBI taxonomy): Eukaryota > Metazoa > Chordata > Actinopteri > Cypriniformes > Gobionidae > Paracanthobrama > Paracanthobrama guichenoti. The sequence continues at coordinate 5,981,515 of CM031957.1, forward strand.
AGCATACTGCGAAAGCAACCAAAGAGTTTTGGGAAAGAAGTGGAATGTTATGCAATGGCCAAGTCAATCACCTGACCTGAATCCGACTGAGCGTGCATGTTACTTGCTGAAGACAAGACTGAAGGGAAAATGCCCCAAGAACAAGCAGGAATTGAAGACTCCACTCATTAATGAAACTCAGGGTCTGATGATGTCTATGCGTTCCAGACTTCAGGCTGTAATTGACTGCAAAGGATTTGCAACCAAGTATTAAAAAGTGAAAGTTTGATTTTATGATTGTTAATCTGTCCAATTACTTTTGGTCCCTTAAAAAGTGGGAGGCACATATACAAACTGTTGTAATTCCTACACCGTTCACCTGATTTGGATGTAAATACCCTCAAATTAAAGCTAAACGTCTGCAGTTAAAGCACATCTTGTTCGTTTCATTTCAAATCCATTGTGGTGGTGTATAGAGCCAAAACGATTAGAATTGTGTCGATGTCCCAATATTTATGGACCTGACTGTATATATATATTCTCACTCACTCACTGGCCACTTTATTAGGTACAACTTGCTAGTAGTGGGTTGGACCCCGTTGAACTGCCTTAATTCATCGTGCCATTGTTCCATATTGACATGATTGCTCATCCGTTTGATGACTGCTCCACCACATCCCGAAAAGTGCTCTATTGGATTGAGATCTCATGACCGTAGAAGCCATTTGAGTATAGGGAACTCATTGTCATGTTCAAGAAACCAGTTTGAGATGATTTGAGCTTTTTGATGTGTGTTATTCTGCTGGAAGTAGCCATCAGAAAATAGGTACACTGTGGTCATAAAGGGACCAGGTCAGCAACAATTCTCAGGTAGGCTGTGGCGTTTAAACGATGCTCAGTTGCTACTAAGAGGACCAAAGTGTGCCAGAAAATATACCCAAATACACCATTACACCACCACCACCACCAACGCCCTTTGTGACCGGTGTGTTCTTCTGCTGTTGTATCCCATCTGCTTCGACATGTTGTGCATTCAGAGATGCTCCTCTACATGCCTGCACCACTCTGGTGATCATATTATCGTCCTCCTAAGTCTACTCCAGGTTTCTTCTTTGAACTCAGTTATATACTTGAGAAATGAGGTATGAAATATCAATATATGCAATATATGCTCATATAAAGTAAAAACATATTAAACCTATTAGAAATTGGAACAATTCCATATATTGACATATACATGTATCCCATGTATGTATGTATGTTTATGTATGTATAATATATATATATATACTTTATATACACTCACCTAAAGGATTATTAGGAACACCATACTAATACTGTGTTTGACCCCCTTTCACCTTCAGAACTGCCTTAATTCTACGTGGCATTGATTCAACAAGGTGCTGAAAGCATTCTTTAGAAATGTTGGCCCATATTGATAGGATAGCATCTTGCAGTTGATGGAGATTTGTGGGATGCACATCCAGGGCACGAAGCTCCCGTTCCACCACATCCCAAAGATGCTCTATTGGGTTGAGATCTGGTGACTGTGGGGGCCATTTTAGTACAGTGAACTCATTGTCATGTTCAAGAAACCAATTTGAAATGATTCGAGCTTTGTGACATGGTGCATTTTCCTGCTGGAAGTAGCCATCAGAGAATGGGTACATGGTGGTCGTAAAGGGATGGACATGGTCAGAAACAATGCTCAGGTAGGCCGTGGCATTTAAACAATGCCCAATTGGCACTAAGGGGCCTAAAGTGTGCCAAGAAAACATCCCCCACACCATTACACCACCACCACCAGCCTGCACAGTGGTAACAAGACATGATGGATCCATGTTCTCATTCTGTTTACGCCAAAGTCGGACTCTACCATCTGAATGTTTCAACAGAAATCAAGACTCATCAGACCAGGCAACATTTTTCCAGTCTTCAGTTGTCCAATTTTGGTGAGCTTGTGCAAATTGTAGCCTCTTTTTCCTATTTGTAGTGGAGATGAGTGGTACCCGGTGGGGTCTTCTGCTGTTGTAGCCCATCCGCCTCAAGGTTGTGCGTGTTGTGGCTTCACAAATGCTTTGCTGCATACCTCGGTTGTAATGAGTGGTTATTTCAGTCAAAGTTGCTCTTCTATCAGCTTGAATCAGTCGGCCCATTCTCCTCTGACCTCTAGCATCAACAAGGCATTTTCACCCACAGGACTGCCGCATACTGGATGTTTTTCCCTTTTCACACCATTCTTTGTAAACCCTAGAAATGGTTGTGCATGAAAATCCCAGTAACTGAGCAGATTGTGAAATACTCAGACCGGCCCGTCTGGCACCAACAACCATGCCACGCTCAAAAATTGCTTAAATCACCTTTCTTTCCCATTCTGACATTCAGTTTGGAGTTCAGGAGAATGTCTTGACCAGGACCACACCCCTAAATGCATTGAAGCAACTGCCATGTGATTGGTTGATTAGATAATTGCATTAATGAGAAATTGAACAGGTGTTCCTAATAATCCTTTAGGTGTGTATCTACAGTATATATATATATATATATATATATATATATATATATATATATATATATATATATATATATATATATATATATATATATATATATATATATAGACATAATCCTAATATGCTCGTATAGATTAAAAACATAAATGCATATACACGCACAGATATAAGAAATGACAATTCCATTTATTAACATATAAATCTATTCCATATATTATATATGTTCAAATTATATATGAGACAAATTACTGTCACTGATAAATGTTGTAGAGTCTTAGTATAGATTTTATGTATAAAACAAATGAAATTTAAAATATAAAATGTTTTGAATGTTACTTATTGTCAGGGGATGGAGGAGGACTCATAATAACTTTCCAAAATAAACAAACAAAACACAAACAAACCCCTTCATGCTACACAGAACTTAGAGGACAAAAAAAGCATTCAGCTGCTGATAGCAGCCCGCTTAAAATAAAGAAATTTGCTCTTGCACCGATGTTTGTGTTGTCCCTTTTGCCATTTATTATCCTTGTTTAACTCCACAATAAACCTTATTCAACTCCACAAGAGCTACAACAAACAAACCAAAACAGTATCAGCATTTGCAAGGAATTCACCAAAATGAAAAGAAACAATTGACTATAACAACATTACAAAAATTAAGACTATAACATCAATGATAAACAACTTAAAGTTCATTATGCAAACACATATAAGCATTAAAATGTCACACTTTAATGTCCAAATTTGGCCTGAACCAAAACCAAACTAGAATGAAATGCCAGGATCCAAACACCACACAAAGCAATTCACACAGACAAAAGAGCGCATTATCTGAGCGAACTCAAACCCGCAAAACAATAGGAGTGTCACCAAACCAATAAAACCTTTAACAGAACCCTGACAAAATGTATATGTAAAATACATGTTCATAATGTCCATCTCATACGCTCTAAAAAATGCTGGGTTAAATACAACCCAAGTTGGGTTGAAAATGGACAAACCCAGTGATTGGGTTGTTTTAACCCATTGATTGGGTTGTTTTAACCTAGCGAATTGGGTTGTTTTTAACCCAGCATTTTTTAGAGTGTTTTAGAGTTTTTAAAAGTCCTTTTTATAGAACTTTGCATCGCTGCCGTTTATCTATCACACAACTGCAAATTATAGGCCAAGTGAATAGGCAAACACACTTCATGAACTCACAGGAGTGACACCTATGAGACAGCCTGACACCTAATTGCCTAACACAGCTGTCAAACTCATCAAGCATTATGCAAAAACCATAGACTGTAAAAAAAATTATAAAAAATAAATAAAATTAAAGCTGCGAGCAGCGATGACGGGCCCAAGTCGGTGGCACCGCCACCCCGGTGGCTTCAGGGCAACTGTGCATGACAGACAATATGCATTTAAACAGGAGAATATTTTTTTACAAATATTTTAAATATGCCACATTTACTGCAGCAGCTGGTGCCACTATGACCACAAGCCACACCCATGATGTCATTGAAATATAGATTAATTTTATTGTCATAGGATACAATAGGTCACTTTCAAATATGCGCAAAGTTATCTTTTGCAGCTCAAAAATTCGTAAATCCAGAAGGCCAGTATTTAATTCAAGGTATTAGTATAGTTTTTTTTTTTAGTTTTTTTCACACTAAAGTGATAGTTATTTGTGATAGCCTATGATATGAAACGCATCTAAACTCTATTGTTGTGTACGTGTAAACATGGGTACGCACAACACATATTATACATTAAAATATCTTAAGATCAATCATCATTACGTAAAGTACATTAGGCAAGTTGTTTATTTATTTTTTGTAGCTAAAATAATGTTTTAACAAAATGACTGTCAAAGTCATTTGAATTCACCTCATTAACTGCAGCAGTCAGTGCTGCTATGACCACAAACCACAACATCTATGAGATCAATTCAATTTAGATGAGTTTCATGTCAGATGATGTCATAGGTCCCTTTGAAATGAGTGCAAAGTTATCTTTTGCAACTTACATTTTTTAAAGTCCTTCAGTCCAGTATGTATCTAAAGGTCTTTTTATATTTTAATTAACATAATTATTAAACTAATCATATAAAACTATATTGCAGTGCTCTTCAAATCGAGTTCAGAATGACATTCGGAATACTGCAGGTGCACCCATCCCCCTTACACACACACACACACACATAGAAAGAGAATGCAGAGACAGATTGGCATGCTTTAGCTGTCAGCCACCCATACCCCCTCCACACACACACACACACACACACACACACACACACACACACACACACACACACACACACACACACAGAGAGATAAAGAGCCAGAGGCATAGACAGAGAGGCATGCTTTAGCTGTCAGCCACCCATCTCCCCCTCCACACACACACACACACACACACACATAGAAAGAGATTGCAGACAGATTGGCATGCTTTAGCTGTCAGCCGCCCATCCCCCCCTCACACACACACACACACACACACACCCAGAGACAGAGACAGAGACAGAGAGGGAAACAGGTTTTTTGTCCCCATCAAAACTAAGTCAAAAGTGCCATCGATTGGACATTGAAGGGAGGGCAGACAAAATAAGATTCAAATGAAATATATTAAATAAAATAAATATATTGATCTGAAAAATAGTACATTCATTTTAAATTCACCCAGGTTCAATTACCAAACATACAATCTTAATTTAATTTAAATCAAACAATGATTTTACAAGAAATTAGACATTTTCTGTTTCCCTTTTTTGTCCTTCATTTAATCCCTCGCCATAGCAGCACTGTTTGAGATATCCTATAATCGTTCGCACTATAGCATCTTCAGTGTCTTTGTTTCATGTTGACCGAGTTTGGTGTCGATGCCATGCATCTCCTACGAACAGTTTATAATAACTCAGAGCCTGATTTATCCAAAATTCCAAATTCAAACCAAAATATCTGACTTCCTGTTGGTCAGAGCTAATGACTGTAAATTAGAAAGATGTCCGGCTTGATGAGAACAATATATATACAGAGTTTGGTGACTGTAGATAAAACTAACCCCCACTTTTGTCAAAAGGTGGCGCTACTGAGCCCTCCACCATGCCCGTTTCTAAGACTTTGGCCATATCTACTGGAAGGCATCACTGATGTGTGTGTTGAGTTTCATGCCATTTCAAGCATGCTAAGAGTCTCAAAAACACCCTAAAAGATTATTCAACTTTGACAGGTTGCCATGCCAACAGTATTTAAAATATCAGGAATCCATTCATATGTCTATATCTGCCATGTTTTGACATTATACTGATGAAGTTTGAAGTAAATCGGGTGAAAATAAAGGCGTGATTTCAAAGCATTTTTGAAAGGACACACTTCCTGCTGCCAGTTGGTGGCGCTATAACTTTGACTCACAAAAGTCATATCCATGTGATCGGCCTCTTACAACAAACACACAGCTGAAGTTTCATCCAAATCGGTCAATGTATGCAGAAGTTATAACACACTTCCTGTTTCCCATTTCTCGCCATAAATTCGTCTCCTGCCACGGCCAAACCGTTCGAGATATCAAAAATCCGCTTCGCAATTTAGCATCCTCAATGCCTTGACTTCATGCTGACCGAGTTTGGCGCTGATCGGGTTAATCGCCTAGAGGAGTATTTCAAATTCCACAGTATGCGTTTTAAAACGACCCATAATAGCTCACTTCCTGTTGGGCTGACGCATAACTTAGAGCGCGGAAGTTGTTCGGCCCGATGACCTCTATATGTGTACCGAAGTTTCATACTAATACATGCAAGCGTTTTTTGATTTATGGACAGTTTTCTTTTTTTTTTTCAACGGGCGCTGTCGAGCCCTCTGCCACGCCCCGGGTACCAAACCCAGCCCAAACCCTGATGGCCGCGTGCCCGACGAGTGTGCAAAGTTTCAAGAGTTTTCGAGCATGTTAAGGGCCCCAAAAAGGCGAAAAATAAAATAATAATAATAATAATAATAATAATAATAATAATAATAATAATAATAATAATAATCCTTAGAAGAACAATAGGGCCTTCGCCCTTTAAGGGCTTGGGCCCTAATAAAAAAATAGTGAGTATAGCGTCATAGTGAGTGTAGCAGCTACGCCAGCTGTGTGATACAACTATATAAATCCATATAAAATCCTATAAGCATACTTAATGATTGCATATGTTGATTAAATAAACTTGCATATATAAACATATTGTTTACATATGTCAAACATACAGTACCATATAAAAAGTCATCAAACAAATCATTTTAATATGTACATATATCACATCTCCGTATGGGCTTTTACGATACACACAAACCATGTTTTAATCTGTTTATCAGATAGCTTCTGGTATGTCGATTAGTGGACTGATTCGGTTGCGCAATATGTATAACTTACCGTTAACTACAGGAAATGGAAAGGATGGGATAGCATGACATATCTCCTGTACATCTAGCTAACGTGTTACTGTTTGTAATGTCCCTCTTTCTTCATTCTAAAAACACTGGTATGTGAATAAACGTTTACACTGATCAAATTTAGGAAGGCTAAGTTAATCATTGAGAATGGTCTCCGTGAACCACTGATAATAGACATTAGCCAAGTTCCGGGTTAAGAACCGAAACCTAACGTGTTATTCTCTGGAAACCGGGAACCAGCGCGTTTTTCTTTAGGCTTTGTCCATCGGTCTTGACGACACACTTAGAGTTGCAGGAAAGTAAGAACTTGCAGAATGGCGTTTTATCAACAGCAGCCGTTTTATAACCCGGTAAGTTAAGTGACCAGTTGTTCGTTTTGTGGAAAAGAATCACTCTTTTTAACTTCCTTCTCTTTTTTGAGTTACTAGTTCAAGCTGCTCTGATTATGCATGCACAAAAATGGCAAGTTGTCACTTTTTACTGAGTATAGGCTGAGGTCTTTATTAGGTGGGGGTTCTTTGTTCTTTTTTTTTTTATTTATTTTTATTAATTGATGTATATAGGCTACATAAAGCCTTACAATTTTGGCTGCTAAATACATCATTGAACATTTTCACCATTGTTGTCCGGGACAAAGGTTCCGTTATCTACTTACAGTTACACACGTTCAATAGCGGGGCATGTTGTCACACGGGTAGGATACGTGTGCTTTTGCGTCCAGGACCATTCCTTTTCCTAACCGAGAAATGAAATAGGCTAGGGAAGATGTGATTTCTTCTTTATTGATTTTAACACTAATGAGTCAAATAAGCAGTAGATACAAACATCTAATGAAGAGAAGCTTCCAGCTCAAACGTATTGGACATTATGTTGGGTATCATTTCATCAGGCCATATTCAGACGGGGTACTTGAGTAATTTAACGTGGTATTACTATTTACATCGACACAGAGAGTCCCATTTAGTGGCCCAATCCAAGGAGGCTTGCAGGATGGGAAGAGCATTATCATAAGTGGACGGGTTTTACCAAGAGCTGACAGGTGAGCAATAATGTTTAATGCTAGTTTTCAAGGACATGACATAGTTTTATTCCCATTTATCTGCTAAATATTTATTAGATGCAATGGATTAAATACCTGTAACAAAGTTTATTATAGATATTACATATATACAACTTTAATGTCTGCCATAATTCTTTACTGTTTTGTAGTGCAGTTGTACTTTATCATGGTCTATAGTAATTTGATATTTAGAGGCAACCACAGACATGTCACAGGATGGTAGGAAATGCTGAGAAGAGTGTTATGCAAGCACAATATGCTGACAAAATAATTTCCTTGAAGAAGGGGTCAAATTCATTTCCTGGAGGACCACTGTCCTGCCAAGTTTAGATCCAAGTTAAAAACATCTGAACCATCTAATCAAGGTCTTCATGATTACTAAAGGCAGGTGTTTTGGAGCTGGTTGGAGCTACAGGACAGTGGCCCTCCAGGAGCAGAGTTTGACACATGTACCTTAAAGCTATTTTAGTACTATCAGATGATATGATAAAGTCTCTGCAAACAATTTATAACCATGCTTTCCTTGTTGCAGTGGTTATCTCCTGTTTATCTTATTCCTCGTTTTTGTTTTGGTGTCCTGCAGATTTCATGTGAACCTTCAGTGTGGGTCTCATCCCGGGGCTGATGTTGCTCTGCACTTTAACCCACGCTATGAGAGCATGGGGTATGTAGTGAACAACACCTACCAGAACAGGAACTGGGGCTCAGAGGAACGCAAGCATGAATCTCCCTTCCCCCAAGGCCAAGCATTTACCCTCCAGATCCTTGTTGCTCAGGACGCATACAAGGTACCAGATCATTCACTCTCAGATTTGCAATTTCTGAAGCACTTCTGAATAGCATTAGTCCTCGTGGCATCTTTCTTTCATTTTTATCAGCAGAATAATAAATTATTAATTATTGGAGAGGCATTTCACCTTCTTTCCTTTATGACTTTTTTGATGTCGCTCTCTAGATATCTACTAATGGGAGACACTTCGTGGATTATAGACACCGCATTCCCTTTGCTCGGGTCGACACTGTCGCAGTGGAGGGAATGGTTGAGCTGAATTCTGTTGCGTTCCAGAGTCCTGTGGTGAGAACAAAATGCATATAGTTTAGGTTAAGTAAGATTTATTTTTAAAGAAATGTATACTTTTAATCTGCAAGGATGCATTAAATTGATCAAAAGTGACACTAAAATCATTTATAATGTTACAAAAGATTATTATATTTCAAATAAATACTGTTCTTTTGACCTTTGTAATCAAATCAGCACAACTGTTTTCAACTGATAATAACAAGATATGTTTGAGCATCATAGAAAGGTTTTGTCAGGGGTTGCTTGTATAGTGAAATCCATGATGCATGATGGGAACTCTACACAAGGGAACATAATATTAAACCAAGATAAAGAAATGAGGAAGACAGAAGGCTTAAATACACTGGCTGTGTCCAAAATCAATCTCCATACACTTAAATAGGGCACTCAGCCATGAGTGAGGGGACAGCCATTTGTAGTGGTGTCTAAAACCATAGTGGATGTTATCGATGCACTCATTCAATCCCACAATGCACCGCAATAATGAGTGTACAATCAACGGCTAGAGAACCCATAAAGCACTGTGAGGGTTGTGCCGAATTAATTCCCGTGTCTCGCCAGAAGATTGTGCCCACAGCTGAATCATCCATCCATCCGTTTTCCAAACCGCTGGTCCATTGTGGGTACAGTGTAATATCATACAGGCATAATTTCCTTTTTAATTGATTATTAAACTGTTTAAGCAAGGTTTATATATGCTAGTTTCCATGACAGAGTTCCAGATAAATCTTTTCATTACTACTGGAGCTTCCAGTTTGCTAAGTTTCAAATGATTATTAAGCACAAGCTGTAGGCCTACAAGAGTGCCAGCTCTTCCAGCACACCTTATGTCCAGCTAAAAACACTGTTTTTAAACACTCAAGCCAGCCTTTCAGATGCTGTCTTCTTCGACAAATTAAACACTGAAGAGATGGTGGAGGTTTTTACTGAATCCTGATCCATTTCTTTGGACTCTGTTGCTCCCCTTAAGCCCAGGTAAGCTAAGGGAAAGCGGAAGTGGAAAAGAGAACTCCAAGTATCATATGAATGTTTAACTGCGTGCTTAACCAGTCACCAAAAGTCAGTGAAAGAGGCCAAATCTAAATTCCTCAAAAAAAAAAATGTATTAATTTTTTTTTTAATCCCTCAAAATCACTGAAAATGCAAATCAGCAGCAACTACTAGCTGGCCTCCGTTACACTCACCCCCCTAAACCTCACTCCCATCCGGGTCACGGCACCAATATAACCTCTCCTGTTCGAACCAGCCCGCTCCAAGCAGGACTCGAACCCAGGTCCGCCGGCATGAAAGTCGGGCCTCTAGGTTGCAACCTCTATAGACTGAACCCGTAATACGCATGTGCATGATGTCACAGTTTCCACAAATCCGTGACTATCTTTGAGTCATTCAAAAATGCTGATTCATTCATAAATGAAACAATTTACAATATCACAAGCAATATTCAATATGTGAGTGCGGTCAAAGATTTAAATGATGAAGGAATGGAAAATCAAGATATCAAGAAAAGAGATTGTTAAAAAACACCAAAATAAACACTCAGGAGATCTAATACAGGCAAATGGGAACAGAGCAAACAGAGAGAAAGCTAAACTAAAACTGATCATACATAATACAGTAATATGTCAAATAAACCTTTTTTTATTTCTTTGCAGCCCTATTTTCCTCCACAACCAGCCTATCCAGTGAGTACTATAACCCTGTACCTGTGAGACAGAGAAGAATATCAGCTCATAGTGTATTGTCACTACATAGATAAAACTGAGATACTGCTCTGTGTAGCTTTGCATTGACTTTTGAATGCACTTTGCATATTATCTTTCTAGGGTTATATAGCACCACAAGCAGGCTATCAGGTGAGAGGAAAATGTTTAACGAACATCAAAGTCATATTTTTTATTTTTTATCATAAACAACCTTTGTTCCTTTCATTTACAGCCTCAGTATGCTGCACCTCCAGGATATGGGGTAAGTGGTCACAAAATGTGTTATGTGAAAACTTTATGGTGATCAGTGAAGCTCAAAGTATTTTATGAATTATTTGATGCGCTACAAAACCACACAACGCTTTACTGGAGTCTACAACCGTTAAAAGACCTGCAACATAATCTAAATTAAAGGTTAAAAAAAGGTTAACTGCTAATGAAAAACTACTAGAAAGATGATAAACTTGTTTTATCATGGCGAGGTTAATCTGTAAACTATGGCTCCAGAAAATCACCTCTAAATCACCTCTGCCAAATGATAGTTCACATTAACTGAATATGTTAGCATTTAAAACACCATTTCCATGTTTTATCTGGAGTTTGCAGTGCTCTTATTTGTGATTCTGATAATAATGAATAAGAGCAATAAATAGTTTTTATTTATTTTACATTATTATTTTAAGTCATTCCGATGTACCATGTTAGTGCTCACTAAGGTGCGGTTATTTTGATCAAGCGATGACATATGAGATCGTTTATCTTGTATACTATTAGGAAGTGAAACTAATAATTCACTTTTTATCTCTCCACAGTTTCCTGCACACCCATCTGCACCAACTTATGTAAGATCAAATCTTTCTATTTGGCTTTCACCTCAAAAAAACAACTTGACATCTAATTCAGCAACTCTCACAAATCTCTGTTTTCAGTGCAACACTTCATAATTTTTGAACCTACATTTTTTTTTTCATAATCACACTATAATAACCATAGCTCAAAACTGGTCTCTTTAAATTTGGGGCATCACGCTGAGTTATACGATACCCAATTTTCCCATTTCAGCCATTTTGGGGCGTCTGACATTTTGAATTTAGTCAAAAACTGCTATGTTTTACGAACAAATTAGCGTATCCTTACGAAACTTGGTATGTGTCTTCGGCACCATGCCCTGAAGGTACCCTGAAGTTTTGGGGCAACGCCATCTTGTAGTCTATTGTAATGAAACTGGTCTTAATACATTCCTTGAGTTGTGCCGAGAGCATCGAGACCAATTTTGCCATATTTGGCCGAACTTCCTGTCCGCCATCTGTTGTTGAAAACCTACTTTTTCAAACTCATCCTAGACCACTTGTCTGATTTTCACCAAAATTTAATCGTATCATTTTCAGACTGTGCCGACAAAAAGTTATGAGTTTTGTGTCGGTAGACAAAACCGTTTTCGTATACCGCAGTGACGAATTTGAGGCATGATGCCAAAATGAGATCTGTTAGTGGAAAAAGTCTCTTTTTTTGTCTGTTTTTATCCGTCATGTAATTTCCTATATACGTAATGCAATTTTGTGTATGCTGATTTTTATATAATTCTAATATAGACAAGATAAACATTTTCAACTATTAAAAATGTAATTAAAATGAAAGAAAATATGGGTTTACATGACTAATAATGCCCCAGTCAAGTCAAATACATTTTTATTCATTCATTAGCTCAAAACAATAACATAACTGTCATACACTCAATTTCAAAATATTTAGAAGGAAAAAGTCTGCCTAGATAGAGATTTAGCGCTCTGGATAACGGTATAGCGCTATATGCAAAGTGTAATGTAGGCTAATTAATATCTTTTATCAACTTATATTTGTAAAGCACTCAATGCTATTGTGCATATATTCAATGTCTTAGTCATTAGAATGTTGCTCTATATCTAGGGATTTAATTTGCATAAAAATAGAATTGTTTTCATGTATTAATATTACTTGACACTGTCCCGAATTTGTTGGACATTGGGATGTATTAATCAGATAACAGACACAGGAAAGAAACATAAAAAAAAAGTCCACATATTTTAGCATAACTCTAATAATCTGTCATGTAGGCTATAACACAGCGAGCTCCTCCATGAGACACGAGACCGGTGTGGCGCGCAGCTGGCGCTCATTATCCCTCATGCCCGGCCTCGTCCCGCTCTCATGGTCACTCAGCCTCGATGCTTGCCACATACCCCACTCGCCCCTCACAGGCGGGGGGTACACCCGAGACGGCGCTCTACTACCGAGTCCTGCGCTCCCTGCTCCTCCCCATCATGGCGGATGGCAGCAGGCTCCGGCCCACGGCGAACACTGGTGACTCCTCCGCTCCCTCTCGGATGGGAGCCACCCCACCGCGACCCAGGGGCACGGCAGCGAGCTCTCCGTCCCACCGGTCTTCACTCACTCCAGCACCATCGCCTCGGGCAGCCACTCTTCCTTCAAGTCTTCCTTCATCTGTGCTGCCCGACCTCCTCAGCACCGCAATCCCCCTCAGCAGCGAGGGCTCTCAGACAGCATGTCCCTCATTCCTCCCAAGTTTCGGCACCAATGTAACGTAGTTCGTAATAAGGAAGGAGGAGGCGGGAACCGGCGAACATTTAAAGACTTTAATAAATAAATAAACAAAGCACAACATAAAGTCCAGGCCTGGTCCTCTCTCGTCCTTCAATATCGTCGCTCCTCCTTTTATGCGACCGAGCTCCTCCATGAGACACGAGACCGGTGCAGTGCGCAGCTGGCGCTCATTATCCCTCACTCCCGGCCTCGTCCCGCTCTCACGGTCCTCCAGCCTAGCTGCTTGCCACACTCTTCAGAAAGTGTGCCAATCCGCATCTGAGATTTTTGCGCTTGTGGCTAGTGCGTAAGGTAAATGGAGCATGCTACAGCAAGGCTTGCGTTGCCAAGGCAGCGTGGTAGGGAAGAGCCCGCAAGGTTGGCCGTTTCTTTCTGGCCATGACCCACCAGCTCTATGAGCCTTCCAGCGCGCAAGCTATGCTAATATTGAGGGAATGCAAGAGTACATAGAGGCTATGTGTCGATGCCTCCGACTGGTGAGATGTTCATGAGCTCTTTCTTATTAGGAGAAGCATTGACACCGAGAGCTCTCCATCTCCACCATCTAAACTATTGAAAACGACATCACGTTTAAATGGCAGGGCATACGTGGCAGTGGGTCAGGCTGGTGCTGCACTGCACAATGGCTGTGCTCCAGGCCTATCAAGCAGACCTGCTGAAAGACTTGAGTGGTAGGCCTATTGGGAACCCTCTTGCTGTTTAGAGTTGTCATACAGACTCTCTGGCTCCCCAAAGTTATGGGTAGTTTATTTTCAGAACAGTACCCATGGTGAGTGTTGTAGGCATCCTCTAGTTCTTGAGACTCATTCTGCCGAGTCGTTCCTCATCGTGTATCAGGACGCAGTGCAAGTTCTCTGTTCTCAGGGAACCAGGGTTACAGTCGTTCATATTCATAGAATAAAATATTCTGCGGGCCATTACATTTTTGTGAAAATTATCAAATAACATCCTAAATATTCTAAAGTTATAGAAAACCAGTGTCGTTTTAATGTAACATTTGAATAAGTATTACAGAAATTTAATTTCATTTAATGTATTATGCTATTTTACATCCATTATACATATCTCTTTATTATGACCCACATTTAGACTGTCCCGTACAAAACTGTCATCAATGGTGGACTTCAACCTGGGAAAAACATTGTCATACACGGAGTGATCAACCCTAATGCTAGCAGGTTAGACATCAGATGACACCGATTGTTATTTTAATTATATTATTATTATTGTAAAATATTATAAATCCTCTGTTCTGCTTCAGAATAACATTTAACCTGCGCTACGGAAGTGGGATCGCACTTCACTACAATCCCCGTTTCAATGAGAAAGTGGTTGTGCGCAACACCAATCAGATGGAGAATTGGGGTACGGAGGAACGTTCTGGAGGCATGCCGTTTCAAAGAGGACAACCGTTTCAGGTAGGCAAACTTACATCCATGAATATGTTGTTACATTGTTGCTATTAGTGTTAAGAGCAGCCATTGCACTTGAAACTAATTTTACTTTTACTAATTTTACTAGTTTGGCATGTGTGTTGCAGGTTACCATCTCTTGCAATCCCCACCATTACAACGTGTTTGTCAATGGCAAACAAGCACACACTTACAAACATCGCTACGCAAGACTGAGAGACATTGATATTTTGGAGATTTGTGGAGATCTGCAGCTGACTTTAGTGCAGGCCTAACAGGAATCTGTGACGTGCGCAACGTTTTAAAGGAGTAGAGTAGACCTATTTCTCTGAAATAGCTTAAAGAAAAATGGCTGACTGTAAACATGAACACCACTGTGACTTTGCTGTTTTGAATGAATATAAAACCTTTTTTTTACTTTGTGGCTTTCTGTAGCCTACTATTTTTGTATTATGGATGCTGCATCTTATGTAGCTATGTAGTAGTTGTCTGTTTCCATATAACTAGCTATTAAATCTCATCACTCTTACTGCATGTTTAAACCCGAGAACAGATAAACAGCAAATGACAGGCTATCAAAATATGGAAATGCGTATGCCTCATATATCCGTCAAATATACATCCTAACTTTTTTATAGGCCTATTTATTCAAAATAGTGTTTTCCATTAGCAAGCCCAATAAGCAGTGCTTCATTTTTCAAAATGCAATAAAGTTTTTTTTTAATTGTGATGTATTACTTAAATTGTATTATCTGTCCTGTCTCTGTTAACATTATATCTACATTTAACTCAAGGTGGCAGTAGAGATCCATCAGAGGATCGCTGTGGCCTTTCATTACTGTGAACCAGACTTAAAACTTAAAGTGAACCGGAAGTAGCAAGTGAGTTTTCTTCAGTGCTGTGACGTATTTCCAAGTGAAACGGAATATTGAATAGAGGGCAGGGTTTTACTTCAGCGCTCCTCCTCTCCATCTCTCGACTCACAGCAGACTAACGGTTGGAGGGGAGTGGTGAAGCATTTTCAAACCTAAGCCGTCAAACTGACATCATCATCTGAGAAGGAACGACGTTTCCAGACCGGAAGTTACTTTTCAGATTTTGATTAAAGATTACTGCAACAAACTATTTGTTTCTGTGTATTAACTTGCACGGATTAATTGTTCACCCTAAGACCTGTAATGTGTGCTAACAAAGTAAATAGGCTCAATTTTGTTTTCATGAGGACTTTAATGATTTCTAGGTTGGTTCATTCTTTGTGGGTTTTGAATTTTTGTTTTTATTATTTAGCTGTACATAAGTCACAGTAGATCAGTTAAAACTATGACGTTAATTAAAACTTTAAAAATATGCAAAGGGAAAAATATGCAATAAAAGTGAGTTTATTTATTTATACGTTCAGCAATAAAATGTTGACTTTAAAGTAATTACACAATTACTTCATTCAGTGCAGCCATGTCTCGATGAATTTTAAAGTAATATTCAGTATTATCCAGCCATAGGCTACGCTTGAGTATTTGCAGTTTTTATACATGTAATGGTTTTATTACAACATCAACATAATGTCAAAACATGAAATTGAATGGCACTGGGCATACATAATAATGACAAATCTATAATAAATGAAATTTAATGTGCAGTTTTTATTTGAGTCGTTCCCATTTAGTCAGAGACCGACGAATAGGAATCTTGATAGCGAGATTAGTGTAACTAAACGTGGCGCCTCGCTGTCAGATATCTGTAGAGCTGCGGGCTGGGCAACACCCAACACATTTGCTGGATTCTATAACCTACGTGTAGAGCCAGTTTCCACCTGTGTTCTCACCTCAAATGGGCAGAAGCACTGAGAGACCCTGGCTTTTGTCAGGTCATCTCGTCAAGAAAGAGAGCTCAGGAGGCTCATACGGGGCACTGGAAGGGGGCAGAGGCTATAGCGCTTTGGTAGGGATTACAATTTTTTTCAAATAAATTTAAATATTAAAGTTTCAGGGTCTTAATTAAATGCTTGTACTATAATTACATAAAATGATTGGTGTCGTCCTGGTGTGACTTCACCCTTGCAGGCTCTCACTATTGGCTGATTCAGTGATTGAGGGCAGCCATTTTGGGTTGACATCACTGTAGTCTTTAGTTTGCAACATCTAAGTGCCACTTCAGTCAGCACTTAAGAATGTCTTAGACTTTACTGAATGTTGCTTTTAGCTTCTTTATAAAAATCTCCTACTCTTAGACAAGTCTTACTTTTTACTAAGAATTTTGACACTTAAGTGAAAAAAAACAACACATTGGATTGAATAAACATGTTTGCACTGTTTAATATTTTCTGCATGTTAATGTAGTGTGGTTGATGCTGGAGGTGGGCCATCTGACACATCTTCTCCTGTATCACCTCAGGACATCTCCCTGTGTCCTCCAGGTGAGCCTTCTGCCTCACAGGACACAGGATTTGCACAGGGTGAAGCCCCTGAAGACGACACTGAGTCTCTTAAATGAAAAAAGCTCAAGTTACAAATTAAGTTGCTGGAAATTCAAAATGAATATTACACTCTAAAATTGAAAAGATTAAAGAATACTCAATGAATGATTGCTTTGTGTAAATATAATAGTGTGATGGCAAATTTGTGCATTGTCTACAAGTTTTGCTTACCCAAAATGTAAGTTTGCAAAGCAGTCTCCCTGAAATGCTTTGTAATGTGTGGTCGTTGGTTTGTCATCATTTTCATTATAATCATGATCCCTATCATTGTCATCATGATCATCATTGTCATCATCATCATCAAGCAGTGGGAGGTTACGAGCTTTACAAATATTGTGCAAAATGCCACAAGCCATAATAATACGACTAGCACGTGTGCTCAGGGGAGTGTCAAATTTCTCCACGAAGGACATGGAATCTCCTGTTCCACTGTCCAATTCCTCTCTCCACCACACCTCTTGCTACTTTGTGACACAAAAACAATAAAAGAACATAGCTCAGAGATGTAAAGAATGCACTCATTGAACAAATTTAGTATCTTGTCTACAGTTCAGACTAAATCTTAAGTGCCGGTCTTAGAGATGATTCATGACACTTTGCTGTGCCACAAACGGGATTTTGGATGATGACATAGGCATGGACCAATCACTGAATAGATTAATTTCCTTATTTAAGAATATTCTCAGATAAATTCACAATGAATGGTGAAATTCCTGAAAGAATTTTCAAGAGAATGCATTATGATATACACTTTGGAACTGAAAGATAAACACGTTTTCCAGCAACCATGTCTTAATTACAATTTTTAAACCTGTCTGCTGTTAACTATAGCCTAGATTTTATGATAATCAACCACCATGATTCCAAAAGAGAACCGAATTGGCGGGAGGAAGACTACGAATTGGCGAGAGGAAGACACTACTGCTTGCTGAATTAGTCGAACAGTGGAAACATGTTATAAAAGGCAAGTTCAGCCCAACATTACTGACAAAGATGATGCCTGCTCTGTCCAAACGATACCGTTTTATTAACTGCTCGTCGTCAAACATTTCAAAAACATTCTTCCTCTCCTGAAAGATGTGCGCACATCTCTGTCTCAGTACCATCACAAGCCCCTACTGGCGGCAACTAACCACTTGAGAGACCTCTCGAGCTGTCTTAACTGGGAGAGAGTGATTCTTAGCTTTAAGAAATTTGATAACTTGCTTTTATACTCAAGTTTGAAAGTAGGAGTAAATTTCATGAATTCCCAGCACTTAAGACCAAAATGGCACTTTGAGAAGCTTGATAAATACGGGCCCTGGTCTCCTCTCCTGCGTACTGGCAGCCGTAGCGTTAGCATTGGGCGTTACACTTTTTTGCTAATGGTTGCAGGCTTGTCATCTAGTGGCTTTATTTATTTATTTATTTATTTTAACAAATGTTCCCAGAACATTGTAGGGAGGTTTTTGTGTGACAACCTAATTAAACATTTTGTAATGGTTCTATTAGGTAGTTATGCTATATTTATTTTATTTTTCATAATGTTTGCAGAATGTTAAAAAGAGGGTTTGGCTAGACAACAATGACTGAAATTAGCAGCTCTAGGTGTAATGAAGTGTGCAAAATAAACATCACAACTGTATTGAGTTTTCTGTAAAGAGTTGTAAGATAATGGGAAAAGGGTGGAGAAACTCTTTTGGAAATGTAAGATCTAGACTGTTTTCAGTTTGTGGTACAGAGATCCAGAGTTCCAGATAATAAATATACACCTTAATGGAAGAAATCAACCTTACTGATGATTAACTTTGCAGCTTGGTTACACTATAGACACATTCCTAACATGTTACAGCTCTTTTAAAAGTTTTTATATACTGAATATCTTATTTTCATGACTCTGGGGTCTATCCATAATTAGTCTCTGGACTAAGTGTAATCTGCTCTAACCCTGGTTGCATTTTAGCTGTTTGGCAGACAATGTATTGTGTATTTTCCAGGTAGGTCTATCGATCCAGAAAAACAAATATTCCACTGTATTTCTTAGATATCAAACAAAGTCCTTTTTGTGACTCTCTTGCTTTTATTTGGTCATATCATGAGTCATGTTCTTCATTACCACTGTTATGCCAACAATTAAAAAATTTTTTTAAATAAAGTAAACATCTCTGGACTATTGTTATCTGCCTTTATTTTGGTTTGCGTTTTAGCTGTTTGGCACCCAATGTTTTCAGGTATTTTCCAGATAGGTCTATCTATCCAGAAACACAAATATTCCACTGTATTTCTTAGATATTCACCAATGTCCTTTTTGTGTCTCTCAGGCTCTCATGCTTTTCCTCAGTCATATTATCAGTCATGTTCTTCATTATCACTGTTACACCAATACTACTCAAATAAAATAAAAAATAAATAAAAAATTAGTCTCTGGACTATTGTTATCTGCCTTTATTTTGGTTTACATTGTAGCTGTCTGGCAGACAATATTCCAGGTAGGTCTATCTATGTATAATTAGTGGGCAGGTTTAATATCACAGCTATATTTAGGCTACTCGACATCATGCTTGATCGTCTTTAGTGCTCCAGCCTTGGTCTTAAATACCCAGATGAAGATTCACTTTGAGACTGAAGAAAAGGAAGAATTTGCACAATGGCAGTTTCTCAGCAACAGCCTTTTTGCAACCCAGTAAGTGACATTTTTAATATAAAATGACTTGAAAATTAATCATATACCTTATATGCACACACAAAAAAAAATGGATCATTTCACATGTGATAACTCAATCAAGAAAGAATGTTTAGAAGTTGTGAAGAGTATGACATGTCGGTTTTGATCAGCATTTGGTTATTG
Organism: Paracanthobrama guichenoti; assembly: GCA_018749465.1. Classification (NCBI taxonomy): domain Eukaryota; kingdom Metazoa; phylum Chordata; class Actinopteri; order Cypriniformes; family Gobionidae; genus Paracanthobrama; species Paracanthobrama guichenoti. The sequence goes on from CM031957.1 coordinate 6,001,585, forward strand.
TGCTTTCCCCCACACATTCCAGAATATATGCAGTTTGATTAAATGAATAAGAATTTCAAGCCATACTGAACTTCTCCATAGATAAGTGTCAATGGGGAACGCTTCATGGACTATAGACACTGGATTCCCTTCACTCGGGTGGACACTATTTCAGTGGATCAAATTATGAATATGGATTTCATTGCCTACCAGAATCCTGCGGTGATAACAAAAATATACTACCACTATTATTGTTGACCCCTTTATTTTTTATATTACACAATTTTATAAAAATCCTTTTACCCTTTTATACAAACCCGATTCCAAAAAAGTTGGGACACTGTAAAAATTGTGAATAAAAATTCCTGTACGTGATGCAGTGCCGTCTAAGGGCCCGAAGATCACGGGCATCCAGTATGGTTTTCCGGCCTTGACCCTTACGCACAGAGATTGTTCCAGATTCTCTGAATCTTTGGATGATATTATGCACTGTAGATGATGATAACTTCAAACTCTTTGCAATTTTTCTCTGAGAAACTCCTTTCTGATATTGCTCCACTATTTTTGGCCGCAGCATTGGGGGAATTGGTGATCCTCTGCCCATCTTGACTTCTGAGAGACACTGCCACTCTGAGAGGCTCTTTTTATACCCAATCATGTTGCCAATTGACCTAATAAGTTGCAAATTGGTCCTCCATCTGTTCCTTATATGTACATTTAACTTTTCTGGCCTCTTATTGCTATCTGTCCCAACTTTTTTGGAATGTGTAGCTCTCATGAAATCCAAAATGAGCCAATATTTGGCATGACATTTCAAAATGTCTCACGTTCAACATTTGATATGTTATCTATATTCTATTGTGAATAAAAGTTTATGAGATTTGTAAATTATTGCATTCCTTTTTTATTCACAATTTGTACAGTGTCCCAGCTTTTTTGGAATCAGGTTTGTAATTTTTTCGTGCCATCAGGTGGTCCCGTACAAAACCCTGATCAATGGTGGACTAAAGCCTGGCAAAGACATTGTCATTTATGGGCTTCCTAACCCTGACTCTAAAAGGTTACATAAAATCCTTTGCTTCAAGAGAACACACTTATTACATATACATAAACCCATTTACACACAGTTTATGTTTACGACAACATTATCCACTCTTCTGTTCCGTTCTTCATTAGGGTAGAGTTCAATCTTCGTCACAGATATGGGATTGCATTTCACTATAAATCCATTTTTGATGAGAATGTGGTTGTCTGCAATACTTTTGAGAATGAGAAGTGGGGAGAAGAAGAAAAGAGTGGAGAAGTGCCTTTTAAAAGAGGCCAGCTCTTTAAGGTAGGCATACTCACATTTTTATTATAGCTACTGTTTCTATTCAAATGGGCAGTGTATAACAGCAATGTTTGATACAAATCTGATGCATCTATCATGAGAAGGTTCTATATATAACCTTAAACGGTTCTGTCAGGCGTTTCATATATAGAACATCTAGCGGTTAAAAAACAAAATTGTATGCATTCAGTGGAAGAACATTGTTTTGGCTGAGCTTCGGCTCTGAGTGACCGCGCGGATAAATATGGTTAATATGGTTATGGTTAACTGCTCATTAAACATAAGCCCCTTTCACACAAAGCACTGATCCCAGACAATTGCCATAGAATTGCTATAGAGTGCCTTCTGTGTGAACGCAAACACGTCCCAGGATAGATCCTGTGATTGGGACCTTGTAACATTGCTGGGATCAGTCCCGAAATGCGCCTTGTGTGAACAAAAGCCAGGACCAATGCCGTAAGGGGTGTGTCGTAGTGATGACGCATATGACACGGCAATAACGTAGTTATTGTATGACTCTTTGACTGGGGGTTTTAAATGCAAATCAACGTTCACGTTGAACATTAACAAATAAGAAAGACTTAAAGACTTTGTAGAGCATAATAGGACCTCTTTAAGACATTTCTCCTTAAGAACCTTTTGGCATAATGTGTTCTTTCAAATTGAGTCAATACACTTGTACTCTGTGTCGCTACTCTACATTGTTATATAGAATAGTTCATCCAAAAAGAAAATTAATTTACTCACCTTCATATCACCCCAAATCTTTAAGACTTTTGTTTCTCTTCGGAACATAAAAGCATGCATGGTTGGATAGAATGACATTTTTGATTGAGCAAATGATGACAGAATTTAGGTGAACTATCCCTTTAAAAGTTAAAATTAGAAGTTTGTGACATGAGTACAAACACAGCATCTTACTGTCAGTTGTGTGTGTTTTTTAGGTGTCATAAAAAATCCCAGCTATGTTTGGAATAACATGCTACTATGTCCTCGTATTATTACTGCAGTATATGAGTATAAAGTACAATGTAAGACGAAAAAAATAGGTAATGGTATCAAAAAAAATGGAAAAGGTACTGGTGATTTTCTGCCAGGACATTATCCGTTAGGTTTACAGACATTTCCTTTAATCCTGAAATACAACAATGCATAATTCAAATTGCAGGTAAAACATCTCGGAAAAATCAATACGGAAATGTTCTTTATATTAACAGTGCATTGGGCCCTATTTTTATGTACTTCACTCAGAGTGAACAGTAGGTATACTGTATATAAATGTTCTGCATATGCATAAAATACCTACATTTTATACAGAGATACATTTAGCGTCACTGAAGTTAGCAGAATGGCTGAAATAGCTTACAGCACCTTTAACATCGGTTCCTCTAATGTTGTTGGGTTAAAAAAAATGCTTGGCTGACATGTTGTGTGACGAGTATATTCACTTCTATTCGATTAAATAAATAATTAAAATATTAACAACAACAACAAAAAGAGCAAGCGAACAATATAATTAATAAATAAGGGAATAAGGGATTTCTAACTTTGGGATGCAACAGACATTTAGCTACCAAATATAATTAGAAAGAGAAAGGCAGAAAATTATATTAAAATCATGTTATTCCTTAAAATGAATTCATGATCAGGCAATATGCACAACATAGCACGTGGGACCTGTGTGTTTAAAAATAAATATATTGTTCAAAAGTCATATTGTTAGAAAAACATTTAAGTACGCCCTCTGGTGATTGTAAGTAGTATAGGCTAACCATAATAATAGCTACTGCTTTCTGTTGACGCACTATTTAGATTCATCTCAAGGTGGCACCAGAGGTCTGCTCTTACATTTCTCATTAACGGCTTCCAGGCTATAAGAAAATTATTTCTGGCTTTCATTTACACTGCAATTAAACATTGTTTTATTCATTTAGCAGAAGCTTTTATCCAAAGATACAGAACAAGAGATTCATGTTAAAGAGAGCCAATAAACGAGAAGTACAATACAAAGTTGCAGGCATCGTTCAGAATAATAAAAACTACACTCTAAATAATGCTGGGTGGTTTCAACCCAATTTGGGTCAAATATGGACAAACCCAGCTGTTGGGTTCAATTGTTTTAATTACATTTTTAACCCAAGGGTTGGGTTTGTCCGTATCTGACCCAAATTGGGTTGAAACAACCCAGCCTTTTTTAGCGTGTAGAACAGTGAGGGATGAATGAATAGTGAAATAGGTTTTCTATTTAATTTAATGATCTGTCTCTTATTTTAGAAATCTGATTCTTGAACATGAATTTACATACAGTACAGCATTGATCATTGTATTCGTTTGTATGAAACCACGTTTGTCAAACAAACAAATGTCAAACAAATGTTATAAAATGTCAAAACTTCTCCAAGATGATTGTTTACTGCAATGAATGAATATGAAGAAACGTTGGTTTATTAGTCGATGTCAAGGACAACACACATGAATTAGTTTGAATCAGAATAGCCTCTGCATTCTGTTTGAGGGTCATTGACAAATAAAGCTTAAAAAAGTGTTTTTTACTGATCTTTTCAACACTGATGTAATGCAGACAATGCAAAACAATGTGTTTTGATGAAACAAGTTTCAGTTGTTAGATAACATTTCAAAGTGTTTAAAATAATTTTTTTCTTCTTTTTTTATTTATTATTTTTTTTTTTTTACTGTTTTACTGTTTCACAACCAAATAGTTTAGAGCTGTAATTGTACCACCTGACAGGGAAAGTGTACCAACCCACCCATAGCCTACTTGAAATGAGCAGTTTGTACCAGTATTTGAGAGAGATCTACAAACATTTCCACTCTGTCACAGGGATCATTTATCAAATCACCTTTATTTATATAGCGCTTTTAACAAGTCCAATTGTTTCAAAGCAGCTTCACATTGTTAACAGGAAAATAATGCAACAGAATTTGTACAGCCGTTCTGGTGAAACGGTGATGTTATCCAGCTAATTTCAAGTATCATATAGTGTCAATGCGGATAGATCGGTAATATAGATGAAATTTAGGTGTCCCCAACTGAGCATGCCAAAAGCCAGAGGCAACGGTGGCAAGGAACCAAAACTCCTTCAGGGCCAGAATGGAGAAAAAAACCTTGGGAGAAACCAGGCTCAGTCGGGGTGCCAGTTCTCCTCTGGCCGACGAACAAACTGTATGATTATAATTCTGGCAACATTGCAGGTCTTAAGTCATATTAGGTAAATAGATATTCGTAAGATTATTCGAAAGATTGGAGTCGTCACGCCGGAGACGGGTTTAATGAGGATGTCGTGTCGATGCAGCATTTATGGGGGGAGTTTATTTGACATGTTCTCTGCAGACATTTCAGGGATGCGTTGGTCATGTCCAGGCGCTGGTCCACCATCTGATCTGGATACGGCCCGGATCCGGCTGACTGCAGTAAACCTCGGGATAAACAGAGACTAACATTAGCGTAGATGCCATTCTTCTTATGATGTAACGAGTACATCAGGTGTTATGGGAAGTGTTCCTGGTTCCGGCTGACCTAGTTAATGCAGTCTCTAATGCTAATGCAGTTTATGATCCTCTGGATGATGCATTATCATGTTTACTGTTATTACCTTGCCAATTCATAATAAAAGAGCCATGTTTGCAGTTGTGCCACCCTGACATCTGACAATATACAAATTATTGGACACAAGTTTCTTTTAATCATCTCAACACCTTTAAATCTACCAACATTTATAAAATGTGTTTATATGAAAGGTTTCAAGCCTAAAATTATGCCATAGTATTTATTTTTGTTTTCTTATAGCTCATTTGTTGGGACGGTTGCACCACCTGACATTTTAGGGGTTGAAGATAACAAAACATAAAATAATATGTATTATTTAAATGTACTAAAAATGAATTCAAACTAAATAGTTTTCATAGAATAAAGTGATATATGTCATGAATTTATCAAATTATTTTAAAAGGAAATAATGCATTTGGAAACAAAAATATGCACGTTATGGCAGAGATCCTTAATAATGGACAAACCACAATAGTAGGCCTACTTTCTTTTACTGATCTTACAACAGCACATTTTAAGAACAACAAAAAAAGTGCATGTCCAATGTATCTGCATCTGAAAGTACCAAAAAACACACTAAACTCTATTAGATGATAAGATACTAGACAGACAGACAGACAGACAGATAGACAGACAGATAGATAGACAGATAGATAGATAGATAGATAGATAGATAGATAGATAGATAGATAGATAGATAGATAGATAGATAGATAGATAGATAGATAGATAGATAGATAGATAGATAGATAGATAGATAGATAGATAGATAGATAGATAGATAGATATCCTCCTTGTAATGGTCCCGTTCTTCAGTAGCATTTCTGCGCATGCGCAGCCATTCAGCTTGCCAGGAGAGAGAGAGAGAGAGAGAGAGAGAGAGAGAGAGAGAGAGAGAGAGAGAGAGAGAGAGGAGGATTCAAACTTCCGGTGGTGTGTCATGGCGGCGTGGTGGAGTATGCTTGAAGTGAAAAACTAAACCAAACCCCCCTCCTCCCTCCACCTCCTCCTCTGTTCTCCTCCTTAATTATTTTGCGGAGCGGTTTAGGGGGTATTTGGTGCACCCGGGGCGATTCGGGAGCAGGAATCGCGATCGCAAAAGTGATTGATAGGAGACATAGCGGCGCGCGCATCCGCCTGAGCATGGCGGCGCACAAGCCCGTGGAATGGGTCCAGGCCATCATTAATAGATTCGACGAACAGGTAAAGAAAACACCGGTGTGGGATTTGACGTTTCAAGGCCAAAAAGCGAGCATGCAAACGATGGAGTGCTTGGTGCATATGCATGCATAGGCGTTGTTTGTGTTGAAGATGTGAGGTTGGTGGTTTTGGGCTTGCACTGGCCAAATACAATACGTGAATGTCTTGATTCAGGCCTGACGTGTTGCATTTGGCCAGCAAAAGCCAAATATTGGGTAGTAGGGTCGTGATTGATTTGATGAATGTTCAGCCGAGTCGCTCGCGCGCACTGGCTAAATATAAACAAAAGGAATCAGACTCCCTCCGTGCTTGTTGACATACAGAGAGATGAGATTGCATAGCTAGAGCAGCCTTACAGGAACCTACAGCCCTGTTCACGCAAACACGTTTAAATCAAACAAACTAATCATGTCAGTTATCAATGCTTTGTTTTTGGAAGTTGTCTGGACCTTTCAGACTGTGTTGAATGCAGAATAGCTCATTTTATGAGCCTGAAGTGACAATGACAGCACAGTGTTCTTGACAGGTACTTGAGCATAAGTAATGTATCATAGATTTAATACGATTGTCTGTGCTACATATAACCTTAGAGGTGCGCTCTTTTATTAATGATCTGATTCTACTAATCAAAGTTTGGCACTTAAAGAAATGAACAGCAGTTTGGAAGAAAAAGAGGCTTTAATGATGCACACTCGCGTGAGATGAAGGCTCTAGTCATATCAGTCTTCTAGACAAAATATTTTATTCTGCTAATGGGACAAATAAGAGAAGGAAACATAGGCTACTAAATGTACCTTTATTAATTGTCCATACTAAATATGTGGACATTTATTTTGAAGCTGCTTTTAGTGTTTTGATGTGCATGCATTCCTCTGACCCTGCTCATAGCAGTTGTTTTGTTCCTAGTCTTGTGAACTAGTGTGCTTTAATTGTATTGAATGTGCACTGGTAGTGTACTTCAAATCTTAAAAGTAAATGTAAAAAACCCCCAAAAAAACACACCCACTTGAAGACAATATGATATTAATGAAATTAAAGGCCAGTGTACTTAAAGAGTACACTTTTAGTGATTTCATTTCTTAACACACTCGGTGCGTTTTTAAATAATGTAAAATTAAAGGTTTTACTTTAAAGTACATTTTTACTTTATCATAGTTTTATCATAACATCATAGTTTTAATAATAATAATCTTTTGTCATGCAAAAGACGTTTATTTTGATGTGTTGACCAACATACTAAAATACATTTAAAGTACTATTTTAATTTTAACTGTAGTGTTATTCAATAATACGTTTAAAATAAGTATATATTTAAATGTACTAAATTGCAACATCATTACAAATATATTTAACTGCATGACATACAAGTTTCAATATAATATCGTTCAACTTTAGTTTACCATAAATGCTAATTTGTCTTTCAGAGACAATAGAAGTCATTTCGAAAGTTCTACTTGTGCCTCTAACACATTTTCCTTTAATTGCAAATAACATGTAATTTATTGTCGAAACATTACATTCAGTTTGCGCTTGAGTATACTCTTTATTCCATAATAAGTATATTATTCCATAATAAGTACTCTTTTTGTAAGTACGCTTAAGTACTCCCCCAAAGGGTGCGCTTGTTGTTTTCAAGTTTAGAGGCTTTTCACAGGGTTTGGCTGCTCATGCTGCAGATTAGGGACTCATAACAGTTTAATGAAAGTGTGAAAAGGAGTTTAGGCTGTTTTATGGGTAAGCCGGTTTAGTTCGTTTTAAATTAGAGAGCTTAAGGCACTTGTTTGGTGGAAGCGTAATGCGCTGCTCTGTAGGTTCTCATGATTTGAATGACGGCTGCTCACAATTGCGATTACAAGCAGACTATAAATCGCAGGATTCCTGAATGGAAGGAAACTACCGGATTACACAAGGATCGATTGTTTAAGCTGATCATCAGTGATGTGTGGCTTTTTCTTGCTTGCAATAGGCAAGTTCTCAGTGTTGGTTATTGCCTTGTCAGCAGATGTATGAATGCAAAGAGCACCTTGAAACAATGACCTCACGGATGCCATTGCATGGTCATGGAAAACTAATCTGCCCTCTCTCTGGGGAGAGCTCTGAGTCAGTAATGAGAGGTTGATGAGGCATTGTGTTCTACATGGATGCCGGTTTGAGACATTTTGAAGAGCGTTTACCTGAATGAAGATGACACTTGTTTGAATTTTTTTTTGGGATAATTTAATTTAGGAGAGAATTTTGATGTGGTGATGTTGGGTAGTTGTCTGGTCAGTTCTTTTTGTCATAAAAAGCTTAAAGGGATAGTGAAATTTGTCGTCATTTACTCGCCTTCATATTGTTCCAAACCTGTATGACTTGAATGAAAGTCAGTGAGGTCCAATGTTGTTTGGATTCCAGTGTTCTTCAGAATGCGTTCTTTTGTGTTCCTCAGAAGTGAGTGAGTCATACAGGTTTGGAATGACATGAGGATGAGAATATTTTCACATTTGGTTGAACTATCCTTTTAACATTAGTAGATTTGTTCGTATTGTAGTAATAGCCAGAAAAAACACTAAATGATAAAACATAGGTGCAAATTTCCCTGCAGATTAGCCAAGAAGATCCATCCAACTGATGTGATGGGTGAAAAGTCATATTTTTCTTGAATGGTGGCCCATGAAAGTTTCATTAAACTGTAGTCTTAAATAATCAAAGTCGATTTGTATGATGATATTTTCAGTTGTCTTTGTGTTTTCGGTTCATATGCCGTCCACTCTCCACAGCACACATGAGTACATCCTGCTCTGCCAAAGTGCACATAAGGGAAGCGATTGGTCCCTGACTTTTCTGGAATTTTAAACCATTCCTGGGAAACAAAGTGCTCACTGTCCATCGGCATCCTGCATTAAAATGGATGTCAACAGGGTTGGGCTATGCGTGCTGTGAGTGCATGTGTTTTATGCGTGTACAGACAGTGTGTGCGCCGGGTTCTTCTCCGGTCTCGAGACTTTCATTTCCAGCCACGCGCTTTTCTCTGAGGGCCACACAGTAGTTGGCCGGAAAGAAGGAGGGAACCTCAGGGTTTCTCTGAGTTTTTCTGACGTGCCGTCACGCTGGCCATTGCAATTATCAGGTCACTTAAACAGTTGCAACCAATAGTGCCTTGATGAATTTCACCACAAATATGTCTGCTTACCCTAAGCAGATTAATAGCTCTGATTTGTTCAAATATAAGATTTGAAAAAGGTTTAATCTTGCTTGTACTATTTTGACACATTTGTGGGTGATGCTAAGTGTGCTGCTTAAGAAAACAGACTATTCCTGGCTAGTCTGCTAATGTGAATTGGTTAAGTTGGCACTTTTGGTTGTCTGCTGACTTTGATCTTGGGCTTTGTGCGATTTATATTGAATATTCGCTGTGGTTTTGTTGATTGCAGTTTGGGGTTGGTAAGACACTTGAAAAACGTATTATGCTCACCTGGCCTTCATGCATTTGATCCAAAATATAGTAAAAAGATAATATTATGAAATATGATTACAATTAAAAAGAATGAATACAATTCAAATAGAACAGTTCTAATATATTTTAAAATGTGATTTTATTTCTGTGATGGCAAAGCTGAATCTTCAGCATCATTACTCCAGTCTTCAGTGTCACATGATACTTCAGAAATCATTCTAATATGATGATTTGGTGCTCAAGAAGCATTTATGATTATCATCAAAATATCAACGTTGAAAACAGTTGTTATTATTGTTGAAATCATGACACATTCTTTCAGGATTCTGAAGACTTGAATAGTTTCTATACTGTCACTTTTGATCAATGGAATGCTGATTGTTAAAAGTATTAAAGTAATAAAAACTGACCCTAAACTTTAATGTATTTTTACTGAAACATTGTAATATTTAGGTAAATATAGCTGATTATTATTATTATGTATTGTTTTATTATTCAGTGCATACTAGGGCTGCACAATGAATTGAATTTCTAATCGCGATTACGATTACGGATGGCATGATTATGTAATCGTTCAAAGCCACGATGAAAAAAAATCCACTTATATTATTCTGCATGCTTAAGAGGTGTGTTTAGAGCGTGTTACATTGTGAGAGGCGAATCTCGACTACTTCCGAGTAGGGTCTAGTGTGTTGTACTTCTCACCGCTGTTTCCTGATGGTTTATAGAACAATAAAAAGAATAGCACGTCGAGTAACACCTGCCCAAATGGACTCGCGCTGCGGAGCCAGACGAAAGTATAAACAATGCTTAACCCAGCACAATAGAAACTACCAGTGACGAAAGTGTACGCTGACTGGTAGAATGCATGCAAAATAGCACCTGCCATTTTTAAAAAGCTGTGCACACATTAGTTATATAGTTCATTAGTTATATGAACTAACTAACATGGAAAACAGTGATATATGGACCTCTCAACCCTTATGTTAAGGAGACAATCCAACACAACTTTGAGGGGAGCAAGCGAAACATGATTATGTATTTCTACTCAGCTACTGACATCGGACATCAACCACACGGCAAACGCTAATACTTTTTCATATAATATCTACTTTCTTCGTATAACAGTTCTACCTAATAACATATTAGACAGGACTGTTAAAACGATCGCAAGCTAATCAAGACGGAGAATGTGAGCGCCCTGTGCTCAGACTCTGGCGTTCTCAGCGCCGTCAAAATAAGTCAGAACAATAAGCGTGGCTTACGTCATTTCAGAGTCCCTGCTGGCAGTGCGAATGCAACCGGGGGGAACATTTAGCTCTCGGGGAACCACCCTGATGCCTAGTTCCTATAACTAATTTCCATATTTTGATGTCCTATTTTTATATAAAAAATATGGCATTCAGTTGCTTCAGACAATGGTATAAAGCTATTCAAAATATAATTAAATGTAAACTGTGATAATCAGTTTACATCAGTTTAAATTGTCGTAATCATGCAGCCCTAGTGCATATAATTTATTTTAAATCTAAAAGAATCTATGAAATTTTGTCTGGAGATGTTGTAATGTATTTTTATTGGAACTTTTCCCCTGCCGTTTCATCTCATCATTTGATACAAAGTACAGGAAATATTCGAAATGATGGTGAGAAGAGGGGAGGACAGGGCTGGGATGTTGCAAGCCTGGTTCAGGCACGTTTTGCCAAGTAAACGCCACAGATCAAAATATCTGAGCAGTTAGTTGGCGTTTGTGAATTGTTTGCAAGCTGTATAACTTTCTAGCGTCGTCAAAGTTCTTTTGATCCAGAGAAGAGCCATAGTACTCGGAAACAGTGAAGACCAATTCCTCATCAGGGAACGCTTAGAGGGGGGAGAGCCCTCCACCCCCTCAATCCACATACGCTTCATTAAGACGGCCAGGCCATGTGTGCTTTCAACACTCCCACTGCACAGACTTTAACTGCTTGTGTGTGTTGGAAAGAACAAGAGCAGATGTGCTGGACCGCAGGTGTGCGGCACAGGGCGGAAGTCTGGAGAGCTGGAGGCGCTTTGTTTTAACACCTAAAGTTTGAGAGTTTAGACCCAGGATGGGTGGGTTGGTGCTTTAAGGGTTTGGATGTTCTCTTAGGGTTGGGTGTGTCAAATTTAAGGCCGTTCGACCTCTCACTCTGCAGTCTGTGCGTCCTACGTGTTACAAGCTGTTCTCCACCCTGTGCTCTCAATAAAGACATAACAGAGCCTTTGAAAGCCTGGGCCACAGGAACCCAACATTCACACATGTTAGCCAGACCCATGGGCCCTCTATCGTCTTTATTTCCTTTGATAAGACTGTAAATAGGGCTTTGGGTATTTTTGCATTTTTATTATTTTATTTTTCACTTTTACAGTTTTTATTATTATTATTTACTTGAAATTCATTGAAAGTTGAAAACCAATTAGCTTTTGGTAGATTTTGAAAAAATGGTTCAAAAGTTTGGGGCTCAACAAGATTTTTTATTATGATAAATGCTTTTATTTAGCAAGGACACATTAAATTGATTAAAAGTGACTGTAAAATTTATCATGTAAAAAAAAAAATATTTCAAATCATTTTGAACTTTCTATTCATCAAAGTATCCTGACAAAATATATTACGGTTTCCATAAAAGTATTAAGCAGCACTGCAACTGTTTTCAACATTGATAATAATGAATGTTTCTTGAGTAGCAATTCAGCATGTTATAATGATTTCTGAAGGATCATATGACACTGAAGTAATAACTAAATAAATTACATTTTAAAATGTATTAAAACAGAAAAACGTTATTTTGAGTTGTAATGCTATTTCACAATATTGCTGTTTGTAATAGATTTTTGATCACATTAATGCAGCCTTTCTTTCAAAGACATTTAAAAAAAATCTTCTCGAGTCGCGACCCAAATCCTTTCAGTGCTAATCTATAAATTGCCTTTTTTACTGGCCTGCTCTCTGGTTAGATATCAGCATCACGCATTGAAAAACCTATATCAGTTGACCATTAGTCAAGGCTATGATAGCTTGTTTTGGATGCTTTGGAAAGTTTGTTGGTTTTAATCGCTTTCTTTTTCTTTCTGTCCCTCACTTTTTCTCATTCCCAGCTCCCTATTAAAACAGGACAGCAGAGCACCCACACCAAAGTGAGCACAGAGCACAACAAAGAATGTTTGATCAACATCTCCAAGTACAAATTTGCCCTCGTCATCAACGGCCTGACCAACATCCTCAAAAATGTGAACAATATGGTAAGTCCACATCTATAACAGTCAAGTTTCCTACTTTGATAAATGTTTTATGACGTTCCAGTTACAAGTGAATAGGGCTGAGCGATAAGGCAAAAGAAAATCATATCGTGGTATTTTTTTGGTTGAATGGCAATGATACCGTACAAGAAATATCCTGGTATTTTTAAAGGTTTTCTTTTTGATAAAAAAAAATAAAAATGTATTTATTTTAAAAAATAAATTTTTATTTCACATCCTGCCCAATGATGTCCTGCAAACATGTTGATATTGAAGGCTATGAAAACAAATATAGTGAATGTAATGTAGGCCATGCAATATATTATGTGCAAAAAGAAAATAAAATCAAAAGCACAGACCAATTATATTAGCCTACATTTGATTAGGTTTAAAGTCCCACATATGGCACATTTATTTTCCAGCAACGAATATTTATATTTTAATCAGAATTATTGCGCTCCTATTCTGTTGCGCTCCGTCTGTTTGGCGTGCATTTATTGCGCATGGTGGCGCTCATTCACGGAAGCCTGAATTTTAGTGGAGATTCACATGCAGAAGGCTCGTCCTCTCCTGACGGCAAAATGGACATATTTGCATGATTTTTTTTAACATTTGCAGATGGAGAATATACCTGTGAAATGTAAGTTAAGCACTGATGAAAGCATCACATCTCAAACGCATTAAACAGCGCAAGTATTTATGTCTGTCAGCATAAGAATCTGTCAGAGCATCTGACAGGGCAAGCTGCTTTAAACTATGTGTGTTAACTATATCTTACTAGTTATTTTGAAGCCCTTAATATAAAGCATGTGTCATGTTTAGGACAAATTGTATTATGCACTTTCCTTCCATCAGCTCACTGCGTTCCCCGCTATTTTTCAAATGCTCTCGTATCAAACCGCTGTATATCGATTAAAAAGAGTATTTCCTCATTCCATAAAATTTCTAAAAAATATTTCGATATATTGTACAAACTCGATATACCACCCAGCCCTGCAAGTGAACTGCCTTGGCATTGCAAAAATAATTCCAAGATGGCAAATAATGCAAGAGAAATGTTAAATGTATAGTATGATTACTTCATTCAGTATTGAAAATAAGTTAAATCTGATTAAAGTTAACAGTGAACCATTTTACATAATATTTTCATGTGTTGTTTTTATGCTTATTAGAGTATTGAGTATTGCATAAAGTTAGCTTAGCAAATCACGTTCTTCCATACAAGTTGCTGTTTATGTAGAACATTATAATTCAGTCACTTATAAGGTTTAGGATGCTGCCTATGTAGGCAGAGTGGTAGCTCTCTAAATTTTGGAACAGAGCTAATATCACATTTCTGTATGTTTCTCATTCATAGCGGATCTTCGGCGAAGCTGCCGAAAAGAACCTCTACCTCTCCCAGCTGATTATCCTGGACACACTGGAGAAGTGTCTGGCAGGGGTGAGTAAGCTAATCCTATTCCAGATATGAACTTTGTCCGACCTATCACTTGTTTTGTCTGACCTATGTCCTGCCTTTTAACAGCATTATCCCACACTGTGGTTTCAACTTTATTGCTGAACGCTACGCAAAATTGCTTTACAATCACAATTGTTATATTATTGCCTGTCCACGCCCTGACCTGTATCACCTAAAAGACTTCCGTAGATTTTGTTATAGATTTTCATAGACATTGAAAGTAATTTTTGGTAAAAAATAAAAAAAATAAAAAATGTGCCCTTTTTATCAGTTTTTCTTGGCCAATATCCGTCTTTCACTTTTACTATGGTAGGCTGGTTTAGCTCTACGAAATAAACTGAATGTGATGAAACTGGAACTGCCTCATAGCCACATGGTTATAGAAAATGAATCAACATCTTGGAATCTCAACTGTCAGCTAAGCAGAATAAAGTTTTCATTCATACCATGGTATAAGCAAAGCTAGATATACTAGAACAGTTGTTTGGGTTCAGTAAGAATTTTTAAATACTTTTATTTATCAAGGATGCGTTAAATTGATCAAAAGTGACATTTATAATGCTACAAAATATGTATATTTCAAATAAGTGCTGTTCTCTTGAACTTTGTATTCACCAAAGAATCCTGAAAAAAGTATCAGATATTCTTCTAAAACGACTAAGAAATCAGAAACCAGCACAATAGAATGATTTCACACAGAAATAGATGACATTTTAGAATTGAAAGCAGTTATTTTAAATTGTTATAACATTTCATAATGATGCTATTTTGCTGTATTTTAGATCAAATAAATGCAGACCATAGCATAAGAGATTTTTTTCAAAGACATTTTAGAACATTTTAGATAGTGTAAAACGGCTGTAACTTCTGGACAGTTCCTGCCTTTTGCCTATATATTTATTTTAATTTTTGTCTCAAAGGCAGGAACTGTCCAGAAAGGGTTTTTTTTTTTTTTTTTTTTTTTTGGTCTTAGTAACAGAGTTCTGGTAAAACAATTAAATCTTTAGCTTTTACTCCCAGACAGAGGGCTCTGAAGCGGCCCTGTCAGGAGATTATTACATTTGCAGGTGTTTCCTCGTCTTGAGATCGTCTGGATTTTCCTGTATAGATTATGAATTTTCGCTTAACCGGATGCTGCACAGCTGTTCTCTGTCCTGTGCATTTGGTTTTGTTTTTGCTTTTTATATAACTTCCTTTTGTGTCATTGAGATGGGCATGTAAACTTACAGAAAATACAGTTTACTGCTGTTCAGGATTCAATTCTTTCACTAAAATTTGAGAAGCTTCAAGACGACTATGTTTTTTTTTTCATGAACTAGTTTTGGCAGTCATTAATTTTTGCCCTATAGTACAGAACTTCCCCTCTGCCATTATTGTTACACATTTAGGGTGTTTAGCTTGACCCAGTATGCGTGCAGTGCATTGATCCACTAATGTGTTAGCGGGATGCTTTGTTATTGGATTTCATTTCTGTTCTCTTCCCCCTTTCCTGCTTGCTGCTGATCCTGAAGTGCTTTCAACTCGCTGTAGTTTTAGTCCGGTTTACTGCTTGCTTAATATTTTCATAAGTCATTCTCCTCATTTTGACAAATGTTAGCCACCTATAGACAACCCCATTTTTATGCTTGTATGTATTTTATAAAGACAACAGACCACAGCTGTAAAATAATGTACACAATAAGAATTAGCATTTAAAACACAGTATATGCACACAGTAAAAAAAGAGAATAAAAATAATAAAGTATACTGTGTGTTTGTGTGCATCATCAGCAACCGAAGGACTGCCTGAGGCTGGACGAGGCCATGTTGGTAAAACAGTTGCTGCCTGAAATCTGTCACTTCCTGCACTCGTACCGTGAGGGCCAGCAGCACGCCGCTCAGCTGCGCAGCTCCGCCTCTGCCGTGCTCTTCTCTCTCAGCTGCAACAACTTCAATGCTGTCTTCAGTCGTATCTCCACCAGGTACCTCTAACACACTGGGGGTTCCACAGGGCTTTGTTCTAGGACCGCTTTCAATGTGTGAATCTGTCCCAAAAATACCCTATAATAACTAATAAAACTTTCTTATTGTAAAGATTGTAAGCCTATTATACACTGATCAGGCATAACATTATGACCAGGTGAAGTGAATAACACTGATTATCTCTTCATCACGGCACCTGTTAGTGGGTGGGATATAATCGGGAGCAAGCAAATAGTTTGTCCTCAAAGTTGATCTGTTAGAAGCAGGAAAAATGGGCAAGCATAAGTATTTGAGTGAGTTTGACAAGGGCCAAATTGTGATGGCTAGACAACTGGGTCAGAGCATCTCCAAAACTGCAATGGTCAGTATCTATCAAAAGTGGTCCAAGGAAAGAACAGCGGTGAACCGGCGACAGGGTCATGGGCGGCCAAGGCTCATTGATGCACATGGGGAGTGAAGGCTGGGCCGTGTGGTCCGATCAAACAGACAAGCTACTGTAGCTCAAATTGCTCAAGAAGTTAATGCTGGTTCTGACAGAAAAGTGTCAGAACACACAGTGCATTGCATTTTGTTGCGTACGGGGCTGCATAGCTGCAGACCAGTCAGGGTGCCCATGCTGACCCCTGTCTACCGCCGAAAGCACCAACAGTGGGCACGTGAGCATCAGAACTGGACCACGGAGCAATGGAAGAAGGTGGCCTGATTTGATGAATCACATTTTCTTTTATATCACCGGGATAGCCAGGTGCGTGTGCGTCGCTTACCTGGGGAACACATGGCACCAGGATGCACTATGGGGAGAGGGCAAGCCGGCGGAGGCAGTTTGATGCTTTGGGCAATATTCTGCTGGGAAACCTTGGATCCTGCCACGGAAACGGTATTCCCTGGTGGCTGTGGCCTCTTTCAGCAGGATAATGTGCACTGCCACAAAGCAAAAATGGTTCAGGAATGGTTTGAGGAGCACAGAGTTTGAGGTGTTGACTTGGCCTCTAAATTCCCCAGATCTCAATCCAATCGAGCATCTGTGGGATGTGCTCAAACAAACAAGTCAGATCCATGGAGACCTCGCAACTTACAGGACTTAAAGGATCTGCTGCTAACATCAGATACCACAGCACACATTCAGGGGTCTAGTGGAGTCCATGCCTCGACGGGTCAGGGCTGTTTTGGCAATATTAGGAAGGTGGTCATAATAATGTTATGCCAGATCGGTATAAGTCTTTGTGATTAGTATTAATTCTGGCCTGGGTTTTGCATAGTTAACTACAAGTTGACCAGTTAATGTCTTCACAAATTATTAACGTTAATGTACCAATGTCTTCACATAGGTTGCAGGAGCTCACAGTTTGTACAGAGGACACAGTGGATGTCCATGACATTGAGCTTATCCAGTACATCAATGTAGACTGCTCCAAGTTAAAAAGACTACTACAAGGTAAAGCATGCTATATTTTATAGATTTTGTTTTGCTTCAGTATTCTGAAAATGTGTTATTGGTGACAAATTGTATGGGTAATTTAGGGCTGCACAGTTAAAATCAGAATCGCAATATGGCACAGTGCAAGTATTAAACCACAAAGGCAGTGATTTAAATAAATATATAGTCTTGTATTGCTTGATAACTTCCTGTATATTCCCTTTAGAAACAGTACTTAAATTCAAATCTTTGAAAAAGCCAGCCCAGCTTGCAGTAATCAGCAGTTTGGAAAAGGTTTGTGCTTTGTAAACAGTACAATAGATTAAAATGCCTATATATTACTATCATATGGAAGGTAATAATAGTAAATATATCTGATATATGTGTGTCAGGCCTTCTGGAACTGGGTTGAACACTATCCTGATGAGTTCACTATGCTCTATCAGAGGCCCCAAGCTGACATGGCCGGTGAGTGGCACAATAGTTAATATCCAAATTGACTTCTTTAAATTGAGATTGTTTGATGAAGTCCATGTTTAGTTCTGACAGAAGTTAAACTGCGTTTCTGTGTATGCAGACTGTGCAGAAAGACTGTTCGACCTGGTGGACAGTTTTGCAGAGAGCGCAAAGAGAAAGGCTGCTGTGTGGCCGTTACAGATCATCCTCCTCATTCTCTGTCCAGAGATCACTCAGAGCATCACCAAAGAAGTAGGGGGGGAGGAGAAAGCTAACAAGGTCAGAGTTCACACATTGAACTACACTGACTGCTATATCTGCTCAGTGTTTTGCAGACAAATCAAGCTGTTTTGTTGTCTTCAACAGAAGTCATTTGTTGAAAGTCTACGGAAGGCTCTGGGACAACACAGTGGCAGCAAACAGTTGACTGAGAGTGCGGCCGTTGCATGTGTCAAACTTTGCAAAGCCTGCACCTACATCAACTGGGAGGACAATTCTGTAATCTTTATCCTAGTTCAGTCCATCGTCATGGACCTTAAGGCAAGAAGGGCATTTTTCTCAGTGAATAAGTACAGAGCAGTGGAAGTTCATTTCTGTATTGCTCATTGTGTGTAACTCTTTTCTCTCAGGGTCTTCTTTTTAACCCCACTAAGCCGTTTTCGAGGGGTGCGGGCTGCCAGAGTGCTGATGTGGATTTGATGATCGACTGCTTTGTGTCATGTTATCGGGTCAATCCTCGTAACAACCAGCATTTTAAGGTAAGCTCATTTACTGAATTTTATGTTGTCCAGCATGTTGCAAGGTCAAGATTCAAGATTCAAGAGTTTTATTTGTCACATACACAGTTATATACAGAATATACAACCGGCAGGTCATTGTAGCAAATAAGAGATCATCACTAACCCAAGTTTTAATATTATTATCATCACACCGTAGTGAGCTAGTCAACATAGCTATGTTTCCATCCCAGGTGTTCAAGAGAACGCAATTGCAGCAAAATATCTAAATTAAAAATAGACATTGCTGGAATCGGGGAAGACACTGTGACACTTTTTTCCTACATCATAAATGACTTGCGTTCAGATGTCACATCATGACAGGTGTTTGGGAGTGCAATCGTGTGAGAGAGTTCTGGGAGGTCATTATACCAAATAATTTTGATGACAGACTTTGTCCCAGGCATTTCAGAATCATCAAATCAACATTTGAGATCCTATACAATGAAATTGGTCCACTGTTTAGTCTAGGCATCCAATCACATCCTCTGTTGCGCATTGAGGTATTTATTTGGTAAATGTGTTTCAGTCGTAGTTTATGCACGTCTTATTGATTCTTATTCTTTATCCACAATTTTAGATTTTATACGCATCTTGGCATTTCCATCCAGCGTTAATGCAATATCCCAAAATGCACATAAAAATAGGTGGATAGAAACAGCTATACTCAAGGTGCATGATTTTCTCGACTGGCTAGATGTAAAATCAATGCCACATCTATGTGATTATTTTTTTTAAATAAATTTCTTTACTAGGTATGTCTTGCCTCGACTTCTCCTCCTACCTTCCATTTCGTCCTGGTCAACTCACTGCACAAAATTATCACCAATGTAAGTATGATCTCTTTATGGCCGTTCATATGAAGTGATTTGCAGTGCTCTAAAGTCATTAATTTGTAATGAGAGTTAATATCCAACAGCAGAGTAAAAGTTGACTGTTCAGCAATGCGAAAGTAACTTTTTATATTATGCAAATTATTATATATTATAATATTTAAATATTATGTAAATGAGCAGCAGCATAAAGTGATTTAATAAGATACTTAAAAATAGATTTTACGCAACCCACCAATAATGTTAGGGGGGTCCATCCGTTATAAAGCCTTATTGAAACTTCCAGCAATGAAATCACATTCAGTGAAAACAGCACTGTGAGTTGTCTCGCTACAGATGTGTGCTTTTAATTTAGCTGTTTATTGCTTATTAATATTTCACGTTCATGTTCCTGCTAGTCTCATCTGGACTGGTGGCCGAAGATTGATGCCATCTACTGCTACTCAGGAGAACTGCGCACCATGTTTGCAGACACACTGGGCCGAGTAATTCAGAGTCTCAGTGCCCATCCACCTCTGAGGATGACATCTGTAAGACAATTCTAAACTCTGAGACACATTATCATTCATACAGTTAGGTATATAATAGCACGTCTTTTTTTTTTTTTCCTCACAGAGTCTGACATTCAAAGAGAAAATGACAACTAGTTTAAAGTTCAAAGAGAAGTCCACAGACCTTGACTCGCGTTCTCTGCTGCTGGCGCTGGTCAAACTCATCCATGCTGACCCCAAACTAATGCTGCATGTGAGTATAGGGCAGTAATATGGAATATATAATCATTTAGATTCTGTTTATATTGTTATAATGCGTCACCTTTTGTATTGAAGGAAGTTAGCTTACTTACAGTTGTCTGCATATTCCGCTAGGATTGGAGAAAGTATTTTAAACAGCTAAACACGTCACCTTTGACCTGCTGCTCCTTTAATTCTCATAAGAAGCTGTAATCAAACAGTGTTTGTGTTTTCTAGCCTAAATGTTTTGTGATTGGTTTAAATCCTGGATTATCCAGATTAGGATTTATCATTCTTTATTATTTATTATTAATTATTAATTATTTTAAGAGAACTTGTTTTGTTTTTCACACCCTTAACATGATTTGATGTGAATTGTGATTTTTGGATAAAATTGCATGTGTGCCTGTCTACATGTAACTTTAGCAGCATAGTTGTAGTTTAAGGATGATTCTGATCAAATTTGACTCTACTAATTGCATTTTCACACCAACAGAACCCAGGGAAACCTGGTCAAGAGATTCAGAATAGCACAGCTGAGCTCATCAAAGGTCTGGTTCAGCTGGTTCCCCTCACCCACAGTGCTGAGCATTCCCAGGAAGCCATGGAGGTAAGACTGTTTGTTTCTTTGTACTCTTTGTCTCTCTTATTATTTGTACCTCTTTCCATCTTTCATGCATAGTATCCCTCACTACTACGCAATGTATTAAACATTTGCTTTTGTTCATTTAAGTAAAGCTGAAATAAAATTAAATATAAATATTTGATTATAACTGAAAACGAAAGTACTACAATTACTAAAAATGAAATAAGTCTAACTTGGCCAATTTTCAACACACTTTGTATTGTTACAGTGTCAGTAGTCTAAGTAAATGAACAATGTTTACTCATTATCTGTGTTAGCTGGCCTGAGAAATTCATATTCATTTGTCACCAAAAGTAAGACTTTTGACCGCTCCAGGGCTTTCATGACAACTAGTCAGATCGACAGAGGGTTATTAACTAGTATTGTACTATGTCTGCTCTTTAAAGAGCATTATGATAAAAATGGAACTCTATGGCAACATCTTTCTTACCTGTACGCAACGTTTTTCAGTTCCCCCTTGGGCCTAAAACACTGTGTTCATGGTCATCCAGTTTGAAATGTTCAATACAAAGCCAGGTTTTTATGATTTTCCGTCATGGCGTTCTCTCCGTATATACGATTCTTTGAAGCCTTTAGTCACTGCCTACAATGCCACTCCCGCTAAATGTTTAGTCTTTGAATTTGTGAACAATACAAGTCGACAGACTATTATGACAAAAAAGTTTGCTAAGTATATCCTACTAAAGCAAGGCCGTATTTGACTCTGGTAAGTGTATCCATAGCAGAGTGGGAGTGGACAGCAATATGCCCAGAAATGTGCCCAGTGCATTTTTTTTAAGTTCAAAAGTTGAAAGTCTATTTTGCCAGTGGTGAAGTACCACTTAAAGGCACAATATGTAAGACTTTAAAATATCCAAAAGCCAAACCACTAGAACAGTATTATATATTTTGTTGACTTAAAAAAACAAAAAAAACAATGACGTCATATCCGTGCTACCCTTGATTTCTGGTTTTACTTCCTTAGAAACCATGGAAACGCCAAAGACAGGTTATTAGACAGGTGCACAGTTACAGCTTTATTAGACATTAACACAGTTGATTTGCTCATTCTCTCCCAGGCATTACTGGTCTTACATCAGCCAGAAACCATTGAGCTATGGAACCCTGACGCACCCATTGAGACCTTCTGGGACATCAGGTGGGCATGTCGTTACGGTTGTTTAAGGTTAAGTTGGTAAGTGGAAAGATTATCTTACTATATTCTCTTTATTCTCCTCTTAGCTCTCAGGTCTTATTTCTGATCTGTAAGAAGCTGATTGGACACCAGATGATCAACAGTACAGAGATACTAAAGTGGCTCAGGGAGATTCTCATATGCAGGAACAAGTTTCTCTTAAAGAACAAGGTAAACCATTTTCATAACTGATATCAGGTACTTTTATTTTAATTAGAACCTGTGGTTCTGTGCTCTTTAGTTTTATGGATTATGTCTTTACATTTTAAAATGTGATGTTTGAACAATATTTCATAGAATGTCGCCTTTTGTAGAAGCACTTTTTTAGACTTTTTGGGCAATCATTTATTTTTGAAATTTTTAATTCTCTGGATATTAACAGTAAATCTGCATCAATTATTTTTGTAAATTATAATTTGAAATTGGAAATCTAGCCAAAAATAAAAATGCTCACTCTGTCTTATTTGTTCTGTTGGTTTGCAGGAGTGTGCCACACAGGGCAGTCTCATCCCCATCAGCAAACAGGCTCAGACCAAGCTGGAGGTGTGTCTCTACACCTTCCTGTGGAGCCCTGACGCAGAGGCTGTGCTGGTGGCCATGTCCTGCTTCCGGCATCTCTGTGAAGAGGCGGACATCCGCTGCAGTGTGGACGAGCTGCCCGTCCACACGGTCCTGCCCAACTACAACACCTTTATAGAGCTCGCCTCCGTCAGCAATATGATGGCTACAGGTTAGTGGTTAACCGTCTCTGTGATAGGGAATCAGACTGCTAGCTTTAAACTTGTGGAACACCAAACTAAGGTTGAGTACCACTGACGTGAACATGGACTGCTCTTGTGATCCAAGGTTTACTTTTTTTCTTTTAACTGAATTTCTTATCAAATACTACACTGGAAGATCATTGAAAGATAAAAAGACATTTATTTTTGAATAAAATCTTATTGATGGGGCTCTGTGTATATATACACACTATATTGCCAAAAGTATTGCCAAATCATTGAATGCAGGTGTTCCAATCCCTTTTATGGCCACGTGTATAAAATCAATCACCTAGGCATGCAGACTGCTTCTACAAACATTTGTGAAAGAATGGGTCGCTCTAAGGAATTCTAGCATGGTACCGTGATAGGTCCATTCGTGAAATTTCCTCACTACTAAATATTCCACAGTCAACTTTTAGGCGTATTATAATAAAGTGGAAGCAATTAGGAACAACAGCAACTCGGGCACGAAGTGGTAGGCCACGTAAAATCACAGAGCACAGGGCATGCTGAGGCGCATAGAAGTCGCCAAATCACACTTCTCTTTCAAACCCAGACTCGTCCATCGGATTACCAAACAGTTGCTTGGAGAACGGTACTTGCCTGACTGCATTGTGCCAAGTGTAAAGTTTGGTGGAGGGGGGGATTGTGGTGTGAGGTGGTTTTTCAGGGGTTGGGTTTGGCCCCTTAGTTCCAGTGAAAGGAACTCTGCTTTAGCATACCAAGACATTTTGGACAAATTTCATGATCCCAACTGGGGATGGCCCCTTCCTGTTCCAAGTTGACTGCGCACCAGTGCACAAAGCAAGGTCCATAAAGACACGGATGAGTGAGTTTGGTGTGGAGGAACTTGTCTGGCCTGCACAGAGTCCTGACCTCAACCCTTTGGGATGAATTAGAATGGAGACTGTGAGCCAAGCCTTGTCGTCCAACATCAGTGCCTGACCTCACAAATGAGCTTCTTGAAGAATGGTCAGAAATTCCCGTAAACGCACTCCTAAACATTGTGGAAAGCCTTCCCAGAAGAGTTGAAGCTGTTATAGCTGCAAAGGGTGGGTCAACTCCATATTAAACCCTACGGATTAAGAATGGGATGTCATTAAAGTTCATATGCATGTAATGGCAGACGTCCCAAAATTGACTATATATATGCCGCCTTCCTATATTGCATCCTGCTGCCATGTGTTCCCCAGGTAAGTGACGCACACGCACGGGCCATCCATGTCATGTAAAAGAAAATGTGATTCATCAGACCAGGCCACCTCCTTCCATTGCTCTGTTTTGATGCTCACGTGCGCCCACTGTTGGAGCGTTTTCGGCGGTGGACAGGGGTCAGCATGGGCACCATGACTGCTATGCAGCCCCATATGCAACAAACTGTGATGCACTGTGTATTCTGACACCTTTCTATCAGAACCAGCATTAACTTCTTGAGCAGTTTGAGCTACACTCGTCTGTTTGATTGGACCACACAGAATCAATGAGCCTTGGCCGCCCATGACCCTGTCGCCGGTTCACCGCTGTTCCTTCCTTGGACCACTTTTGATAGATACTGACCACTGCAGTTTTGGAGATGCTCTGACCCAGTCGTCTAGCCATCACAATTTTGCCCTTGTCAAACTCGCTCAAATCCTCAAATCAAATACTTGCCCATTTTTCCTGCTTCTAACACATCAACTTTGAGGACAAAATGTTCACTTGCTTCCTAATATATCCCACCCACTAACAGGTGCTGTGATGAAGAGATAATCAGTGTTATTCACTTCACCTGTCTTCACGGTCATAATGTTATGCCTGATTGGTTGGTTTATGTATGCGTGTGTGTGTGTATTACACACATTATATTTATTTTTTGGCCATGAAAAATGTACTGTAGCAAAATAAATGTCAATGTTAAGCATGCATAGTGTATGTATGCATTTATTTATTTATGGACATTAACATAGCATTTGATGCTAATGTGGCACTATAAATGCACATATTAATTTATTGTATTTATTGCCACAAATACAGCATTTGATGCTGATATGGGAAAAGTTAATCATTAAATGATTTGAAGTGAAAATTTTGATTTAGTGGCATGGATTCTTGGATGAGGAGTCTTGGTCTCAATACAAAATAAAACCTTAAACTATGCTCATTTGTGCATTCAGGACGCAACACACTTCAGAAAAGAGTGATGGCACTGTTAAGGAGGATAAAGCACCCTACAGCTGGAAACATAGAGGTGAAGTTATTAGTGTGTCTACATATGCACATATGTTTCAGATGTATATATTTTTTAGTTTTTAGGAATGCTAATTTAGACCCACTGCAGCTCTGTTTCAATTTCTCTCTTATCTTTAGTTGACTCAAATTTGATCTTTTTCAATATTAGGCATGGGAAGACACGCATGCAAAATGGGAGCAGGCCACTAAACAGATACTCAACCACCCGAAAAACAAAGTGGAAGATGGACAGGTAGTTCAAACTAGATTAATTAGCCTGTTATACAGCCCCTTCGCCAACTATTTTCTCTCTGTTCTCAGGAGTGGATCAACATGACAGGTTTCTTGTGCGCCCTTGGAGGGGTTTGTCTCCAGCAGCGCAGCACCCCTAGCCTAGGCACCTACAGCCCTCCCATGGGCCCCCTGACCGAACGCAAGGGCTCCATGATCTCCATGGGCTCCTGTGAGGTGAACAGCGAGACGTCTCTTAACAGGTTTCTGGAGCGTCTGCTGTCTCTGATGGTCTGTACACATGAGAAGGTGGGCATGCAGATTCGCACCAACGTCAAAGACCTTGTGGGACTAGAGCTCAGTCCAGCTCTCTACCCCATGCTCTTCAACAAACTACGCAACAGCATCGGACGTTTTTTTGACACCCAGGGCCCGGTAAGAGATGCTAGCTATGACGTGCAACAATAGGATTATATATCATGTTAGAACAGTCTCGGAGATCCATATAAAGATCCATCTTAAAAAGAAATGGTTAATATTACACTCAAATAAAAATAAAAAATTTGTAATGCAGTAGACTGCTTGTCAATTTTAGCAATTTGTTGTATCTATTGTTAGAATAGGCTAAAAAGCAGTCATGCATAGTTTTGGACACAAGGTGGCAGGAAACCTTTGTTGTCAAATCAATCCAGACTATGCAGTCTTTTTAAATACCCTCCACTCAGCACTCAGTGATCTATTTAATGTAGAACGTTCTGACATGCATTGATCACTGGAATATTTTTGTTATTTTCATTTAATGTAATATCACTATCAGCATCTTATCATGTTCTTCATAAGCATCAGCACCTTTGCTCTTAAACGTTGTATCACTTTGTTGCCAAATTTTCTATATATTGTAATCATTACAATTACAACTTATTGCTTTAATTACTTCAGTGAACTCATTGTTTCTTCCTAAATGAATACATGTTAGCTAACTGCATGATTTATATTATCTGTACATTTCTGCCATTTGAACATTACTTGGACACAGTCCCCTCTGATTACAGATTACTCTAAATTGTAATACATTTTCAAACAAAACATACATTTTCTGTAAAGCCGCTTTAAAACAATATGTGAAATGCGTTGTACAAATAAATGTGAATTGAATTGAATCATTTTCTTCTCCAGGTTCCCATTACAGACATGAACACACTATTTGTAGAGCAGACCATCGCCATCATGAAGAACTTGCTTGACAGTCACACTGAAGGAAGCTCAGAGCACCTCGGTCAAGCCAGCATTGAGACCATGATGCTCAACCTGGTTAGGTAAGACTTTACCCTTTCATATGCTCTTATTCATGGCTATTTTAATATTCGCTCTGGATTTGCATGGATCGTTTGCATGGATTTTTCTTAATGCTGTCTTTCTCTTTCTCCTTTTTCTGTCGTTTTCAGGTATGTGCGCATTTTAGGGAATGTTGTCCATGCCATTCAGATCAAAACCAGGCTGTGTCAGCTAGTGGAGGTGATGATGGAACGCAGGGATGACCTTTCCTTCTGCCAAGAGATGAAATTCAGGTAAATTCACTCTATACTGGTCAAAAATCTGGGGTTGGTGAGATATTTTTATTTTTTGAAATAAGTATTTTTATGATTCCCAAGGCTGCATTTATATGATAAAAAATACTGTAAGAACAGTAATATTGTGGAATATAATAGAAATTTAAAATAACTGTTATCTATGTTAATTTATTTAAAAATATAATTGATTTCTGTGATGGGAAAGCTGAATTTTCAGCAGCTAATTTTTGTTGTATTAAGTTTTATTTTCATCCATCTCTAATTTGCGTCCTCTCACTAACTCTCTGCTTTTCACACAAATAACACATTATTGTCATCTTGATTTGTTGTGTTCATTTAGTTTGTGAATCATGAAGTTATGGAATGTCTAATTTTGCTGCTTTTCACAGAAATAAAATGGTGGAGTACCTCACGGACTGGGTGATGGGAACCTCCAATCAAGCCGCGGACGATGACATCAAATGTCTGACCCGGTAACACCTTTGCAGTTTCATAGCTTTTATTAAATGTTTAGTCCATTGCATGTTCTTTTTTTTCCATGGTGTTTTTATTCAAACATGTCATGCAGGGATCTGGACCAGGCGAGTATGGAGGCAGTAGTTTCACTGTTGGCCGGTCTTCCCTTGCAGCCTGAGGAGGGTGATGGCGTTGAACTCATGGAGGCCAAATCTCAGCTCTTCCTCAAGTAGGATCGATCATTCAACTCTTGTTTTTTCCTTTAAAGAGCACCAACCGGCTCTCTCTTTTTATTTTATTTTATTTTTTAAGATTTTCAACTTTGTTTAGTGTAATATTGCTGCTTGAGCATGAAAAAAAAGCCTACAAAGCACAAAGTCTACTCCAAAGGGAGTTATTCTCTATATCAGTAATCACTGTTTCTGACCTCCTTGAAACGCCTGATTGTTTTTTTTTTTTTTTTTTGGTAACGATTTACGATCTCATTTGTTAACATTAATGTATGGCCTAACATGAATAACAATGAGTAATACATTTGTTACAGTATTTATTAATCTTTGTTAATGTTAGTTAATAATAATCCAGTTGTTCATTGTTTGTTCATGTTAGTTCACAGTGCATTAACTAATGTTAATAAATAGAACTTTTGATTTTAATAATGTATTGATGAATGTTGAACTTAACATTTAAGATTAAATAAATGCTGTAGAAGTGCTGTTCATTCTTAGTTCATGTTATCTAAAATATTTAACTAATGAAACCTTATTGTAAAGTAAGGCTGGGCGATATGACCAAAATCTCATATCCCGATAACGATATAGTACCTTTTTCTGTAAATTCGATTAATTCGTTTATATATAGAGACCACATGGAAAGGACTGTTTCTGTTTTGACATTTTATAGTGTATATACTCAAAATGTACTCATTCACATGTGATTTATTTTTCTGCCTTTATTTAGAAGTGTTTGTCATTGAATCATTCATTTAAAAGATTTATTCACAAACGGTGATTCATCCAATAACGAAACAAGTCATGATGAATGAGACAGTTGGCTCATTCAAATTATTCCATCTTAGCGAGTCTCTATTATATGGAGTGCCATGGGTAAAAGCCTGTTTTAACGTTTTACTCTGTGGTTTATTTTTTAGTATTTTTGACGTAGGCTGGACAATTCATCAAAGTAATCGAAACCGAAATTCAGAACCTCTAACTGACGTAATTTTCCCATGTCGGTTGTTTCGGCTTTTAATCCTGTTAACTTTCCCCTTAAAACATACTACAGCACGTGTAGTCACGTGACTCCGCCCCATCCATTCAGTGACATGGAAGCAAGACAGAGGCATCAGTCAACACACTCAGCATCCTAACGAAAGTGTCAATTGTATGCGTTTAAAGTAGTGCTGGGGAAAAATGTATTGTGATTTAATCACATCCAAAATAAAAGTTTTTTATATAATATGTGTGTGTACTATGTATAATTATGGTGTGTGTGTGTGTATATAAATACACACACATGCATGTATATATTTAAGAAATATTTGCATCTATATACTGTGTGTTTATAATAACTTATCTTATATATAAATATAATTTTTTGTATAAAAACATAAAATTTTTCTTGTACACAGTACACACACATATTATGTAAACACAAACTTTTATTTTGGATGCGATTTAATCACTATTAATCCCCAGCATTAGTTTAAAGGCTTGCCAGTTTGAACATTCAAGTGATTTTACACCATTCAACATCATCAATATGGAAACGCATGGCACTTCAGTGTTCGCAAGCTGTTTGCTGTGTGACGAGAGCCGAGCCGCGTTACCAGTTTGGACATTCAAGCGATTTTTAGACCATCGATGTGTATCATTTATATTGAGCTACTGCGCTGATGCATTGTGATAAATGGACACCAACTTCTGCTTGGAGCCACCCGGTTCTGTCTCCCCTTCACTCGCCATGCTGTTATTTATTTTATTCGTGTTTCTGCCTGCCTCCTTGTAGTGGCGCGTAAGATTGCAATGATCCAAACGACGAAAAAGTGTTGTCGTAAACAGTGTTTTTTGCAACACCACAAAATAAGCGATAGAGCATAATATGAAACATTAGACTTTTTATTTCGTCCATCCGATATATATCGTCTTATCGCACAGCCCTACATTCAAGCATGACAACCTATTCTTGTAGACCCCCAAAACAAAATCAAGGCTTTGTAAAAGGGCTCAATATGGCCACTTTAAGATTCGTTTTTCGGGCAGTCATCTTTTCCCCTTCTCCTTTAGGTACTTCACACTGTTCATGAACCTGTTGAATGACTGCAGCGAGGTTGAGGAAGACGGCCAGCAGGTTGCAGGGCGGAAACGTGGCATGTCTAGACGACTGGCGTCTTTGCGGCACTGTACAGTGCTGGCCATGTCTAACCTGCTCAATGCCAATGTGGACAGCGGCCTCATGCACTCCATCGGTGAGAAGCGCTGACATTATCATTGATTCTTGAGTTTTGATTTGAAGAAAAAAGTGATACTGATATCTCTGAACAGGTCTAGGATACCATAAGGACCTGCAGACACGGGCTACGTTTATGGAGGTGCTCACTAAGATCCTTCAGCAAGGGACGGAGTTCGACACACTTGCAGAGACTGTGCTTGCAGACCGCTTTGAGAGACTTGTTGAGCTTGTCACCATGATGGGGGATCAGGGCGAACTACCCATTGCCATGGCACTGGCCAATGTGGTCCCTTGCTCTCAATGGGTGAGGGATATTAACAACTCTGTTTTACTTTTACAGTTTTGTCAAAATAAGAACATTTAAATGGAGTTCAGACCTATTCAAAAACATTCATGAAATAAAGAATTAAAGCAATTCTATAAACTCTATCAAACTATGATATTTCTAACTCAACATTTTATTCCTTACTCAGCTAGGTTTAGATGCTAAAACAATTCATTCAAAAATATTAAAATCTTTTTCACACAATAATGAAAATGAGGTATTATAAAAATGAAAATTGTCATCATTTACTCACATCATTTCAAAACTATTTGACTTTCTTCTGTGCACCATAAAAGAAGATATTTTGAGATGTCTCAATGTTTGTTTTTTGGTCCATGCTCTGGAATTCAGTGGGTTCCAATCAATGCTTTTTGGTTCCCAGCAATCTTCAAAATGACTTATTTTGTTCTGTAGAAGAAAAAGTCATAGCTTTTTAACTATCCCTTTAACACTGTTTTGCACACTAAGAGTAATACATTGGGTGTATTGTTGGTCATTGGAGAGCTGTTGTGCTCAATGTTCTGATGGTTTTCAGGATGAGTTGGCCAGGGTGTTGGTGACACTGTTCGACTCTCGCCATCTGCTGTATCAGCTGCTATGGAACATGTTCTCAAAAGAGGTGGAGTTGGCCGACTCTATGCAGACCCTTTTCAGAGGAAACAGCCTAGCCAGCAAGATTATGACCTTTTGCTTTAAGGTAACGTGAAACAGTGACAGTCATAGAACATTTTCAGCCTTCAATGTCTTTGCATGAGTTATTCCCAGAAAGAATTTTCCAAAGAGAGAATTATTTATTTTCCCTGATATGGTGATTTAAAGGGCTTTCGCACCAGAGGAACCTTTTTATAGTTCCTAGAACTATTTGCGGAAGAACCCAGATTTTGCCGTGTTCGGACCTCAGGAACTTGAAACGATTTTAGTTCTAGGAACTCCTTTTGGGGGAACTAATTTAGCTTCTACTTCAGAGTAGGGTCTAACCCAGCACAATAGGAACTACTAGTGACGTAAGTGTGTAAGCTGATTGGCCAAACACACTCGAGCACCCTCCATTTAAAAAAACAAAAAGCTGTCAACACACAGATTATAGCCTATATATTTACTCCAGAAACTAACTCTACGAACATGGAAAACAGTGATGGATGGACCTCTCAACCTTTACGCTAAAGAGAAAATCCAACGCAACTTTGAGGGGAGCAAGCGAAACATGATTATGTATTTCTACTCGGCTAGCGACATTTGACAACAACCACACGGCAAACGCTAATACTTTTTCATATAATATCTACTTTCTTTGTATAACAGTTCTACCTAATAATGTATTAGATAGATAGAACTGTTAAACAGTAAATGGTAAACTAATGAAGATGGAGAATGTGAGTAATACACCCAATGTATTACTCAGGCCGCTGCGCCTCAAAATAAGTCACAACAAGAAGGGCGTCACTTCAGAGTTCCTACAGGCGGTGCGAATGCAACCAGGAAAATGTTCCTAGGGGAACTTTTAGTTCTCAGGGAGCCACCCTGGTGGCTAGTTCCTAGAACTACACGTTGCGAAAGCCCCTTGATACTATTGTTCAAATGTTTGGGTTCAGGAAGGTTTCAAGAAGGCTCACCAAGGCTGCATTTGGTTGATACAGAAATACAGTAAAACAGTTATTTTAAATTGCAATTAATATTTCACAATATTACTGTTTTTAATTGTAAATTTAATTTATTCCTGAGAGTTTTCAGCATCGTTGCTGTCTTCAGTGTCGCATGATCCTTCAGAAATCATTCTAATATGCTGATTTGGTGTTCAAGAAATCTGACTTTCAGAAATCTTTGATGCATTGAAACTGCATTTATTTGAATTGGAAATATTTTGTAACATTATAAATGTCATTTGATTTAACCTTGCTGAATAAAAGTATTAGGCCTGGATTCACAGACAGGGCTTAGATTAACCTAGGATTAGGCCTTAGTTCAGTTAGGACATTTAAGTAGCTTTTATAAACATGCCTTAGAAATAAACATTACTGCTATGTATCTTGAGACAAAACAATGGCACTGACTTATTTTAAGATATGTCAGTGCAAGTTGCTTTTAGTTAAAACAGCTCAAACCTGAATTTTAGTCTGGAACTAGGCCTAAGACTTGTCTGTGAAACCGGGGGTTAATTTCTTAAAAAAAAACATTGCTGGCCCCAAACTTTTTAACGGTAGTGTATATGCACTTAAAATCTGGCACCCTGTTTGCAGGTGTATGGAGCTGCATATCTGCAGAAGCTTCTGGAACCGCTGTTGAAAGGAATCATCACCACTCCAGAGTGGCAGCAAATCAGTTTTGAAGTGGACCCCACCAGGCATGTTTACCTAGTTAAACTCATATTGACGACACTGTTTAGTCAGGTCATGCTTTTACTTCATTTATGATGAAGTTCCTGTAAATGGTGTAAGTACAGAGGGATTTTTCTCACTGTCATTCTTACGAATAACTTTTCTGTCTCCTCTTTAGGCTTGAACCAGCAGAGAACCTGGAGGAGAACCAGAAGAACCTGCTGCAGATCACGGACCGCTTCTTCCTGGCCATCATCAACTCTTCAAGCGAGTTTCCTCCACAGCTGCGCAGTGTGTGCCACTGTCTGTATCAGGTACGTTCACTGCTTAATGCCAATCTGCTTTTTTTTCTTTCTTTCTTTCTTTTTACCACTGGTACTGCATCCTCTGAATGACTGCACTGAGGCTGTCTTTCATGCTTGGGCATCCACTGATCAGTCTTCCAGTCACTTCTAACAAGAGAAACTGCTCTTATCCTCTCTTGCGCCACTGCTCACCTCTGCCTGTTTGTGAATGAATATATCAGACTGTTTCCCTCAGATACATTACCATTCAAAAGTTTTGGGTTGGTATTTTTTTAATGCATTTTAAAGTCTCTTATGCTCACCAAGGCTGCATTTATTCAGTCAAAATACAGTTAATAATCAGTAATATTGTGAAATATTACAATTTAAAATAACGGTTTTCTATTTTAATACATTTTAAATTGTAATTTATACATGTAATGGCAAAGTTCAACTTTCAGTGTCACATGATCGTTCAAAAATCATTCTGATATGCTGATTTGCTGCTCAAGAAACATTTCTTAATATTTTCAATAATGCTTAATATTTTGTGGAAAATGTGATACATTTTTGTCATGATTCTTTGAGTAGAAGGTTCAAACAAACAGAATGTATTTGATATAGAAATCTTTTGTAACAATGTCAAAGTCTTTATTGCCACTTCAATGTAATGCATCATTAATACTTGCTGAATAAGTATTAATTTCTTAATTTAAAAAAATATTACTGGCCCCAAACTTGTGAACTGTAATGGTACATTATGGTATTTTCCTGTAGAGTTGGCACTGTTGGCAAATTCCCATATTTATATGGAAAAATGGCAGTAAGTGCAAAAAATATCACTATTAAATCATTACGAGCTGTTCTTTAATACTGACTTTAAACTAAATGACATTTTAAGGTTGATTTGATTCTACTTCCGGTATATATCAGAGTATGATTTCAAATGGTAAAAAGATCTGCTGAATCATTTGCTCTGCTCAAATGACTTTGGCATTGAAGTTAATATTTCTACATTGATATACTGTTAACAATGGATTCAGACCACATTTTAAGTCACTTCTACTTGAGCATATAAAAGCAATTATTTTTGAGGTTGTTCCATGTAAATTGAGGGCGGTGTTTATGTAGCTGGTAGTGTGACTTCTTTTTGCTAATACTGAAAGTACCAGTTTTTCATTCGAAAGTGCCATCCGTCTTTCTCTCATCTTAGATACTTTGTCAAGGGCACCATCTTGTGGACAGTGATGCATAAAGTGTTTTTTTTTTTTTTTTTTTTTTTTTTAAACAGAGAACAGAAAGCATTGAATGACAAAACACTCTCTCTTTTCTTCTTTCTTAATTACATGTAGTTTCTTTTCCTTTTTTGTCGTTTCCTTTCATGGCCTTTCCTGTCTTGTTTATTATCACGAGGATCGGGTTGTGATGTTTGGCTCAGTAAGTCCCCATTAAATGAAAATGATAGTTTTGTGGCATCTAGATGGCTTGGAGGTCATCTCTATGTTAGTGAGCTCCTAAACGTTTCCATTTAGTAGATACATTTAAAACATACAGTCTTTCCTTTCTGGGAGAACAGAATGAAAATATTGATGACTCATCCTACCAAATGAGCTACATCCATCAGTCCTGCTACACACTTCCTAATTCTTCTGCACGGTCCACTTACATTCTCATCGGCACCTATTCTGGTCTTTAATTTTCCGCTAATATCTTCACACTCTTAATGTATTTCATACTTTGTTTGCTTGGGCTGAGAGCTCGCTCTCCCTTCTCCACTGTAGCATCTTTGCAGCTTTTGCTTCACGTTCTGCTTGGAGAGCATCAGCCGGTGTTTCTTAATAATTGAAATGAACATGAATGAAACTGTTCGTAGATCAGCTGTCAGGAAGGCAGTGGTTGTGTTGTCTGCTCCTTCATTGTGTTTGTATGCACTGTGGCTGTGCTGAGTGCAGTTGTGTAGCTGCTGTGACCTCTCTGTGCTCATCTCTGCCCTGTAGGCTACTTGCCACTCCCTTCTGAATAAAGCCACTGTTAAAAAGAAAAAGGAAAACAAAAATCCGTAAGTGTTTTAGCATTTTATTTTTCTTTAGCTGCCATTTATTATTAGTTTGGGTTTATTCATACCATAAATGCAACGTGTTGCTTTTTAATATATATATATATATATATATATATATATATATATATATATATATATATATATATATATATATATATATATATATATATATATATATATATATATATATATATATATATATATATATATATATATATATATATATACATACATATATATTACTTATTTTGTTAATTGTTTCATTTTATGAATTTGTTCATTTGATTTTGATTTAGTTTTTTTGTTTCATGGTTTTGAATTTTTTTCGCCAGAACATGTTCAGAAACACCTGTGTAAACATGGTTTTCTTACGAAGACACGTCCATTTTCTTAACTCAACATATTAGGAAAAGCACAGATAAATAAACAAAATAATTGTACTGCTTTGGACCACCTTTTTTTTTTCTTTTTTTTTCTTTTTTTTGAATTTCAACTGTTGTGGACTGGGTCAGTGATGGCGAGCAGGTGGGATCAGTTCAGTTTCTCTGTGTCTTGTGGTAGAGCAGAAGACTGTTTCTTTGTGTGGGCTTAAGGTCCATTTTAACCTGAAGACAAAATATCCACAAATATGTAGACCTGGAGCCTGGTACTGACTTGGTCTACCTTCTCAGAGCGTACACACTTGAAATGCATCTATGTTTAAATTAGAAAACATTATGAATATGTATTTTGGCTTCTGGAAGAGTCTTGTCTTTCTTGGAAAACTTTTAATGAAGGTGTTAAGTGATTTGCATGCGTTAAATACGGTCTGACGAACATGTTGGCGCTACTCTGGCTTCTGTCACGTGCTCTATGGGTCGTCTTCAAGTCAATAGTTGTGCATGTTTTCACTTTGAGAAACCATTGTTGCATATGCATGTATGATGTATGCAATGGTGTAAAATGTCTAATCCCCATCTTTTAATTTTTCTGTCTTTTTGAATTTTCTCATTTCCTTTCTCTTTGGCATTTGCTGGGACCTTCACCACATGACCATGATGTTATGAAGCATGTTGCATTTTAATTGCTTTATTTGTGCTTTTACAATAAAGTACAATAGAAATAATAATAAAAATAAAAACACACAAGGAACGTGTTTACAAAATATCAGGTGTAAAATTGGTGCATGTAAACACATTAAATGGTCAATTTGTTGATTTTCTTAAAATGATACACAAAGAATAAGTTTATTCCCTTGATGAATATTAGTTTTTTTTTTTTTTATGCAGATTTAAACAGAGGAGTCTTCTTATCAATGAAGGCTTTAGAAAATCATTATCATAAGCTCAGACCCATCATAGCCTATTTCAAGTCTTAGTCTAATTAGTAGTAATAATTTAGTCTCCTACAAAGAATTTGCATTATAGTTGTGGTGGAACTGCAGACACACATTGCCATGAGTATTATATATAGGGTGTGAATGCTCTGTCACAAATTGTTCTGCAAACATTTATTTTAGTTTGTTAGGGATTGTTTTGTGTGTGCTAATGTTTATTGTACATGTACATATCTGATGTCTGATTATTAGTTTGTTCTGTACAAACAGTCTCACGATACTGTTTTCTTTCTTATAGAGCCTGTTTTACCTGACATAAAACATATTTATCAATTATTTTCATTTTGTCATTCACACATTTGTTTTCTTCATAATATCCTGTATTGTAAATCTATTGAAATTATTACCTTTCTTTGTTTTGTTGTTTTTAAATGAAAATGGTCATGATGTATTAAGTTATCAACCTTTCCGGCACTCAATTGTCTTTCCTCTTGCTTTCCTCCATCCGTTTGTGCAGGTGGTCAGCCAGAGGTTTCCTCAGAACAGTATTGGTGCAGTAGGAAGTGCCATGTTCTTGCGCTTCATTAACCCAGCTATCGTATCACCGTACGAGGCAGGAATCCTAGATAAGAAACCCCCACCTCGCATCGAGCGTGGCCTCAAACTCATGTCTAAGGTAAGTGTGATTAAAGTTAGACCAGGTTCATACAGATCTTTCATTTACATCATCTGATGACTAACTGGCAAGATTAAATGCTGAATTTTATACCACGCAACACTGGGCCCCACTTAATAGCAACATTTCGACCATATAATTCAGGATTTCTACATATATTTCAGCCGCAGTATTTTTTCCTTTTCTCCAGATTCTCCAGAGCATTGCTAATCATGTCCTCTTTACAAAAGAAGAGCATATATATGCCCTTTAATGATTTTGTGAAAAGCAACTTTGATGCAGCCAGAAGGTTTGTTTGTCCCTCACATATATATATATCCCTCATATATATATATATATATATATATATATATATATATATATATATATATATATATATATATATATATATATATATATATATATATATATATATATATATATATATATATATATATATATATATAAATAACTACCTGTTTTGTTTTTCTCACTTGGTGGAATTCTTGATGGTTTAGAAAAGGCCTTTTGAACATTATACTTTACATAAGTAATATTGTCATTGTAAAATGTACCATTGTATGCTACTTTCAGTGGCTAGTTAGAGGCATGTGTTATAGCTGTATTTTCAGAGAGCACTTGATTGGGCTGTGTTTGTGCTAGAACCTGGAAGAGGAAAAACTGTACATTTTTAAATATGCATATTTGCTAAAAGGGTTATATGAGCATATATGTGGCCTTAACTTGAAGATACATACTAAAGCCGTAAAAATCCAGTTATGATTTTATTAGGTCTTGAAATACAAACCCATTTGCTTCTCAGCAACGTATTGACCCTTGGGCTTCAAAATACCTAATTTTTGTTTTGGCAGGTTTTTCTTGGATATTGCATCTGATTCTCCGCCAAGCGACTCAGTGAACCATAGTCTGTCTTTTATCAGTGACGGCAACGTGCTCGCCCTGCACCGTCTGTTATGGAATAACCAGGAAAGAATTGGCCAATATCTTTCCAGCAACAGGTAAGATAGCTTCTAGATATACAAAGAAGGTCATGTCAGTTAAAATGTGCACAAGGACTGTATACTTCCTGTTTTTTTAGTAACTATCCCATAGAGATGCAATCTTTGTCCTGTTTCCACAGTAAATGTAGAGTTTTGAATATGGAAAAATATGTAATGTCTAAATACAGATGCAAATGTTGTAATCAAACTTTAAACCATAGGGACCACAAGGCAGTGGGTCGTAGACCATTTGACAAGATGGCCACCCTCCTGGCGTACTTGGGTCCCCCTGAACATAAGCCAGTAGCTGACACACACTGGTCCAGCCTCAACCTCACCAGCTCAAAGTTTGAGGAGTTTATGACAAGGTGACTGTTCTTGCTTTTACCAAAAGCTAGGGTTTCTCTTCTCCTCAGTTTTTACCCAGAAATAGCCAGAGCCAAGATCGTCATTCAAGATCGACATTTTCTCTGTCTGGATATTGTAGTATTTATTAATCCCTATATATTTGTATGTCTTTAGATCAGCTGTCTATCAACTGTAGATCAGATCAACTCTCCTTATCAAAATATCAGAAATTATTTATCATCATTTATTACTTTATCATTCATACAGAACTGTTTGTTTTTGTGAGGCAAAGTACATGGACCCACTTTATATTAGGTGGCCTTAACTACTATGTACTAACATTTAAATTAATAAAAACTCACCCATACCACCACACCTGTGCCTAACTTTACCCTTAAACTCACCTATACCACCACACCTGTGCCTAACTTTACCCTTAAACTCACCTATACCACCACACCTGTGCCTAACTTTACCCTTAAACTCACCCATACCACCACATCTGTGCCTAACCTTACCCTTAAACTCACCCATACCACCACACCTGTGCCTAACTTTACCCTTAAACTCACCCATACCACCACACCTGTGCCTAACTTTACCCTTAAACTCACCCATACCACCACACCTGTCCCTAACTTTACCCTTAAACTCACCCATACCACCACACCTGTGCCTAACTTTACCCTTAAACTCACCCATACCACCACACCTGTGCCTAACTTTACCCTTAAACTCACCCATACCACCACACCTGTGCCTAACTTTACCCTTAAACTCACCCATACCACCACACCTGTGCCTAACTTTACCCTTAAACTCACCCATACCACCACACCTGTCCCTAACTTTACCCTTAAACTCACCCATACCACCACACCGGTCCCTAACCTTACCCTTAAACTCACCCATACCATCACACCTGTGCCTAACCTTACCCTTAAACTCACCCATACCACCACACCTGTCCCTAACCTTACCCTTAAACTCACCCATACCACCACACCTTTGCCTAACTTTACCCTTAAACTCACCTATACCACCACACCTGTCCCTAACCTTACCCTTAAACTCACCCATACCACCACACCTGTGCCTAACTTTACCCTTAAACTCACCCATACCACCACACCTGTGCCTAACTTTACCCCTTAAACTCACCCATACCACCACACCTGTCCCTAACCTTACCCTTAAACTCACCCATACCACCACACCTGTGCCTAACTTTACCCTTAAACTCACCCATACCACCACACCTGTGCCTAACTTTACCCTTAAACTCACCCATACCACCACACCTGTGCCTAACTTTACCCTTAAACTCACACATACCATCACACCTGTCCCTAACCTTACCCTTAAACTCACCCATACCATCACACCTGTCCCTAACTTTACCCTTAAACTCACCCATACCACCACACCTTTGCCTAACTTTACCCTTAAACTCACCTATACCACCACACCTGTCCCTAACCTTACCCTTAAACTCACCCATACCACCACACCTGTGCCTAACTTTACCCTTAAACTCACCCATACCACCACACCTGTCCCTAACTTTACCCTTAAACTCACCCATACCATCACACCTGTGCCTAACCTTACCCTTAAATTCACCCATACCACCACACCTGTCCCTAACTTTACCCTTAAACTCACCCATACCATCACACCTGTGCCTAACCTTACCCTTAAATTCACCTATACCACCACACCTGTGCCTAACTTTACTTGTATCCCACCTCAATATCAGCAAAAGTGTTTTGCAATACAATATGAACACAGTAAGTACATTGTACTTATGTTTTGATGCAAGTACATAGTAGTTAAGGCCACCTAATATAAAGTGGGACCAAGTACCTCAATATTTGTAAAGCACATTTCCCACACGCCTGTAACTCAGTTTCACTTTTACTACTAATTTAGGTCTATTTTGTACTTTTATTTTGTTATTCTTATTCAGTATACTGTTAAATTTGAATGCTTTTTTTGTGGAGTAAGGGGACTAAAATACATATTTATAGTGTATATTCTTTATTTACCTGTATTTTTACATTATTTTTTTATATAATAAAATGTGACTTATATAGTGATGTGGCTTGTATTTTGACCTGGTGAATCTTATATTATATTGCATAAATATATAGAAAATACATAGTCATCTAAAAACATTAAAAATTGTGATTTTTAATAAATTAGCAGCCCTAATTTATAATCTGAGGAAAACATTTTTTCTTATTTTTCAGGCATCAAGTCCATGAGAAGGAGGAATTTAAAGCTTTAAAGACCCTCAACATCTTTTACCAAGCTGGCACATCTAAGAATGGCAATCCTGTATTTTACTACATTGCCCGCAGGTCAGAACTTTATTTTTGATTTATGCTAGTTTGGTGTAATACCTGGCCTGTTGCTAATTGTGTTGTAAGTTTTGAGTTGGGCATTCTGTTTCACTCCTCCTGTATCCTCCTCTATCCTGTTTGTCATGTTTGTTCTCTTTCTTTAAGGATTACACAAGTCATATGTACATATTTGAAGAATCAAACAGACTTTAAGCTTTGCATAAATACACAGAATAGCAGAATAGCAACTTTCATTATTTGTTTATTGACGTGTCACTCTGTAGTATGTCATTACATTGTTAGATATGACACGTACATATCTCTTTATAATTACATATACATCCGTCTTTAAAATTCTGCATGTGTAAGGTCATTTAAAAATGCCAACGAAAGTGTTTAATTTCTTCATTTGAATTCATCATACAATTACAATCATACAAATGTTTCTCAATTTTTATAACGTGCAACTATTTATCAGAACAGTGAGTATCTGTGAAACATCTAGGTTTTAGCTCTTTGACAAACATTGGTAGTTTGTCAACTCCTGGTGCTGATGATCAGGGCTGATGGAAGAGTTTAATAATGGCAGTGCAGGTGACAGTGTAGATTAGAGGTCCGGGCAGTCCCACGCTCCACATAGGTGAAAGAATAAGTGCAATATAAGTGCTGGGTTTTGTGCCTGTGTTTGTGGCAGTGTTTGTGTCGTTTGTTGACCCAGTGTTTGTGCTGTTGGCCGAGTCAGGATTTGCGCTGCCATTGGTGGAGCTGATATTTGTGCCGTTGGCTGAGACAGGGTTTGCGCTGCCAGTGGTGGAGCTGGTGTTTGCGCTGTTGGTTGAGACAGGGTTTGCGCTGCCAGTGGTGGAGCTGGTGTTTGCGCTGTTGGTTGAGACAGGGTTTGCGCTGCCAGTGGTGGAGCTGGTGTTTGTGCCGTTGGCTGAGACAGGGTTTGCGCTGCCAGTGATGGAGCTGGTGTTTGCGCTGTTGGTTGAGACAGGGTTTGCGCTGCCAGTGGTGGAGCTGGTGTTTGCGCTGTTGGTTGAGACAGGGTTTGCGCTGCCAGTGGTGGAGCTGGTGTTTGCGCCGTTGGCTGAGACAGGGTTTGCGCTGCCAGTGGTGGAGCTGGTGTTTGCGCCGTTGGCTGAGACAGGGTTTGCGCTGCCAGTGGTGGAGCTGGTGTTTGCGCCGTTGGCTGAGACGGGGTTTGCGCTGCCAGTGGTGGAGCTGGTGTTTGCGCCGTTGGCTGAGACCGGGTTTGCGCTGCCATTGATTGAGCTGACGTTTGTGCTGTTGAGCGAGTCAGGATTTGCGCTGCCATTGGTGGAGCTGGTGTTTGCGCCGTTGGCTGAGACAGGGTTTACGCTGCCACTGGTGGAGCTGGTGTGTGTGCCGTTGGCCAGGTCAGAGTTTGCGCTGACAGTAGTGGAACTGGTGTTTGTGCCGTTGGGTGGACTGGTGTTTATTGCTGCAACATTGGTAAGACCGTAACTTGTAATCATAACAGCCACTAGCAGGAGTAGAAATTGAATTTTGGACACCATATTCAGCTCTCTCACTATTAACATGGGGAAAACAACAAAAAAAGGTTCCATATTGATTTTTAAATGTTTTATTCTATATAGTAGTATTTAATAACTAAGACAATATTACTGCATTTGATACCATCACCTTGAAAATATAACTTGTTTATATAAAATAGTCATACTTACAGTTTGCCATAGATGATTGTTCTTCGTGTCTTTCAGTTCTCTAGAAGGATGCTAGTGTGAATGCCAGAGTGAAATGATGCACTTTGAGTGTTTAAACCAACACCCTGGTGAGAGGCGGAGGTGTGTTATTATTGGAGGATAGAAATGAATGCAATTTCTGGAGGGGGCAAACTCTTCCACTTAAAGATATAGTTCACCAAAAAATGAAAATGTCATGTTGTTTCAAACTTGTTTGGATTTCTTTCTTCTGTAGAAAACTAATTTTAAATAACATTTCATTCTTTCATTCAATAGACAAACTTTTTTTACACAATATTTTTCAAAATATCTTTTGTTCATAGAATAATTAGTCATAAAGGTTTGAAATGACATTATGGTAAGTAAATTGTGATACAAGTTACATTTTTTTGTTTGAACTGTCCCTTTAAGTGATTCAATATACAGGCACTGATGTCACATTTGAATCTAATGCTGTTGAACTTTTCATAGGAAGATATTAGGGAATCTATTGTCAGATGAATATTCTAGATTTTGAAATCAATGTAGCTTTTACAGCCTAACTTATTTTTGTTATCCCTGGCTTTGTTTAAATAATGTGATTTGATGGAATTGTAGTTTTTCATATCAGTTTATTGTTTCACCCAGCAATATGACACCTATTTATTCTCTAGATTTTCAGGGAAAAACTCAAACTCTTTTTAAGGTCTATATTCCCTCTGCCATGTGACTAAAAGTATTTAACCCTTGCCTTGCCTGTCACCCCCACAAATGGAATCGCAATCCCCTTTGCACTTGCATTTCCTGATGTCTAACAGTCAACTGTCAATCAGGCTTGAGGGCGGGGTTTATTGTAGTCTGAAAGTAGGCCACGCCCTCTAGTGGTGGAAAACAAAGCACTTTTTCATCACTATTCATTCCTATAAAGGAAATGGGAAGAAATGTCCAATACAACTTTGGTTTTTATTGCAAAAACAGCCAAATTCCACGTTTTCCACCACTATTCCATATTGCATGGGACTCTGGTGTACTCACAACTACAATACAATTTTGTCCATCATATTGATGCTATCATGATACAGTGATTCTGAAATAACCTACTCTATTCATTGACAGACAATTTGATCTACGATCTTTGATCAAAAAAGTGTTTGTTCACAGTATTTGTATTATTTCAAGACATTGTGATGTCTGTTTCAAAAACTGACCACTGAGATGAACCTGTCTTGCAAAGTGCACAGTGCCTGAAAACATAACATTTCTGGACTTCTGGAAATAACAGAAATGCATAAATAAACAAATAATGTATGCGAAAAATAAATACACATTTCAGTTCTTAACAAAGAAGTACACCCTCTGCAGCAGCTCAGGCAGCTCTTTGTTAAGAACTGAAATGTGTATTTATTTTTTGCATTCATTATGTTGCTTCTCGAAAACATGACTGTGGCGGGGCGTGGTTTAGCGAGGTATGCACAAAGACGGAGAGTTGGACAAAGATTGCTGTGAACAAGTTCTATTGAACCGAGTTGTTGAGAGCGCTGTGAGCGCAAGTTTATTTTGTTTGTACCACAAGAGTTCTGAATAAACACGAGTCTCAGTCATGCCGGCCCTGTCTTCGTCCTCCTTATTCTACGAACTTTGTTACAATGACCTAAGGGAAGACGCACCTGCAGCTCGTCGGTTGCTTTTATGTTTTTCCGTGCTGGCATGTTGGTCAATGGTGGCTTTCCCCTTGACTACTAACGTCCACTTCACAGTGACACGGTGTGCTTTTTGATATAAATTTGTGCTCTTTTGTCCATTCCGGATTAAATGAGGTCTGATGTTTCGGCATGTTAACGATATGACGTAGCCAGCACGGTGTGGAGGCTCGTTTACATTTTTAACCAATGATATATCAGATATTTATTTGATTGA
The DNA here is from genome assembly GCA_018749465.1 of Paracanthobrama guichenoti. Classification (NCBI taxonomy): domain Eukaryota; kingdom Metazoa; phylum Chordata; class Actinopteri; order Cypriniformes; family Gobionidae; genus Paracanthobrama; species Paracanthobrama guichenoti. The sequence goes on from CM031957.1 coordinate 6,045,758, forward strand.
CACCGCTTTCAGATAATTATTTGTTTGACCAGAGATCTTACGGCATTAGATGCTATGCTGCTGCGTCCCAATAAAGATTCTAGAGTGGGTGTTTTTAGGCATATTCAGCGCGTCTCCAAAAAGGAGGACAAATGAGTGTCCAGCCAAAATCCAGACATATGGCCACCATAGCTGTCAGTCTCCCCTCGTCCCCCTCCACTCCGCTGCTAAACCACGCCCACTTTTATAGTATTTTTCAGAACTGTGGTGAGAACTGACTGCTGCTGAAACAGGGGGTTTCATGACCCTTTAAGGCTGTAAGGCTTTACATCAGCTGTAAGACAAATCAGGTAGTCATAGGTTGGTCACTAATCCAGACTATTTATATTAGTGTTATAAACAAGAGTTTAGATATCAGGTGATGAATGATCATACGCCATACAAATTTTAAAGGCCAAAATACAAGTATACATGCTGCTCTTTTAGTTGTTCATTGATTCTGTTGAAGTACACTGCTCAAAAAAATTAAAGGAACACTTTGAAAACGCATCAGATCTGAATGGGGAAAAAAATATCATGCTGGATATCTATAATAATGTGGACTGGGTAATGTGTTATGAACGAAAGGATGCCACATTGTTTGATGGAAATGAAAATTATCATCCTACAGAGGACTGAATTCAAGTGAAAAAATGATGCAGCAGGCTAGTCCATTTTGCTGAAATTTCATGTAGCAACTCAAAACGGTACTCCATAGTTTGTATGGCCCCCACATGCTTGTATGCATGCCTGACAATATGGGGCATCCTAATGAGACGACGGATGGCGTCCTGGGGTATTTCCTCCCAGATCTGAACCAGGGCAGCTCCTGGACAGTCTGAGGTGCAACCTGACAACGTTGGATGGACCGAAACATAATGTCCCAGAGGTGTTTTATTGGATTTAGGTCAGGCGAGCGTGGTGGCCATTCAATGGTATCCATTCCTTCATCCTCCAGGGACTGCCTGCATACTCTCACCACATGAGGCCGGGCATTGACGTGCATCAGGAGGAACCCACTGCACCAGTATAGGGTCTGACAATGGGTCCTAGGATTTCATCCCGATACCTAATGGCAGTCAGGGTGCCATTGTCTAGCCTGTAGAGGTCTGTGGGTCCCTCCATGGATATGCCTCCCCAGACCATCACTGACCCACCACCAAACCGGTCATGCTGAACGATATTACAGGCAGCATAACGTTCTCCATGGCTTCTCCAGACCCTTTCACATCTGTCACATCTGCTCAGTGTGAACCTGCTCTCATCTGTGAAAAGCACAGGCTGCCAGTGGCAGACCTGCCATTTCTGGTGTTCAATGGCAAATGCCAATCGAGCTCCATGGTGCTGCGCAGTGAGCATAGGGCTCACTAGAGGATGTCGGGCCCTCAGGCCACCCTCATTAAGTCTGTTTCTGATTGTTTGGTCAGAGAAATTCACACCAGTGGCCTGCTGGAAGTCATTTTGTAGTGCTCTGGGAGTTCTCATCATGTTCCTCTTTGTACAAAGGAGCAGTTAGGTTGCTGATGGGTTAAGGACCTTCTACGGCCCTGTCCAGTTCTCCTAGAGTAACTACCTGTCTTCTGGAATCTCCTCCATGCTCTTGAGACTGTGCTGGGAGACACAGCAAACCTTCTGGCAATGCCACATATTGATGTGCCATCCTAGAGGAGTTGGACTGCCTGTGCAACCTCTGTAGGGTCCAGGTATTGCCTCATGCTACCAGTAGTGACACTGACCCTAGCCAAATGCAAAAGTAGTGAAAAACAGTCAGAAAAGATGAGTAGGGATAAAAATATGTCAGTGGCCTCCACCTGTAAAAGGGATTCTCATTGTTGCCCATCTAGTGCACCTGTTGTTAATTTCATTAACATTTCAGCAGCTGAAACTGATTAACAACTCCCTCTGCCACTTAACTGACCAGATCAATACCCCAGGAGTTTAACTGACTTGATGCTATTCTCTGATTAAAAAGTGTTCCTTTTTTTTGAGCGGTGTACAAAACTGTGGGCTTAGTTTACCTGTATATAAACAGAGGATAATACCATGAAGACATTTGTAGACACATATTGTTCAATAGCACTTTAACATAGAATGGTTCACTAGTGAGCAAGCCAAAGGAGACGGTGGCGGGTAAACCCCTCTAAGATGTAAAACTAGATGAGGAAGAACCAAGACTCAACTAGGTAGTCCCCTCTTACTTGGACTACTACATATTCAAACAAACTGCTAAGAAAACATTTATACTTGTGACCAAATACATCAAGAAAATTATTGACATATTAAAGCAAGCTTAGCTGTATTTTTAAAGAGTGCTGGTGTCGGCTGTTTTTCAGCACCAGCTTTGTGCAACCGTGTGTGTGTGTGTATATGTGTATGTATGCATGGATGTTCCATTTAGTTTAAACCTCTATTGAAGTGGACTGTCAGCTCTGCTTTGCTGTGTGTTTATGCATTTGTAATTTTTCCACTCCTGCTGCATGGCCCATTGACTTTATTTTATGTAATTGTATTAAAACGCTATGGTTTTTCCCATTTTATTTTTATTTCAAGAGTTAAAGGCAGCATATCTGTACTCGTAGAACACATCAGCTTTACACAGTGTTTTAGTTTGATACATAATATAAACAATGAAATGCACAAATCTCTGTCAGTGCTCAAGCATAACACTGGAAAGAACAAGCAATTTTCCACATCAAGTAACTGCTACTTGTAGTGTACTTGTATATGTGTCTAGATGTTGATGTGTGTAGCCATACAGTACACAGGCACGTTATGTAGAAGGTTGTAAGTTTATTGGAAGCAGGCAGAGATTGCATATGTTGAAGAATGCTTAAAAGTGTCCACAACAATGTGAAAATGAAAACCTATGAAGTGAGTCTCTCGTTTTGCATTCTCTGTGGATTTTTAGTTTTCCAGACTCAAGTCAGCAGGTCTATTTCAAGATATTATGCAGACTCACAAAGCACTTGGGATGACAACTGTACATAAAAGGCTCAAAATGGTGGTTTCAAAGCTGCATATGTAGATTTGATGGCTTGTGCTGCAAGATCTGCCTGGAAGGACCTTCTTGGTGCTACGTGTTCGGATTGTTGTGCTTGACTGTGTGGACAGGGTATGTGGAGTGGAAGTGAGAAATCCCCCACCCATGATCAGTACCTGCACGCCAGCCCCAGAAGTGTTAACAGGGCTTGGATTGTGAGCTATGTTCAACTGGGCTGACTTGGACAGGGAACCAGAAGTAACTGCCTGCATTGGAGCTCGGTGGATAGGATGACGAGCGTCGGTACCCAGTGGCGGCTCTGTGAATACGGCTGAGTGCCAGGTTCTACTAGTGGCCAGGTGTACCTCTCCACATCTGGGCCTGGTGTAGCAGGGGCAGCCCAAGACTTTCGCAGGGGTTTGTTGCATCCAAGTCAGCAAATGGTTTATATTTTCCTCATCCTCACAAGCCCAAGGATTGTCTCCAAGTGTGAGGAGCTGTAGTCCATCCAGTCGATTGAAGACACCTTCACTTAATGAGGTAAAACGATTAGCATGCAAGTAGAATCTCGACAGTCTGGGAAGGCGATCCAGTGATCCGGGTAGAATCTGCAGCAAGAAGTTGTGAGAGAGGTCCACAATCTCCAAATTGTAGGGCATGTTTGTCGGGACAGTCCAGAATTTGTTGTAACTAAGATTAAGAGCTTGAAGATTGGACAATGTATTGTTAATTAAGACCACACGTTCCAGCAAGTTGTGTGACAAGTCTAGATTCTGAAGATTCCAGTGGTAGGCCGTATCATTCTTCTCCAATTGACGGATGTAGTTTCCAGAGGCACGTATATCCCAAAGAGCTCTTGGCAGACCTACAGGAAGGCGGTGCAGATGGTTATAGGAGATGTCCAAAGTTCTTAAGTGGTCAAAATGGTTGAGGAGCCCATCGAGATCTTGGAGCCGGTTATGAGACAAGTTGAGGAAATGAATGTTGTGCTGCAGGCTGTCAGGAAGTATACCCAACCCTCGAGCAGAGCAGTCTACCACTCTATGGCCTCTGCTACAGATGCACATTGGCGGGCAAATGGCCAGTGCAGGCACCCCAAACAGGAGGACAAGCAACAGGTTAGCCACCATGGAGGCAGGTGTGATGTGGTCTCTGATATGGTCTGTCCTGTAAAAAGACAAAGAGAAACTTGTCACAAACTTTGTTCTTTAGGTTTTGCTTTTTTTCGAGGTAAATTTGATACACCAAGCTAACTAGATACATCAAAGCTTTTTTTATACATATTAGTGGAAGGGTGGAGTCCTGGTCCCTTCTGGGGTATACTAGTAGAAGTTGGAACTACAAATATGATTATGTATCATGTTGCAGGGTACCTTATTAAATGTTCTTCTAATATTTGTGTGAACCTTATCGTTTGTTCTTTACAGACCACATCTACTTAATTCCAATGATGAGAACCTCAGTTTATCCATTGTACAGTTTCTTTTTGTCCCTCTGTCTTCATGTTTTTACAATTGTATAGCTCTGTCCTTTACAGATTTGCAGAGGTGTGTAGCAATCATTTTAACTATTTGGGAGGACATGTCACACATGTCCCCCACTATTGCAAGACGTATCTGTTACACCTTATTTTTGGAAAATAAGCAGCACTTTATAAAATATCTCACATCAGCAAAGTATAAACGTCATGCCACAAGGACAATTTAATTTATTGAGCATTCTCTGTCCATTACACTGTTAACAACAGGTTTCACTGTTACAACCCATACAGAGCCGCTCAGTTCTCTCTCTCAGTGGGTCTGTGCTAATAGGTTGAGCCTCTGCCAGGAGCTACCCTGCCATGCTGCAGCAGTGAGATGTTAGCATTTAGCCTTGGTAGCAATGCCTGCATCCTGAATACCCCCACCCCCTCATTTGTGGGGCATTTAGGGACATCTTTGCACAGTACCTCTGCATGTGCACAGTCATGTCATGCTCTGATCTAGAAAGTTGCACGTTCTGTGTTGCCATGTCAGTATGCAGAAAACTGTGGTGATATTAAAGCCCAAATCATTTGCATTACCTCAGTAAATCCGTTAGTAAGTCCATTAGAGCAAGTTGATTGTTTGCCACAGTCTTAATGTTATCCTTAAGAAGAAGAGATTTTGAACATGCTAGAAATTAAGGGGAAAAAGTATCTTGTACTCTGATAGAGGTGTCCCTGTTTTTTGAATAACAATGCTCTACTGCAGACTCACTCTGACCTAGCATCACCGTGCATTTTGCAATTGATTTATCATGTACGTTAAACTAAATTGCATGAGTTCTACACTCCTCATCATTGCCTTTCATGTCATATATCGCTTACCTGATTCTTTCCATTACTTTGTGCACATGTCGTTGTCCGTTCTGACCTCTCTTCCTGTTCCCTCTTTTTTAGAGCAGAAGGTGGAGATTTAGATTGCTTTCCCAGTCTTATATAACAGCAGGGTCCACGTTTCGTCTTCACTGACTCGCACTCCTGTCCGTTTTTCCTCTTGCTCCCCCTGTTCTACCCACCCCCTTCCTTTTACTCTCATTGGCAGCCTAGAGTTACTTTGGTTTAGAGCCTCTCTTAGCCGTTTCCCTGCTTTTCCGTTCTTCCATGCATGGCCATTCAGTGTATTTGCACCCTTGGATAGCCTCCACTGCTGCTGGCTGCCTGCTTACAGCACTTGTTTCAGGGCTAGCTGTCAGAGGAGGTAGAGAGAGAAAGGAGGTGCCAAGGGAGAGAGACTGAAGAATCATCGTATGGTGGGGAGGGGGAGGTGGCGAAATGCAGCACAGAGTCGACCCATACTGCTGCTGATGAGGTGGGGAGGTGGGGGGGGGAGATGCTGACTTCAGTGTTTTATATTCCGCTTCTGCACATGCCACCAAATCATCTCCCTTATCTCTCCCTCTCTCCCTCCCTTTCTCCTTTCCTTCCTTCCCTTGGTCTTTGTATGTAGCATGTTTCGATATCCCATTACTCTCACAGTTGCTTTGATAAATGAACCCCTGCTCCGTTGCGACGTTACCGTACAGTGCTGAATTATTCTGTGACACAGTTAAATGCAGAAGACAGGCCGAAGTGGTTTAATGCGCCTCTATGGTCCTCGTTTAGATGACAGCTGTTTTTTTTTTTTTTTTTATGCTCTCTATATTGTTTTTTTAATTTATTTTTTTATTTTAATTTCTGATGATTTCTGTATAGGTCCACAAGTTATTATTCAAATTTTACTCTGTTATAGCTCATTGATATACCCCTTTTAGTTTAGAGTTTGTATGAAATCTCTGGTTTGTTTGGCAGAATGCATTAATGTTTTGAATTGTTTTTTTTTTTGTTTTTTTGATATACAAATCAATGGATGGGTGAATGGGCGGATGGACATCTGTTGTCTGTCATGCTCCATTTCCATGCCTTCCGTCTGTTTCCCCCTAGTGTTCTGAATGTGCATGTGCAAATTTTAAGAGCACAGTGATGTATAAATAGTGAACATGTGAACACCTGCATAGCAGCAGAGTGAGATTTTGAGCTATTGAACAAGAAAACCTGCAGCAGTAAATAATACCAATAAGAACTGGATGTTGTGAAGAAATTTTAAAAATGTATCGTAACCCTCACAAAAATTACAATGTATAAAAGTACAAGTATTTACTGCTGCAGGTTTTTCTTATAATGGTATGCTGTCCATATTGGATATAATATTAATAATCACATTCTTTAAGATTATGAATGTGGTGATTATGATGATGATGATGATGATTATTTTGTTGTTGTTTTCATGCTTCAAGCAAGTAGTTTAAAGTTATTGGCTCATGTAACCACTGAAGTTGCTTGAAAATAAATCAAAAGGAAGAAAATAGTCTTGTGGTCTGTTTCCCAATTTGACTCCACTGTGACATTTCCTCTCTCACTTCTGCTGCAGTCGGTGCACATGCCTTGCATTCATCGCTCTGCAGAAGATAGACAGTATGCTACTTGTACCAACTTTCTACCTTGCTCAATAGTAGTACTTCAGTAGTGCTTATTCCTAGGCAGAGTTTGTTAGCTTTGGAAACCAAGAACCAGTTGTAGAATGAGTTTCATGGTGTTCGGTTCAGTTAAATATTCTTGAATTGCTTTATTTGTCTCTTGGTGCAGACAGAACACCTTTTTAATATAGTCTGGCAGTGTTTAGACAGCATCTTTCTAGCTTGTGAATCTTGAATGTCCAGTGAGTGCCCGTTGTATCCATGGTCCTACTCTTTATATTTTAAGCAACTTTGTTTGCTTCTTGCAGGCAAACATAATGTTTTTATTCTTATAAGTAAGGAAATTGATTGTAACAGGCAATTGTATTCTCTGATGCTGGATATTCATATGATTAATTTACATTAGAGATTAGATGAACTATCCAATAATGTTACATTAAAGTTCTTTCTCATTTGAATAAAGTTGGGGATTTAAATATTTTAAATACTGACATTTACTTTTTGCTTTACACCTGAAGGAAAGGAGGACACATGACCGTGTTGTTGACGCACCTTTTTATTTTGAGAGTGGTTTGAGTGAGCTTCTGTTGTCTGTTCTTGCAATGTTCTTCTGGCAGTTTCTCACGGTTTGAAGCTCGTACATGTACCCAGTGGCTGTAGCAATGCAGTAATTCATTTGAAAACTGCCTATTGTGGCTACATTCCCTCTTTAAATTACACGCATGTAACAGTGCATGTAGGTACAAAGAATGTACATGCTGTTTTTTTTGTTTTTTTTTATGAACACAAACCATTTTACCTGAGGACTAGTACAGCCTTGAAACACCACTCAAGTAGACTCAAGTAGAAAATCATGTTTAGCGATTGTTATAACTGAAGCGTAATTGATAATAAAATAACACAAAAGTCTCTTCAAAATGTCTTTGAATTTTCCGATACATCAGTGCAGAAAAGAAAACACCTGTTGAACAATTTCTCTTTTTAAGAGTCTTGAAATAGCACAGTAGGTTGTAAATCCCTTGCAAGAAATGGTCTTTGCACATTTTCACTTTTAGAAAGCAGATATTAGTATGTTGTTATCTCATTTGAGTGGTTTGTAGCGGCGGAAGCAGAGAATATATTCTGTTACATGAGATTAGGGCAATGGTGGAGCAGGTGGAACGATCCCCCCATCTGATGTTTGCAAAGGAGCTGCTTCTTCTGAAAGGGAATCAAGGTCTATAGACACTAAAGGTGCAGGTTTAATTATAGTGTCCGTGCTAAAAGATAGAGATGGAGTGAGGTCATCAGTCTGCTTTGATACTTTGCTCTCCATCACAGGTTCTTTTGCACTTCCTGATGCAGATGTTTTGGTGTCCAAAGAATCCACGGATGCTTGACCATCCTGGATTTTTTTTCTCTCCTCCTCAGTTGAGTCCTGAGCAACTGTTTGGTTCCTGTTGGAGGCTTGGACCTCATCTGGATTTTGTCTGCCAAATGTGCTTCCTTGCAGGATGTCCTCCATAAGAACTTCCTCACTCGTGTTCCTCCCGAGCGTCAGGTGTTTGGAGAGCCGATGGGGGAGGTATTTGGAAATAGACACCTGATTAAAGCCTTGTCTGTTGGTGGTCTCAGACTCATCCATATTTGGCAAGTTAGGTTGAACGTCGCCATCCAGAAATGGCGAGGGTCCGGCCCATTCAGGATTTTCAAGCCGCTTTTTCTGCATTTTGCGCTTCCTTACCAAGATAACGATGATCGCTATGAACATCAAGACAAAAGTGGTGCCGATCACAGCCGCCACAGCAGGACCTGGGTTTGCTTTCTGGTTACCTTTTGATGGAGTGTAAATTTTTTTAGTGGTCATCAACTTCTTTGTTGGCTTAGTCATGGATGAAGTCTTAAGCTCAGGACCTTGAGTGCTTGTCCACCTGTCTGTAACTTCTTCTCTCTCTGTGGTTTTCACACCATTGGTGCTTACAGTCTTGTTGAAACCTTTTGCCGTTATTATTGTGGAAGTGTGGGCCTGAGTCATTGGGCTTGGTTGATCTGTAGTCTCCATTGTGGGCTGGATTGTATGAAGGTTTCCATTTTTGTTGTTGTCCTCCATGGTTTTATTTTCTTGCCCACTATAGTGTCCAGTGAAATCAGAAGGTATTTCCCGAGTGGCTTTCAGTGTCTCAATAGGTCCTCTGCTTGTCTTTTCTTCTGGCAAATCATCTGCTCTTGTGGCATTGGTTGGTTTAGTCAAGAAATTCAATTCTGTAGCATTCTCTATTTGCAAAAGAGATGTAGCATGCGGTCTGCGGGAGCCTTCTGTCGGTTTTCGTATTTCCTTTTGTGGAGTTGTCGCCTCTTCCTGTATTATTTGCCTTTCAGCTTGTGCTGGCGTAGTACTCAAGTTGTATTCACCATCACGCATGTTCCTGCCTTTATTCTGATTTGATGTCTTGTCTTCACCGTCGGGTGTTGTTAGGTGCTGTGTCTGAGCTGCTCTTGAAAGTGAAACCACGTTGTCTGTACCAGAATCAGTAGTGTAGTTTATATGCCCTGATGCATTGTCTGCTGTATTTGTTAGCTCAATATTCTCATGACTGGTTGTTAAATTGCCATTTAGGCTCCAGGGTAGAGAGAACAGGAAGACAAGTGTGCAAAGAATAGTCCTCATGATGTCCTTAGAGAACCTTTCCAAAGAGAGACATTTTTGCACATAAGACTCAATAGACCATTTTATCACCTAAATTCTTATAGGCAATATGCACAAGCAATATGCTCAAATTAAAGCATATTTCTATTTTTAATTTCTAAAACACCTAATGTTGTGTATGCAAACGTCACAATCAATGAAACAATGAAAAAAGTCAAGACTTTCTACTTAATATTTTGTAGTGTCATGTAGTTACTTTACATGTTAAAAACAAACTTAAAGATTTTGTGCGATGTCCAGTAATATAATCATTGGCTTATTCTAGACAAAACAGCAGAATATTATCTTACCCAGGCATCCTCTGAAGCATTAGTTAAAGACTGAAGTACAATCTTATGAATACGGAACTGTCACTTCTTTTCACAGGAAATGAAGCTGTGAAATGGCTGCACTTGTTTTGAGGAAAGAATCTATGGTAACAGACTATGAAAAACCGAACCATGTTTTTCTGCTAGGATAGTAGGATTTTTGAGGTATGTTTTGGCGCATTGCTATTCATTTTCTAAAAGGAAAAGCTATTCATTACCTTTCAAAATATCTATAAAAGTAAGAATTTTTTTTTTTTTTTTTTTTTTTTTAATAAAGAGAAGTAGTATCTAAAGGGAAATGATATCATGCTTCTTTTTTGTAATCTTAGAAAGTTCCTTTCACTGAACACCAGTGGTGTAAAGTAACGAATTACAAATACTCTTGTTACTGTAATTGAGTAGTTTTTCTCAGGAACTTTGAGTAATTTAAAGCAGTGTGCTTTTACTTGAGTACATTTTAAGTGCTGCATCGGTACTTTTGCTGCGCTATTTTCCCTAAAACTGCCGTCGCTACATAATTTTTTTCCTGTCAACGTGATTGGCTAAGGCGAATAATCAGTCCTGTCATCCATGATAGCGACCAGCCTAGAGTGAGAGGCACGCTCGCTTTATGAAACGGGGTTGTTGCTGGTTACTGTATGATGACTGAAATCGTGAAATTGCCTTAAACAATTACTAAAAATTGACTGCAGAATATTACATTTTCTAATACACACACAAATGGTACGTGTTCTGTTAGCGCTGCCATCTGCTGGAAACACTTGATTTAGCTTGATTTGTTTGCCAGGCTTCAAAGTGCATTAGGCATCAACCGATCGTCACTGCTAGATTTTTGTCCCTTACATCGATTTTGCTCAGCATGTAAACGCATTAACCTGCTTTCTGTCAGCTTATTGAAGTGCATATTTTAATGTAATGTGTTCTCAAAATTGTAGTCCATGTATATAGCAAATAACTTTCATGAAACATCAGATTTATATATAAATCAGGTTTATTTTTTAATTGCAAGCAAAAATAGTCAGTGGTGAAAATTGTGATTTACTCTATTCTGATTTCTGAAGTGTATTCTTTTTACAGAGAAAACATCCATTGAAATTAAAGCAGTACAATGAATGTGTATTGAAAAGAAAGAACTCTGCTTTTTTACGTAAAATTGTTAATGTACAGCGTTAATGTAAGACCTGTAAACTTTTTTTAATTAACCAGCAAGAAAACCTCTACAGAATGGTTGTCATAAATGTTACCAGATTATTGGTTGCTTTCTCAAATATTACATGGCTGTATTTTTAGTGCTAGCAGTCAAAAATAACACTTGGAGAAATACTGAAATACTGTTGGTGATCTCACGTTTTTTTGTTCTTACTGAGAATCATCCATAAAAGAGTATGCTACATTTTTATGCTAGCATAATACTCACTACTCACTACTCTTGAGTACTTTTAAAAGGGCTACTTTTTACTCCTACTTTTAGTATTTGGGACAGGTACTTTTACTCTACTACCACTAAATTTTTTGTGAGTCACAGTACTTTTACTTGAGTATGCTTTTTCAGTACTCTTTCCACCACTGCTGAACACCCACCTATATCATCGACCAATAACACTTAACAACATATTGGCATAACTAGCTTAGCAGTATCACCAAGAAACACTCAAAAATTCAAAATCATTATAAATAAGAAACTGAACAAGAAAATGTTATCATTAGCATTGCATTTTATTTAATTTTTGTATTGATGTCAGAGTTCTGAGATACAAAATTTAAGGAATGTTTATTATTATAGGATCTGGAAGGTTTAATGGCATTGCTTTTTGCTTATTTTAAAGCTGATTTTTATAGTTCCTACTTTACTGGTAAAATCATCTGTAAGTAAGCCATTCATATGTTGATTGACCCAAACTGTTTGACTGACCAATGGCAGATAAATGTTTGAAAAAGTCATTATTTTTGCACTTCACTGCACATTGGTGACTGCAATGGCATAGAAATGACACCATACACTTGACCTGTTCTGCTATGAGTCCACTTATTTGGGTTTTATCTACATTGAATGTGCTCTTCAGTCTACTTCAGTAGATGCTTCTGCTGGTCATATTTATATTAAAAAAACAAACAAACAAAACATCCAAAGTGTAACACAAAGCTCAGGTTAAATAATTTCACTATATATATATATTTAAAAAAAAAAAATTATTTATTGTCCTTGTCATCTTCACTAAACAGACCTCCGGAGCTGATTAAGAAATCTGCTTTGACCTCATCTGTGAAAATGTCAGCGTTTTCTATTTCTGTTTACTGACTAAATGACCAATCAAATTCATCTAATATTACAATAAATCTCCTTTTTAACAGGATAAGCAGATAATTGTAGTTCGTTAAACAATTCTCAAAAATGCTATGACCACTTGTAACTGCACTTTTGTTAGCTTTTTTCTTTTTACTGCAGTAGCTGTAACTGTTGAAGCAATTTATTTAAAAAAAAAAAAAAAAAAAAGGTATCAACATACAAAAATGCGTATACTTTACACCATCAGAGGCATGTTTTCCAAACTTATGGGATCTATGCAGGAATCCCTAGAGGTTGAGCTCTGCATGGCTGTCGGGATGCTCTCCGAGTCAGAGGCTGCCTTAGAAGTGTTGATGTACTGGCTTGGCCCTGCTGCGCCATCTTGGACCTCTTCCTCCTCACCATCGGTCTTTATGTCCTCCAGTAGAACGCTGGTTTCGCATGGGCCCACAATTCCTCCCTCTCTTCTCTCTGTACCCCAATAGCCTGTTCCACTCACCAGGTCCGCATTGCTTCGGGATGGACGTGGGACCCGGTGACGACGTTTCAGTCTGGAAACGGTATACGCCAACACTATGGTCGAGGTTAGAAGGATCAGGATAACGCCACCAGCAGTGGCAGTCGCTATAAATGCTAGCTGGGCGTTGATAAAGCAACTGATCTCGGAGGCACCAGTTGCAGGCAAACTAGCCGTCACAAGTGAAATGTTGAGGTCTTCTTGCTCTTGGGTGGTGGTGTTGTACATGGTTTGTTCTGGGTTCTGCATTGTCACCGTATGTTGAGATCTATGTAACAAACAAGTACCATTATTCAGTAGGACTGTTCTTTTTAATATTCTGTAGTGGTTAAAGTGAAAAAAGTGTTCACCCAAAAATTAACATTTTGTCATTTACTCATCCTCAAGTTGTTCCAAGCCTGTATGAGTTGTTATACTGTATGAGAAGATTTTAAAGAATGTTGGTAATCAACAGTTGACAGCAGCTGTTGACTTCCATAGGAAAACAATTATGGAAAATATTATGGAACTCAGTGGCTCCTGTCAAATGTCTGGTTACCAACATTCTTTAAAATATCTTCTTATAAAAATATCGTACAGGTTTGGAACAGCTTGAGGGCGAGTAAATGATGAAAAAAAATCTATCTGTAATTATTATTATTTTTGGAAAGACATTTATTTAGCAAGAACGTATTCAAATGAGCATAAGTGACCGTAAAGACATTTTATAATGTATAATAAAAATTCAAATAAATGCTGAAAAAAAAAAAAAAAAAAAAAATTTAGGACATGAATAACAAAAAAAAAAAAAAAAATTAGAAAATAACTATTTTAAATTGTAATTGTTTGCACTGTATTTTTGTTTAAATAAATACAGCCTTGGTGTGGGCATAAGAGACTTCTTTCAAAAACCTTCAAAATCATACCAACCCCAAACTTTTGAATTGTAGTGTACATAATTTAACACATCACTAACATTTTAATCCGTTTATATGGATTTTAAATGCTCCTGATATTTTGTAACAATTATTTAGGACTGTTTAGCCACTTTAACTGTATAATAAAAGATTAACAAAGACTGAGTAGTTTGTTTTCCTCCCTTCTGTCCTCTCCAAACTCTCAATTACACATTCGCTTTAGAGATAATTGGTGAAGTACTTACTAAAGTGGATGTAGAACCTTCCTTTATGGACTTATCCGGAACACTGGAAGATGGAGACCAATGACCTGAAGTAATGAGGCTTGATATATAGCAGTGCAGAACACAATCACTTCCTGTCCCAGCGCTTGATGATGTTATTTAGGTGTTTTTCAGCTGAGATGCTCTGTACCTGTGGTTATAACAGTAGAAAGCAGGGTTATATTTGCATTACAGGTTTCCATTCTGTGTAAGCTGTGAGATGTTTGCCATTTAAGGGAACTGGAACAGACGGCTCATGTTTAAAGTGTTTTTAATGTTTGAAGTGTAATTTAATGCGTGTTGTTTTTGGCATATATCCTTGAAAAATCAATTCTTGCTCCTTTTTAGGTTTTTTGTGCGCTTTCGGACATTATTTCCAAAATGCACTTCTCAAAGCTGCGCAGCCCATCGGTTTTTACAACCAAAAAGACTTTAAAATTTAAATCTGAACTATAATTATTTCTTTTAGGTTCAAAACTGGACAGATCAATGGTGATCTTCTGATCTACCATGTCCTGCTGACTCTCAAACCATACTACGCCAAGCACTACGAGATCGTAGTAGATCTCACCCATGTGGGCCCCAGTAACCGCTTCAAGACGGACTTCTTATCCAAGTGGTTTGTGGTCTTCCCAAACTTTGCCTATGAGAATGTGGCTGCTGTGTACATCTACAACTGCAACACCTGGGTGCGAGAGTACACCAAATACCACGAGCGACTACTGACAGGTCTCAAAGGGAGCAAGAAGCTGCTGTTTATCGATTCACCTGCACGTCTAGCCGAACACATCGAACCCGAGCAGCAGAAGCTGCCCGCTGCTACCCTGGCGTTGGAAGAGGACCTCAAAGTGTTCCATAATGCCCTGAAACTGGCGCATAAGGACACAAAGGTGTCGATCAAGGTAAAAAATTGTAAAACTCAACCCATGTTATTTTGAGTTTGTTTAGGTACCAATATTTGCTAGATTATTCAATTTCCTTAACTCTACTGCTGGACATTTTTAGTATGGAGATACCAGTTTTAAAGATGATCATGATTTTGATATTGAAATTCTCTACAATCAATAATGTAAATGCAAGTAAATAATTATTTAAAAATGTAGGCATCACATATAAATATAAAAATGGATATAAATAACAAATATAAAAATGGATATTCATTTTGTGAACTGCTAAAGATTTAACTATTAATTTTTTTTTAAAGATTATGTGAGCATTAGATGATAGCAAAGGTAATCACAAATTACAAAACCGGTAGAACTGAACATGCACAATTAAATATTTAATATTGCCCGATACAGATACGTAAAATCTCTAATATTGGCTGGTAACCGAGATATATAAATATATCGCTCCCCATTCTACTTAGGTGGGATCAACAGCTGTACAAGTGACCTCAGCCGATCGCACACGTGTCCTAGGACAGCCCGTTTTCCTGAACGACATATACTACGCTTCAGAGATTGAGGAGATATGCCTGGTGGATGAGAACCAGTTCACACTGACTATCGCTAACCAGGGCACTCCTCTTACGTTCATGCACCAGGAGTGCGAAGCCATTGTTCAGTCTATCATCCACATCCGGACACGCTGGGAGCTTTCCCAACCGGACTCAATTCCCCAACACACCAAGATCAGGCCTAAAGATGTTCCTGGCACCCTGCTCAACATCGCCCTCCTCAACCTGGGAAGCTCTGACCCCAGTTTGAGGTGAGAAACATTGAGCTTGAGGTTTCAGCCATGGTCAGGCTGTTTTCAGCCTAACAACTTGAGTTTTGGGTGACTAGTCCAATGCATCAAGCTGTTGTTGTTGTGACAATGAGCCTTCTATTTGCAGGCTTCTGTCTTTGTTGTTGTGAACTGATTAGAAATGCTAATATTGCTGCTTTGTGTCTTTAGTTCAACTGGGGCTGCTCTTGAACTTGCCGCCCCACATTTAGAATCATAAACCTGTCATGTAAAATGAAATATCACATTAATTCCAATAAATATCGAAACTAACATCTTGTTAAAGTAAATTAGTGCCCCTGAAAATGACTTGCTGTTAACTCCTTCAACAGGTCAGCTGCATACAATCTACTTTGTGCCTTAACCTGCACCTTCAACTTAAAGATTGAGGGTCAACTCTTGGAAACGTCTGGCCTGTGCATCCCAGCCAACAACACCCTTTTTATTGTGTCCATTAGCAAAACGCTAGCAGCTAACGAACCCCACCTCACGCTGGAGTTTCTGGAGGAGTGCATCTCTGGCTTCAGCAAGTCAAGTCAGTGTCACAAGCCATCATCAATTCTGCACACACACACACTTCTTTCAATTTTTTTAAAGAATGCATTACATTGTTCAAAAGTGACAGTAAAGACTAATTTACTATAAATGCTATAAACTGATTATTTCAATTAAATGTTCTCCTTTGACATTTATATTCGTCAAAGAATGTGACTGAAAACTGGAGTGGTGATGCTGAAAATTCAGCTGTGTTATCATAAGAGATGTTACATTTTTAAATGGTAAAATAGTAAACACTTTTTTTTTACAGTGTAATATACACAATATTGCTGTTTTTACTGTATTTTTTATCAAATAAATGCTGCATTGGTGAACATAAGTGACTTTCAAAAACAAATCTTACTGATTCCAAATTTTGAACGATGTGTGATACAAAATAATAGTTTTTTGATGAATTTTGCAAAAATGCTATTTGTGCGGCTTTAGGTATTGAGCTCAAGCATCTGTGTCTGGAGTATATGACTCCTTGGCTCCGTAATTTGGTGCGGTTCTGTAAACACAATGACGATGCCAAACGACAACGCGTCACGGCTATCCTGGACAAGCTTATCACTATGACCATCAATGAGAAGCAGATGTACCCCTCCATACAGGCAAAGATATGGGGCAGCTTGGGTCAGGTAAGCCCTTAAAACATTATTTCATTAATTGAATTGGATTTTGCAAGCTTATTCCATCCAAAAGTTTTCACATATTTTCATATGATATCTGCTACAACAGCTATTACACTGTAACACCCCTGTATATTTTGACTAATTCTACGTAACTGTTAGTCAGCAGTTACAGATTGCACCATTTTCCATGTATAGATCACAGACCTGCTGGATGTGGTGTTGGATAGCTTCATAAAGACCAGTGCTACTGGGGGTTTGGGATCCATAAAGGCTGAAGTGATGGCTGACACAGCTGTAGCCCTGGCTTCAGGAAATGTCAAGTTGGTGTCCAGCAAGGTAAACGCTACTGCTAAGGTACCGCATTAAATTGTAAATCCGTATGAATTAGTTTTTTTATATATATTGTTTAATATGATGCTGTTCATAACATAACCTAGTAACAGAACACTGTATTAAAAGCTGCATTGCTGACCTGCAGTAAATGGCTTAAAACATGGAAAATGCAATGGAACCAAAAACGAAATGGAAGCCTTTTTTTTTTTTTTCCTCATTTATACTATAGTAAGAGAATGTGCACTTTGTAAGCACAGATGTTATTGCAATTTTTAATACAATATCAATTATTTAGCATTTATATACAGTATATGATTTGATAAGGATATGATTAGTCTTTCATATATATATATATATATATATATATATATATATATATATATATATATATATATATATATATATATATATATATATATATATATATATATGTATGTATGTTTATTTATTTATTTACATTTTGGGGTGATTCACAAGGCAACGGAACAACTTCAGTTATATTGTATGCTTTTTTTGTATAATTTCATACTCAATATATATTCAGTTATCAATCAAACCAGTTTTATTTCTTAACATTTTTTTAGAAAGTTTTTTTTTTCTAGCCCACTAACACTCTTTTAAACAGATTTGGACTTACCTCTTAAAGTGTTTCTGGCTCTTGTGTTCCTGAATCATTCCTCTTGTGATCGTATCCAGGCTGACTAGCTCTTCTGCCCAACATCTATTATCATAAGTCTTAGTCCACAAATGGCCAATTTGTACGTGTACCCACAGACAGACAATAGTTAGACAGCGGGGCAGTCGCTCCTATTATATGGGCAACTGTTAGTCATTACGCTCAATGGATGTCATTGTCAGACACTTGGGCAGAAGGAGAGCCAAATTTGCGACTCCAATAACTCAAGATTCTTTATGGTTCTTGATTCACGCAGTAAACTTAACCAGATATGTTCTGCTATTTTTAGCTAGTTGGATATATTTAGCTGTTTTCCCAAATGCTCAGCTATACTGAAAAAACAAATATTGTTTGGTTAGCATGTGCCAGCCACTGCTGATGTCACAGCGAACAGCACAAGGACAGGCTTTGTCCAGTTGTTGCGTCTGCTTTTCTAAGACTCGTATCGCAGCGGGACTCTGAGGTGAAGTGAGGGACCAAGTATAATCTTATTGAGAGAGCAAATGATGTTTAGGTGCATGTCACAGAGTGAAAATAAAAGGCACATTGTCTGGATTCTATTTGGTATTGGATTATATTCTGATTTGAAGTTTGTTTGAAATGATAAATTATACCTTTTGCAGAGTCATCATTTTGAAAACGTAATGGTCTTAAAAGCTTCAATGATATTGGTTTGATTTAGTGTTCAATTAGACTTCTTAGTTTCCATTTTTATCAGTAACTAATTAAAAACTGATTTCTTATATTGTTTATTAGCACTAAAATAAAAAGTCAATCCCAAAATTGCAATGTAACTAACAAAATTGCATTTATTAATTAATCTCTCAGGTGATTGGCCGAATGTGTAAGATCATCGATAAGACGTGCCTGTCTCCCACCCCCACCCTTGAGCAGCACCTGATGTGGGATGACATCGCCATACTGGCCCGTTACATGCTCATGCTCTCCTTCAACAACTCTCTGGACGTGGCCGCTCATCTGCCCTACCTATTCCACGTCGTGACCCTGCTGGTGGCCACCGGCCCACTGTCCCTCAGAGCGTCGACGCACGGCCTCGTTATTAACATCATCCACTCGCTCTGCACCTGCTCACAGCTCAACTTCAGTGGTGAGCATTCACAGAAAATGGGGATTTTAAGGGTTATTGTTACCTCCATGTTAAAAATAAATGTGAATTTGGAGGTTTTAAACAAGTAAAAAATATTAGTTTTTTTATTTATTTTTTTACTCATGCTTACAGCTTATGCCAAGTATGAAATTCGAATCATTTTTTCATGAATTGCCCATAACCATGTATCTCATACCTAACATATGGGGGTGTGCCCACACACATTTAAATGTTATTAATATTCAATGTTTGAAATCTCACCTATAAAATTTGCATTTAATTTGTTTATATTTAATAAATTTGACTTCACATTAATTTCATCACATTAATGAATTACATTTTAAAATATATTAAAATAAAAAGTTCATTTAAATTGTAATTTATGCTGTCAATCATCTGTCAATAATTAATTACAAAAAAGTGCAAGTAATCACACAACATAAAATTTGTAATGTATTTTTAAATGGTAATATAGTATATTTTAAATATTTGTTTAATGACATATTTCTACTAAGTACTATGAATGAAGGTCTGTAGTGATATCTCTATTAAATGGATTTTTTTCTCAGTGTCTGGGTATGAAAGGAGCAATTTAACCAGAATTCAGAATATATTTGAAATTTAGTGTAAAAAAAAAAAAAAAGGTGCTAACTTGGAAAACGTACATTTAAAAACTCTTGAAAATGTATATATATGTATATAATTAAAGGGTGATGAATTAAGAAATCAACTTTCCCTTGAGACTTTGATATATAAAAGGTCATGGTAATATAAGAATATCCTGTAAGTTTCAGAACATTCCTTAGTCAAAGAAAAGCTTTTATTGACACCCAGCCCAGCAAACGCTCAATCTCAGAATATGTCGACCCTTGACACCATTGTATTCTGAAACGCTGCCTCAACATAAGATGAACAACGCCTGATCTGTAGCCACGCCCACCAATTCATACCTGACATGACAAAGGCCTACATAGACCTAAACCCGATCCAACGTGTCTAACTGAACATAACTTAGCATGCTGTCACAGGCTGGAGAATCCTTTATTTGTGGTGGTGTTTGTTCATTGCTATTTCGGGATCAGACTCGGACATGTATAGGCCAGGGCTCACAAAACCCAACGCCCCGGGGATATGCGTTTTCCAGATGGGCTACCAAAACGCATCACCGGCCTGCCGACAGGGTATCTTAAATAGTGAAATAACATTCCTTTCTTTATGTGCGTTGTTCACTCTCTTGACTTGACTTGATGTTATTTGAAGGAAAAATACAATCGCGGAAGTTTTGATCATGCTGTCTGCAACGTACTTGGCGTGTGTGTGTGTGTATTAGTGATGTACGGTTTGTGCTTATATCCACCGATCTGGCGGGCTAAGTAATAAAAAAACAACATTCCAATCAATTGCGGGTGAATGAGAGATAAATCATTGTGTTTGTTTGATAAAGACGTTTTGCGAGCCCTGTGGGCGAATCATTCCGTTTGCCGTTTCCCACATGTTTTCAAGACAATTCCCACATGTACTGACAGGGGAGCTGGAGCTCATTAAATATGCAAATCTTATCCAATCATAGCAGTGGGCATTTACTTCCAAGTCTTCAATGTGGCACACCCATAAAAAACGAGCGTGCAAGAGAAAGCCTCAAAACCAGGGTAGAAAATAGCCTATTACTTATTCATTATGATGTTTTTGAATGTAAAAACCAAGCGAACGTCATAAGTTGACCTCAGACAACAGTATACTTTTTTTTTTTAAAAAGCCAGATCATGACACCTTTTTAAAAAAAAAGACTGATTTATTGCTGTTTTGGTTTTTGCGTCTGCAGAGGAGACGAAACAAGTGCTGCGTCTGAGTCTGACTGAGTTCTCCCTGCCCAAGTTCTACCTGCTGTTCGGCATCAGTAAGGTCAAATCTGCTGCGGTCATAGCCTTCCGCTCCAGCTACAGAGACCGTTCATTCTCCCCCGGCTCCTACGAGAGAGAGACCTTTGCTCTGTCATCCCTGGAAACGGTTACAGAGGCTCTTTTGGAGATCATGGAGGTCAGTTACCAACATTGTGTGTTATAGAAGTGCACTGTCTAACCACTTTTTGTTTTGTTTAACTGCCAATATCCAGCTCTGTGTTGATCCATTTAAAGAATATATTTTGTGTAAAAGGATGAACACGCGCTCACTTCATCCACGAAATTGAGAAATAAATCATCAGTAGCAGTATTGGTATTTGTGATACTGATTCATAGTACTTAGTAAAAAGATACCATTTAACATATTTACAAAGTGTAAAAAATATTTTCAATATAAAATGTATTACAAATATTAGTGATAGGTGGAATTTAATCAGTGTTTATTTGTTTATTTGTTTTGATTGGCAGCACAAATTATTGTATTAACTGTTTTATTTTAATATATTTTCAAATGTAATTCATTAATGTTATGGCAAACCTAATTGATTAAATATAAAGGAATATAGAAATAGTTGTATATGTGGCATTTCAAACATTTGAAATATTAATAACATTTAATGTATGTGGACACCATATGTATTTTATGTTTTAATACATATTTTGCCATTGAAACTCCAAATTATTGTAGAAACAACATAAAGATGGTACATTTTAAATATTTGGCATCTTTTATGAAGTACTGGTCAGTATTAGTAGTATTGCTACTGATGTCTATTAAATTAAATTCTCAATTTCTGGGGTCAAAAAAAAGATCGTCAGGGTGTGTAGATCTGTGAAAATTTCAATTTTGTCCATTGTCCAAAAACTCAATTTAAAGGGAAAAGTTAAAAGACATTGTTATAGTGTTATATTACCACTTGTGTTTTGAAGTCTTTTATGTACATTATTTAAACAATTGTTGTTTTTCCCCAGGCCTGTATGAGAGACATACCCGGATGCAAATGGCTTGATCAGTGGACTGAACTGGCACAAAAGTATGTTGAAAACATTGCATTTCACAAGTTTTTTTGAAGCAATTGCAACTGAAAATTGTAGTGCTATAACATTAAAATAACAAAATCTGTTACGTCGACTTATAATTTACATTTTCATTTCCTGGATAGGTTTGCATTCCAGTATAACCCATCTCTTCAGCCACGGGCGCTGGTGGTGTTTGGCTGCATCAGTAAACGTGTAACTCATGGGCAGCTCAAACAGATCATTCGTATTCTCAGTAAAGCCAGTCCTCTGCTCAGCATTGATCGAGTAAGCTCTCTTTCTCTCATCTGCTGCTCTCTCTCAAACTCCGTAATTTTATAAATGATTTTAATTCGCTTGCATTCACTTGTTTTTGGAAAATAACAATGTATTATGATTTATAAAATTGTCTTCTCTAACGTTTCCAGTTTTTATAAAGCTCATTAAATATACGGCTGTGCACCATTTAGAACTGAATAAGTTTTTTTATTTTGATTTAAGGTTGTCAACAGGATGCAGAATTTGTATTTAAATTAATAGAAGTTGTATATTAATATATTTAGATTTTTGTGGAAATATATACCATATTAAACATGCACTCACCTAAAGGATTATTAGGAACACCTGTTCAAGTTCTCATTAATGCAATTATCTAATCAACCAATCACATGGCAGTTGCCTCAATGCATTTAGGGGTGTGGTCCTGGTCAAGACAATCTCCTGAACTCCAAACTGAATGTCAGAATGGGAAAGAAAGGTGATTTTAAACAATTTTGAGCGTGGCATGGTTGTTGGTGCCAGATGGGCCGGTCTGAGTATTTCACAATCTGCTCAGTTACTGGGATTTTCACGCACAACCATTTCTAGGGTTTACAAAGAATGGTGTGAAAAGGAAAAACATCCAGTATGCGGCAGTCCTGTGGGCGAAAATGCCTTGTTGATGCTAGAGGTCAGAGGAGAATGGGCCGACTGATTCAAGCTGATAGAAGAGCAACTTTGACTGAAATAACCACTCGTCACAACCAAGGTATGCAGCAAAGCATTTGTGAAGCCACAACACGCACAACCTTGAGGCGGATGGGCTACAACAGCAGAAGACCCCACCGGGTACCACTCATCTCCACTACAAATAGGAAAAAGAGGCTACAATTTGCACGAGCTCACCAAAATTGGACAGTTGAAGACTGGAAAAATGTTGCCTGGTCTGAAGAGTCTCGATTTCTGTTGAGACATTCAGATGGTAGTCAGAATTTGGCGTAAACAGAATGAGAACATGGATCCATCATGCCTTGTTACCACTGTGTAGGCTGGTGGTGGTGGTGTAATGGTGTGGGGGATGTTTTCTTTTCACACTTTAGGCCCCTTAGTGCCAATCGGGCATCGTTTAAATGCCACGGCCTACCTGAGCATTGTTTCTGACCATGTCCATCCCTTTATGACCACCATGTACCCATTCTCTGATGGCTACTTCCAGCAGGATATTGCATGATGTCACAAAGCTCGAATCATTTCAAATTGGTTTCTTGAACATGACAATGAGTTCACTGTACTAAAATGGCCCCCACAGTCACCAGATCTCAACCCAATAGAGCATCTTTGGGATGTGGTGGAACGGGAGCTTCGTGCCCTGGATGTGCATCCCACAAATCTCCATCAACTGCAAGATGCTATCCTGTCAATATGGGCCAACAATCCTAAAGAACACAGTATTAGTATGGTGTTCCTAATAATCCTTTAGGTGAGTGTAGTTTGGATGTCTGAACGGTTATGGAAAAATTACATTACACAAAATAAACATAAATGGTTATAAGGATTTAATTGTTAATGTCAAACTGGTTGGACTAATTACATTTCTCTGTTTTCACTGACTGTTATTGAGTTTCCTCTTCCTTTTAAAGGGTTAGTTCACCCAAAAATGAAAATTTCTGTCATTAATTTCTCACCCTCATGTCGTTCCAAACCCGTAAGACTGTTGTTCAACTTCTGAACACAAATGAAGATCTTTTTGATGAAATTGAGAGATTTGTGTCCCGACATAGACAGCTATGCAACTACCACTTTGATACTTCAAAAAGTTCATAAAGTGATCATAATCCATATTAAGGCAAGATTTAAGTCCCGTTTAGTCCAAATTTTTTGTAGAAACTCGTTTGCTTTGTGATGAGCACATTTAATTTATTCACATATAAACATTGATCAGCAAACATAAAGGCTCCACCGTACTTGCTTGACGCGTGAGAACAAACCTCACTGGTTCTTGCTGAAGCTCAAATGTGTTGCATAACATGAGAATGAACCTCATTGGTTCTTGCTGAAGCTCAAACATGCTGCATAAAATGAGAATGAACCTCATTGGTTCTTGCTGAAGCTCAAACATGCTGTATAAAATGAGAATGAACCTCATTGGTTCTTGCTGAAGCTCAAATGTGCTGTGTAACACAAGAATGAACCTCATTGGTTCTTGCTGAAGCTCAAACGTGCTGCATAACACACGTTCTTGCTGAAGCTCAAACGCGCTGCTTCACACACGAGAATGAACCTCATTGATTTTGCTGAAGCTCAAATGTGCTGTAACACATGAGAATGAACCTCATTGGTTTTGCTGAAGCTCAAATGTGCTGTTTCACACAAGAATGGACCTCATTGGTTCTCGCACGCCAAACGAACATGCTTGAGCTTCCGTTTACCATAACTGGTGTGTTGAATGTTTATGTGAATAAAAGCCTAAATGAAATCTGTTTATCATATAAAGTGATCATGTCTTTTCAGAAAATTTGGACTAAACCTCTAAATCATATGAAAATAGTTTTACAATCTCTTTATGAACTTTTTGAAGCATCAGAGTGGTAGTTGTGTAGACTGTCATCTTTTGTGGTATTTTTGTAGTATTGTGACTATATTTTGCTTGGAAACTGTGAATATTTGTGTTGTGTATATGCAGTGATTCAGGTCTGTGCAGAAATGCAGTGCGCTAGTCTAAGTGTTGTAGTGTCATTCGCTCTGACTATTTTTGCTGGCGTCACACTTCACCGCTCTGTCTGATTAATGCTGTTCCTGCACAGGGACTGGAGAGCTGCTTAAAGGGGCCGGATAATTACAACAGCCAGGTTCTCATTGAGGCCACCGTCATCGCTCTCACCAAACTACAGCCTCTCCTCGATCAGGTGCAGTCACGTTGTGTGCTGGATTCAATTATTAAAACATCAGCAGTTATGTCAGTGTATAATAGACCATCTGATGTAACACGACTATAACAATGTTTTAAATGCATTTGAAAAATATTTTTGCAATTCCTTTTGGTGACGCAGAAATGAGACTTCACTCATTAATAGCTTTGTTTGTGTAATGTTCTGCAGGATTCTCCCATGCATAAAGCTCTGTTCTGGGTGGCTGTGGCTGTACTTCAGTTGGATGAAGTAAATCTGTACTCGGCCGGTACCGCGCTACTGGAGCAGAACCTGCACACACTGGACAGCCTCCGGGTGTTTAATGATAAGGTGCCAGACTGAAATTCACATTTAGACAACCACAGTATGATAGTTGATATTCTTAGTATTATTATTGTTTTTCCACATAAATAGATCCAAGTGGTGCTCACTGCAGAGCCAAATGACATTCAATGTATTACAGTGTAATAACTCAAAGCAGTTATCTTTATAAAAATGTTTTCACCTCTTTATAGAGTCCTGAGGAGGTCTTCATGGAGATCCGGAAGCCACTAGAATGGCACTGTAAACAAATGGACCATTTTGTGGGTCTCAACTTTGCCTCCAACTTTAACTTTGCATTAGTGGGGCACTTACTCAAAGGTAATGACTAAAAGATCACCTATATCCACCTTATTTTGAAATGCAGAAGCTATTTTCTGAGAGTGTGCGAGACCAGATTCATTAGCCGCTATAGGTAAATAACTAAAAGAATAGCAATGTGCTGTAAACCATGTAATTATATGTGCTACAAACTAGTGTGATTACGATAATAAATTATAATATGATAAATGCATATAGTTTGCAATATCAAGCAGCAGAAACAAGCTGTTTCTCTACAGCTAAAATAACTGGAAGTGGATGACACCGGAAGCATCGCACATTCAAGTTAAAGATAAGGTGGATGGGACAGCTAAACTGGCCCTCTGTTTGAAGGGTTTATAAGGACAATAATAATAAAGAATCTGATTCAACATGCATGTTTTATTTATCATTATTAATATTATTATTTATGCCATAATCTGACTTGAATAACTCAAAACTAACCTGGGCCAGTGTTTTCAGTGGGTTAATAATAATAATAATAATAATAATAATAATAATAATAATAATAATAAATCAGGTTCAAGATAAAGTAGTGATGTCCGGTTCGTGAACGAATCGTTCTTTTGAACCGGTTCTTTTTAGTGAACCGGTCGAGCCAGTTCACCGAATCGGACTGAATCATTCTAAACGGTTCGCGTCTCAAATCAGCGCTAATCCATAAGTTACTAAAGTTACTCACTTTCTGACATGAGTGACAGTCTAGCCTCCGACTAGAAATAAACTGATATCCATAAGTATATGTTACTAGTAACTCCAACAGCTCACTGAACTGAGACATGTTGTGCTGAGAGAACTGATGAGCACTCACGAGCAGCTGATACTGAGCATGCGCGTGTACTACCGAACGTACAGTTTCTCGAGTTAACAGTTCTCCAATCCGAACTGAGAACCGTTTCTTTCGGACACGTTCGACACTGAGAACCGATGAGCAGATGAGCTGAGCATGTGTGTACTACCGAACTTACAACGGTTCTCGGATCACCAGTACAGAATCGAGAACAGTTTCTTTCGGACACGTTCGATACTGAGAACCGATGAGCTGAACATGAGTGTCATTTGTTCAGAGGGATGAATCACGTTTGAAACATGTTCATCACATAATTGCTGTCTTATCATGGTATTATTTAAAAGTTTGGAAACACAATGCATGGATTGTAACACGGTCAAACTAAACATATTTGTTTTATCAATAATGCATGATATTTTCAGGAACAGCTTATTTAAATTCTAAATAAATTGATATAAATCTTAAAATGAATCAAAACAGTAGTTTTGATATAGACCATATATTCAGCTTGCAGCAGTTCTCAGCTCAGCACACTTATACACTGATATAGCGGTTCTCGAGTCAGGAACAGGTTGCAGCGGTTCTCGTGTCACCAGTACAGAATCGAGTACCGTTTCTTTCGGACATGTTCGATACTGAGAACCGATGAGCTGAGAGACTGAGCATGCATGATAGCACCGTCTGAACCGAACTCTTTCTCTCAGACAGCTGATGCTGTGCTGATTATATGAGCACGGGTGAACCGAGGACTTGTGTAAGTTTGTTATGTCAATGTAAATTTATTGAATCTGTGTAAAACATCCGTGTTTGCACGACAGTGGCTGTATTGAGTGCTTTTCCAAATGTAAATGTAGGAACTTATCCAAGATGATGATGACGATAATTATCATTATTATTATACTAAGTTATGATTACAAATTACTTTATATGAATGTGTTTTAATGTATTTTCATCTGTCGGGATGATAGAAATGACTTCATTACGTGATTATGTAAAAGAACCAGTGAACCTTTTTTTTTAACCGGATAATTGATACGAACGGTCCGAAAGAATCGGTTCAAGGAAAAGATCCGAACTTCCCATCACTAAGATAAAGATGTTTTGTTTATCAATTTATTTTATTTTATTAACTATTCTATGCTATTGAACTACTGCATTGCTGACATCAATATATATGTATCAACAGACCAATTAATGTATTCAGAGGTTTTAGCGATTGATCATATGTAGCGTTTGATGTTAATCAGTCAAATGTCTTCCTTCTCTGTGGTTCCTCATCTTTGTCCTTTCTTCTTGTAGGATACAGACATCCTTCTTCCACCACGGTGGCGAGAACGGTCCGTATCCTTCATACGCTCCTGGGCCTGGTGGGAAAACACCGCAGCTGTGACAAGTTTGAAGTGAACACGCAGAGTGTGGCCTATCTGGCAGGTAAGTTAAAGCCAACACAACCTTAACCATTCACAGCCCGTATTTTGTATTTATATTCTGATGAAAATGTCTAAAATGAAGCGTAGCGTCAGTTCTGGCAGGTCACGTTAGTCAAGCTCGCATCAGCTGACTGTCAGCTGATCGCGTCTGCCTATAGGAATATGTCTATCACAGCATATA
Source organism: Paracanthobrama guichenoti (assembly GCA_018749465.1). NCBI lineage: Eukaryota > Metazoa > Chordata > Actinopteri > Cypriniformes > Gobionidae > Paracanthobrama > Paracanthobrama guichenoti. Next base: position 6,073,833 of record CM031957.1, read on the forward strand.
TATATATATTAGGGATGGGCATTCGATAAAATTTTCTTAGTCGATCGTCGGGAGAATCATTAATATTTTTTATAATAAAATTAATTATTTAACTTTTATAATTCAAAAATGCAATGAATACAAAAATACAGTGTTTTTCCTCGATGAGACCTCTATTACAAAATCAACTTGTGGCAGACAGTTAAACTACGTTCAGTGAGGCAAACCAAACATATATGCGCGTGCATATGCGGTACTCTAAAGCAGCGGAACCTGCAGTTTCGAGCCAGCGTTCTTAAACAGAGACTTCATTTGTCCAAAATAATAATAATAAAAAAAGGTCATTTTCTCTGCTCGTTGTGCATCACAGCTCCGAGTCCATGCTAACGCCGTCTTGATACTGGGTTGAGACTGAGAGCAGGACGCACCGCCACCGACATTAACCAGGGACGGATGCACTTTGTTTAAGTGGTACATCATTTGAGTCGTGGCCGTGTTGTACTTATACACGGCATCGCAATGTTTGCAGTGAACCATTTCGCTTTTTAAATCAAAATGGTCCCACGCCACACTTCGCCGTGACCTCTTCATGATTATTCCTTTGAAATCAAAATGGAAGATCACAGATAACCAAGTGGTAAAATGTTTAATTGCTGCCACACAGTGAAATTCATTTAATTGCTTCAAGACAGACTACGTCATGCAACCTGCATTAGATTAAAAAAATGCATTAGATTAATCAATAACAAATTAATGTGATTGATCGAAATTCAATCCAAATTGATCGTGATTGATCGTCGATTAATCATGCCCATCCCTAATAAATGTGTGTGTGTATATATATATATATAAAAATCTTCTCAGAGCTCATTTACCCTCCTCCACCCCCAGCTCCTCCTCTCACCCAGTCAGGATTTTTGAATCAGACTAAATTCACAAATTATTTTGTACATTTAATATTGACATTAATGATATCTGCAATACATTGTTGGTTCTGTTCTGTTTACCCTTAGGGGGGTTTATTGCTGCTCTCCCTGCTCTTATCCATGCTAGGTTGCATAGATGCGCAGAACCATACCGCCAGTCCAAACTGTATGCTAATAGTCAGTCAATCATCTTTGACTATAGTGGTCCTGACAGAAGTGGATGTTTGTGTTTCAGCTTTGCTCACAGTATCTGAGGAGGTGAGGAGTCGCTGCAGTCTAAAGCACAGGAAGTCGTTGCTGCTTTCAGAAGTTACCATGGAGAACTTTCCAATGGACACATACACAGTGTTCGAAACGGAACCTGAATGCAGGTAAGAACTTTTCTTTTTTGAATTTCCTGTTTTCTTTCTACTATACACTTGCCTTTCCAACCACACTGTACTGTGTTTTTTTTTAACCTTTTTTTTGTTGATTCACACTCTCTTAAGTGTCAGACTACTGCGTGAAAACCAGCCTTGGGCTTCTCCAAAAGTGTCAGAGCGCAACCTTGCACCTCCGTACTCTGCCATGGGGCAGACCAGCCTTCGCCCACGCAAATCCATGAGCGTGGACATGGGCCAGCCGTCGCAGGCCAATGCAAAGAAACTACTGGGTATGAGTGGTCTGTGGCTTTATTCTTTCAAACTGGCCTTTGAGCAGGCTGCAGCTTTACTTTAGCTTCATATTTGCTTGTTTTCATGTTTATTCTAGGAACTAGAAAGAGTTTTGATCACCTAATATCGGACTCGAAAGCCCCAAAGAGACCAGATATGGAATCGGGCATTACTACGCCTCCAAAAATGAGAAGGGTTTCTGAAAATGACTATGAGATCGGTGGGTTTTTCTGCACTTACCAATCAAATTTGTGATCTATGAGTAATAAATGATGATTAGGCATGAGAAATGAGAGCGAATATATCGCTAATAACTCTTCTTTTTACCAGAAACCCAGCGAATAGCCAACTCCCATTTACGCAAAGTGTCCGTGTCTGAGTCCAATGTCCTTCTGGATGAGAACGTTCTCACAGACCCGAAAATCCAGACGCTGCTCCTCACTGTACTGGTGTGTGCTCCATTCTACTTTCCTTTGCACTTGATCTAGTGCTTTAAATCCTCTTGCAGGTGAAATTACATTTAAAATTGTAGAAAAAAAATAGTTTTTGCAGCTTCTTTTTGTAGCACAATACATTTTTCTTTTTCCAGCTATATGTTGTTTATTATACTTTATGTTCTGTAGTATAGCAAAGTATTTTTTTTTTATTGCAGGCTACACTGGTGAAATACACTACGGATGAGTTTCATCAACGGATCCTGTACGAGTATTTGGCTGAGGCCAGTGTGGTCTTCCCCAAGGTCTTTCCTGTAGTGTGAGTGTCTGCCATATTATACACCAACACATCACTCAGTCAAGATCCATTAGTTGGTTTCCAAAGCTAAAGGCTTTTCACAAGATTAAATGTTACATTTTTCACATTTGAAACTTATAGAGAATGGAAATAAGCATGGGTTATGCAGTTTTCCTTAAGCCAAGATGAAAATTAAAAAAATATATATTGTTGGTGAAATTATTGAACAGGATAGAATGTTTTAAAAGTAGTAGAATTTTCATGTTTAAAAATGGGTAACACTTTACAACAAGGTCTCATTTGTTAACATTTGTAAATGTAATAATATTTTTAATATAAAATTCTATAAATTAAAACATTTAATATTTATTTATTGAAAACCTAATATTGTAAAATAAATATTTGTTTATATATTCTCTCAATTCATTTGTTCATAAATTACTTGGCGTTCATGATACTTGCACATTATGGTTGGTAAGATTTTTTTTGGTTTTGAAAGATCCTCTTATGCTCACCAAGGCTGCATTTATTTGATGAAAAATACAGTAAAAACTGTAATATTGTGAAGTTATTTTAAATTGTAATAAAACGGGTTTATATTTTTAATATCTTTTCAAATGTAATTTCTGTGGTGGCAAATCTGAATTTTCAGCAGCCATCAAAGGATTCTTTGATGAATGTAAAGTTCAAATGAATAGCATTTATTTAATGCATCCTTGCTGAATAAAAGTGTTAATTTGTGTGTAATTTAAGTGTTTTTGCATACACTAGTTTTGGAAACAATGCCACCATTTTTTGTTATGCCTGAAATATTAATATAATGAAAGTGTCATTACTGTAATTACAGCCACATCATGATTCATAGTTGTCACTATAATCACAGAGATGCATACACATAATCACAGGGATGCATACCCATGGGTGTATGTGGCCTGAGTAATACATATAAAAACATAATTTGAAAAAGCCTACTAGCCTATTGAGTACCATAAGAAAATATTCGTACTGCACCTGCATCTACCTAGCAACAAGCTTTTCAGATCCGTTTAGGTAATCTTCAGGCCGTAGCTTTTGCAACATTATGATAATTATCTTGTTAGTTGTATATTTGGTATTAGTCCTGAAGTTTGACATTATTTTCACCTGTGTCATTTTTATCATAGCCACAACCTGCTGGACTCCAAGTTAAGCACCGTCCTGTCCATGTGCCAGGACCCCAACCTCCTGAACCCCGTCCACGGCATCATTCAGAATGTGGTCTATCATGAGGAGTCTCCCCCTCAATACCAGCCATCCTGCTTGCAGAGTAAAGCCTAGTGCCAATCTCTCCAGTCATTTATTAACATTCAGATTTCTTGGCAGAAGTTTTCTTAATTATCTAAAAAGTAGGGCTTTCAACTTAATGCTGTTATGCTGTTAGTTAGTTAGGGGAGAAGAGAGGAGGGTTGGTTTTCCACATAAAACATATTGTTTAGTGTTACTTTACCTTCAGATGTCTGACCAATTCCCCTTATTTTTCTTTGACTCTCCATAACACTCTTGCTCTGTCATCTTCCTCTGCTGTCACCTCCATCTGTCTCTCAGGCTTTGGTTTCAACGGCCTTTGGAGGTTTGCCGGGCCCTTCTCTAAGGTATGATTAACTGCTCCCATAAACACTTTTCATTTTCCAGCGGAGTGCGGTGAAGAAATTGTGTGCTGCGGTCTCTCTGCAGATTACTAGATTTATTGACCAAAACGGCTCTCCCAAACATCTCCCGCACCCATCCGGTGTCTCTGGGCACTTACAGTTCTGCTGTGCGGTTTAAGAAGGCATAAATGACAGGGATGTATTGCTTATGTATCCCTTGCTGAAGGAAGTGTTTTCCCACTTTCATGGCTCAGCAATAATGATTTGTTTCCTCTAGCCTTGTCGTAATGCAGGTTTTTGCTTGCTCTGCCAATATTTTCACTGTAACGTGTTACAATATTTGAATTATTATATTATGACTTGAAAATTCAGTTACTTTTATATTAATTAAATTGAAACAAATTTTTGTAAATTTTTTTCTTCACAATATTTTCTACTAGCCTTGTCAGCGTTTAGTTTTTTTTTACTTGCCATGCAAAAATTCACTGTAATGTTATAATATTTAGATTATTTTAATAATTTTATTAATATAAATTAAGTATTTTTTATTAGTTAAGTCTATTTTAATTATATGAAAATAAAGTACATTTCCATAATACATTTCTATAAAATGTATTATAGAAATTATTGTATGTTATTATTTTTAGCAACATATTTTTATGTACTAGAAATACATTAATTTTTCATTAAATTAACTTCTATAAAATAAACAATACTGTTTTTAATATCCTGTCATACCTGGAATTATGCAACTTATAATTCCATGACAGCAATAAATTCATAAATGCACTTTTGCTTAAATAATGTAATGCATTGCAGAAAAATAAAACAAAACTGATCAACACAGTCAGACTGATGATGGAACCTGATTGTTGGAATGTATGAAGGAACATAAGCTCTGGCCCAATAGTGCAAGTTACTTCCATCAGCTGGCCCAAAAATAGCCCACACTGGGCCTGTCATCCTTATTGTTGAACCCTGACCTTAATTTCTTGAATGTTGTTGACCGTCAATAAGGGGTAGAATCATTACGGCCTGTTTTTACCACAGGAATCCTAAAGAACTAGGTTGTTTCAGTCATTGCAGTTTGTCACTATTGCTATTGTTTAAATTTATTGTATAGTGTTAGGTTTCTGATTAATCAAACTTATGATCAGTGATGAAATGGGTGAAAAATATCCCTCAGATTTACATGTGCCATATCTAAGGACCAAATGCGATAATGCTAAATGATTATTAATCATGCCTGCTTTTACTCTCTCCAACAGCAAACCCAAATTCCAGACTATGCCGAGCTCGTGGTTAAATTCCTAGATGCTTTGATTGACACCTACCTTCCTGGCATTGAGGAAGAAGGAGGGGAGGAGTCACTGCGCACGCCCACCTCTCCGTATCCGCCCACTGTCCAAAGTCAGCTCAGCATCACGGCCAACCTCAACCTCTCCAACTCCATGACGTCCCTCGCCACCTCACAGCACTCACCAGGTCAGTGCTCACTTCCTGCATTGTGCGCGCACACTCATTCGCTAATACACACATGTAGATGCTAATTAGTCAGTAGTCACTCACTCACACCTTCACACATCGCACTCTTCCCGAGCTACTCACACCTGCTCACATAAGCGTGATTAGCGAGCCGTGAGTAACGATAACGCTAACACGTGTAATGCTGTTGCAACATTCCCTAGCATTAAAAAAATAACACAGTAACAGCTGTAGCCACGCTGCTGTTTGGTACCGCAGTTGTCAGCGCTTTTCTGTCTGCTTTCATATCTAAAAGCGTTGCCAGTTTACGGTTTATCTGCTAGATGTGCAAGACTAGACCGTGCAGGGCTTTGACAGTAGTTGTGTGTGCATTTGACACCTTTGCTTTGCGTTTGTATCTTCATTAACCTCACTGCATTCTGTCTCCTTTTCATTGGGAATGTGCTGTCGGTTCAGAGGGCCCTATAGTTTATAGGCGGTCCCCAACTCTCTCCCATCCACGAACCACAGAGGAGGTGCCACCGAAAACAGCTGGTACAAACCTAAACTATAGAGCTTTGTTGGGCAATTAATGTCCGGTTCTATAGTTTGCGAACTGTGGTAACTTATTTAAGTGCCTATTTCTTGTCTTTACTTTTTTTCAGTGGTGGCAGTGTGATAGTATTCAGTTTAAATTGGCCGTTAAAGGGTATATATTCATAATGGAGAGGTATTTCTATATGCACATATTTGTAACAGAAGTCATCCAGCAAGCACTTAAGTGAATGTCTAAATCACATTCCTTCTCACTAATTTCTCCTTTTGATATCGATTTAATCTGCATTTTGAGCTAATATCAACTGCTTCTTAGCTTCACTGTTTAGCAGAACATTAAGGGTAAAATGCAGTCAGATATATCTGTAAGCTGCCATTTTTTTATTTTGATTTCCTGTTTCTTCCATTCATCTGTCCTTCCTGTCCTCTTTTGAGTTGTGAATGTGTCACTCATGTCTTTTTTTTTTTTTTCTTTTCTACTCTCTCTTTGTGAAGCCTGTCTGCCTTGCTCTAAGTCGGCTGTATTCCCACCTCACCTCGTCCTCCCAGGTACTCATCTACCTCAGTTGTGTGAAGAAAGCAGTTGTTGCCATTCATAGAGTGTTTGAATTGTAAATCTGCTGCTGGAGTCAGTAGTAGATGCAACAGTCAGATCAAAGCAAGAGGGGCTACTTTAACAGGAACTGTCAAGAGAGATCACAAGTGCCTGTTATTAACCAAACACTTACATACACACCTGAGGACAGAACATTTGCAGTTTTAAAAGCATCGTTAAAGGCTTTTCACACTTGAAATTGGTTGGCCAGAGTACCATTTTGAACCCTTAATTAACGATTGGTTACTTAATCTGTTAATTTATTAAAATGTATAGTTAATATACGTTTAAAAAATGTATATAAATATGTATAAAATATTAGGGGTATAACAGTACATGTATTCTTAACGAACCGTTTCGGTTAAGTGCATGTGTGTACCGAAGGTTCCAAATGCAATCTTTAACAGTCGGCTTGTCTTAAGCGCAGAACATACTTCAATCCGAGTTCCCACACTAACATATTAAGTATCCTGTCCGTTTTATCATGAAATTCAAACGATAAATGCCGTTTTGACGCCCTTTAATGTGACGTGACTGATCGGCGCGCGCACACGCAGTGAACATAATCATCTCTTCCTAAAGAATAAACATGAATTAATATCTTAAGGTATGTTGAGGATACATTACAATTTACTGAAACGTATCATATGTTGTGTAATCGCTCAATCGGTGTTTCAACCGCGGAAAGACAATAAAACAGCTTGGAACCGATGTCACGCAGCATCACATTTATCTCAGAAGTCATTCAGTGTCCACAGCTGTTAGTTCACTAGAGAAACGAACTCTTTCTCTAAATATATTAGCCTATATATTCATTATATTCTACTGAAGCTGTTAGTGATGTCTTGTTTATTTAATGTATGTTTAAATGAATCTGTCATGAAAATGACAGCCACTGTGTAGGCTATAAATGATTTATATTTCAACAACGAATTGGAGTAAAAACATAATTTTATTAAAAAAAGTAGAAGTTAATGCAAAAACTGCCTTATGTGAAGCTTATGAGTGTTGATTATTATATCTAAAAATAAATAGCAACTGAATTTAGGCTAATGGTTTGGGCTCTTATTAACCTTTAATATTAATGTGTAAGTAAGGGCTCCTATAGAGTTTACAGCATTATCTTTAAGAAACTTTCAGTTATAATTGAATTCATTTAAGGACAGACACAATTTGTTCAGTAAACCACTGTTTAATAAAAAAGCAATTTTTAAAAATTTCTGTACCGAACCGTGACTTCAAAACCGAGGTATGCACCGAACCATCAGTTTTGTGTACTGTTACACCCCTTATGTATGTATGTATGTATGTTATATTAGGGGTGGCACGGTACATGAAAAAACATCCAAACTGTTCGGTTCGGAGTGTGTATGCGTCGCACGGTTTGCCGCATGCGCAATGTAGCCTCGTGCCCGTATGTTACCTCAGACAGTGGATGTCCTTTTCGCTCAAAATAAGAGGTGTGTGTGGACATACAGTAAAATACAGAAAGTGGAGTGCTGCAGGTCACGTCAAGTATAGAAATGGCAAGTGGGAGAGATAAGGAAGGCTGCCCGGAGTTGGAGGATGCGCCTGCATCGTATAACTCCGGTTTCACACAGCACTGGCAAGCAGTGCATGTGGAGAGCGGGAGCCACGCGCGCCCATTGTGCATTCACACTGGCAGCATTTGTCGCACGCAGCTGAACCGCGGCTCGTGTATTGCAAATACAGACGAATATTGTCCATTTTGTCACTTTTCCGGTGTACTCCTCCGACCCCCCTGTCTGTCTCGTGCTGCAAATGCGACCGTGTTCCTCTTTGTCCCAAACATACATGAATATATAGTTTTAATAATTTAAACAGGCCTTTGAAGTTTGGCCAAAAAGCTGCTCACGCTGAATTAAAGCCAGAGTGCATTGTTCTGATCAAAATTGACATGAAAAATGTTACGCCAATGTGTCAGACTCGGTAGACAGCGTAAACAGGAGACAGCCAGTTAGGAAACAACTTCTACATGATATTAAAAAAAAAAAATGTAATACTGTATCCTAAATTGTGGATATTTAAGCTATACATCATATGCTGAAGTAAATTTCTGGAGTGTTAACGATTAAAAGAAAAAACAACAAGAACCATACAGAACCGAAAACCGTGATGCGAACCGAACCTTGGGTTTTGTGAACCATGCCACCTCTAATATACACACACACACACACTCACCTAAAGGATTATTAGGAACACCATAATACTGTGTTTGACCCCCTTTCGCCTACAGAACTGCCTTAATTCTACGTGGCATTGATTCAACAAGGTGCTGAAAGCATTCTTTAGAAATGTTGGCCCATATTGATAGGATAGCATCTTGCAGTTGATGGAGATTTGTGTGATGCACATCCAGGGCACGAAGCTCCTGTTCCACCACATCCCAAAGATGCTCTATTGGGTTGAGATCTGGTGACTGTGGGGGCCATTTTAGTACAGTGAACTCATTGTCATGTTCAAGAAACCAATTTGAAATGATTCAAGCTTTGTGACATGGTGCATTATCCTGCTGGAAGTAACCATCAGAGAATGGGTACATGGTGGTCATAAAGGGATGGACATGGTCAGAAACAATGCTCAGATAGGCCGTGGCATTTAAACGATGCCCAATTGGCACTAAGGTGCCTAAAGTGTGCCAAGAAAACATCCCCCACACCATTACACCACCACCACCAGCCTGCACAGTGGTAACAAGGCATGATGGATCCATGTTCTCTTTCTGTTTACGCCAAATTCTGACTCTACCATCTGAATGTCTCAACAGAAATCGAGACTCTTCAGACCAGGCAACATTTTTCCAGTCTTCAACTGTCCAATTTTGGTGAGCTCGTGCAAATTGTAGCCTCTTTTTCCTATTTGTAGTGGAGATGAGTGGTACCCGGTGGGGTTTTCTGCTGTTGTAGCCCATCCGCCTCAAGGTTGTGCGTGTTGTGGCTTCACAAATGCTTTGCTGCATACCTCGGTTGTAACGAGTGGTTATTTCAGTCAAAGTTGCTCTTCTATCAGCTTGAATCAGTCGGCCCATTCTCCTCTGACCTCTAGCATCAACAAGACGTTTTCGCCCACAGGACAGGCGCATACTGGATGTTTTTCCCTTTTCACACCATTCTTTGTAAACCCTAGAAATGGTTGTGTGTGAAAATCCCAGTAACTGAGCAGATTGTGAAATACTCAGACCGGCCATGCCATGCTCAAAATTGCTTAAATCACCTTTCTTTCCCATTCTGACATTCAGTTTGGAGTTCAGGAGATTATCTTGACCAGGACCACACCCCTAAATGCATTGAAGCAACTGCCATGTGATTGGTTGATTAGATAATTGCATTAATGAGAAAGTGAACAGGTGTTCCTAATAATCCTTTAGGTGAGTGTATACACACACACGTGTATGTATGTATGTATGTATGTATGTATATGTATATGTGTGTATATATATATAT